>OY856187.1:130774341-131095081 GCA_963693315.1 Diogma glabrata | reverse complement strand
ATTTAGAGAAGATGGATAGAGATTAATATATGTGTTATTATGGTTTTCCATATTATTCACTGTTTGTGTGCTTTTGTCACTTTTGAATTAAATGCAATATTTAAAAATATGCTTTTTTAATATGTTTATTTTTAATTTTTATTTAATTAATAATAATATAAATTTTGTTATAGTCACACAATTTTGAATTAGATTTTTTATTTTATTGAATGTCGATTTCGACTTACGTCATCCTCAGTTCTTAAATTATTATTACAATTTTTGCTTAAACTATTGTTTTATATACTATTTCAACTACTATTTTTTATTATTATGTCATATATTTTGTTAGTTTTAGTGTTGATTTTATCGTTTATAATGTTGTTATTGTTTTTATGTTTATATATTTCTGTTTCTTCCAAACTATCTAGATGTTGTTCTTTTCTTTTTTTATATAATATGGTTATATTTGTGTTGATATTGGTGTATTTGTGTTTTTCTGTTTTTAAATGTTGGGCATACCTTGATTTTGGATCACTTTTATTAATTTCACTGGAGTCAATAAATCTTTTTGTGAAGGACCGCCCTGTTTGACCTATATAAAATTTACTGCTGTCATCACAGGTAATTTTATAAACACCTGTGTCTAAGGTTTGGGTTTTTTTGGTTTTTAGGTAATTTTCTATTTTATTTTTGTAAGCTGCAATATATCCAAATTTTTTAAAAAGTTTTTTGCATTATTTTGAATGTTGTTTTAATATATGTTACGCCTATGTATTTTTTGCCTGCTAAGTTTTCTTCATTCCTCAATGTTGTTTGGGTTTGCAAATATTTTTTGTTTTTATATTTTCTATTTAATGTGTCAATTATTTCGTTTTTATATCTGTTTTTACTGACTATGTATTTTGTTATTTAATTCGTCTTGATAATTTTCTGCATTCATTGGTATATTGTTCAATCTATTGATCATGTGGTTGTATGCAGCTAGTTTATGGTGGTTTGGATGATGTGATTTAATATTTATTGTTTGATCCGTTTGGATTGGTTTTCGGAATATTTTGAAGGTGTGTTTTGAATCTACATTTTTGATTGATAAATCCAAGAAAGTGATGTTATTTTCTTCATTTTCTAACGTGAATTTAATGGAAGGTTCTATGCTGTTTATGTATTGGTGTAAAAGATTAAGCCGTCTACTCGTTCCTTTGAATAATAAAATTATATCATCAACGTAGCGATACCAGTAAATGATTTTTTCTTTGAGTGGATTTATGTTATTATGTATATATTTTGTTTCAAAAATCATTAAGATATATTTCGGCTAAAGTTCCAGATAGTGGACTCCCCATAGGTAATCCTTCTGTTTGTTGATAATACTCATTGTTATGTGTGAAATAGTTTTGTTTTGTTATTTCGGTTATTATATTTATTATTTCTTGTGTATCTGTTGGGTTTAAACCATTTTTTATTACTATATTTTTTGTTATCTTTATTGTATCTTTTATTGGTATGTTACATGTTGGTTATATCAAACGATGCTAATTTTGCGTTGTGAGGTATTATTATTGGTTCTATTATATTGATTAATTCTGTGTTATTTTTACTGAATAACTGTTATCAAATTTTATGTGATACTTCAATAGTTTGTTTATGTATTTCGCTATTCTGTATGTTGGTGCAGTGGTGAAATTAATTAATGGTCCTATCAGTTTATCTTGTTTGTGTGTTTTTGGTATCCTCTTATATTTGGTGCTGTTGGCTTTATCATTTTGTTATACCTTATGTTCTTATCACTTAATTTGTTGATAGATTTGTTGATGATTGTTTTTATTTGTGTATTGAATTTATTCGTTGGATCTTTACTCAATTTTTCGATGTTGTTATTAATGATGTATTCATCTATTTTATTATTGTGGTCTGTAGTTTTCAAGATGACTAATGTATTCCCTTTATCTGCTTTGGTTATTGTGGCATTGTTTTATTTGATCTTGTTTTGTATACTGCGTATTGTTTTTATTTCTTTTTTGTTGTTGGTTTTTGAATTGTTTAAGTTGTTATTTTTTGTTGATATTTCATTAACTATTGGTGATCTGATTTCATTTTGGTGGTGAATGTTAGTTTTCAATATTGATTTTCTATTTCTAACAGATCCATTTATTTCTTTTCTTGTGTTGTTTGGTTGTATGCCGTATTTCAATCCTTTTTCCAATAGTTGAGTTTCTTGATTGTTAAATTGTATTTCAGTGTAATTTTCTATTCTATTGTTATATTGTGGCGGTCTATATTGATTTATTATGTTATTATGATAAGTTCCCATTGCTATTAGTTTTGATTCTTTAACTTTTTTAATTTCAATTTTATATTTTCACTTTTCTTTTTTATCGTGCTTTCCATATCATTCTTTACCGATTCCATTATTATTTCATATTCTATTTGATGATATTTTTTAGATATTAGTAATTGTATGTTGTATACTTCTAATGTTATGTAATTTATTTTTGTGAAGAGTTCTTGAATTTGTTTTGTTTACCATGTAGTTTCTGCTGTTTGTTTAGCTATTTGTGCGGCTTTGGATCTATTGCTGACTTTGATGTTGATATATGTAGGCATTATTCTATATCTCTTACAGAATCGGTTCAAATGTAAATTATTATAGAGATTAGTGTAAATTATTAAAGAGATTAATAGTATATTTAAGTTAAATGAAACATAAACAAACAACAACAAATATAAAATAATCTCGATTGTCAAAAACTACCATAATTTCTCCGTATACTGTCACCCTCAGCTTTCATTCAAATCAGTTCCAGTTGAGTTCTTTTTGCATGCGCTTCAAATTATTATTGGTCGGTTTGCGTTATTTATTGCAATTCAAATAGTCATGAATATGGCTAGAAAGTCTTGTTCGATGAAATCGTGATGAAAACAATAATAAAAACGACTCCAAACCGATTTGGTTGAGGAGTGCCTTAGAGAATGTCAGTCAATTATTAAACAGCCATTCTGGAGAGTGATTATTTTTTTTCGTACCGATTTATTTTATTTATAAAAACAATTTTATATTATTTTATTTTGGGATAAACTAACACGTTTAATTGAATTTGATTGATAATGGAGCGTAATTTGTATCATTACCAGCAAGTATTCATGCCAACATTGCCGAAAACAGCTCGCAAAGCTAAGTTAGAATTCTTGAACGAAGAAATTATGCGCACATATGGATTCTCATAGACAATACAATGCATACAGTTATTGAATTACAAAAACCGTGATATCTACCCGGGTAGATACTGTTCACGTGAAGGTTAAACTTCCATCACTCTGATGTACCTGCTGCAGATTTGAACATATATACATATAGACCTGTTGGACCACTACCACCATCTTATGGCTACACATTTATACTCATCATTATAGACACGTTTACACGATGATCAGAGGTCATTGCCTTAATGAAAAGTCGAACAACTATCGTAGTTTGCGCATTGATTTACTAGTTTTTCTCGAGATTTGTCGTACCACTCGAGATAACGACTGACCAAAGCAGTCAGTTTGAAAGCAATCTTTTTGAGGAATTTAACAAACTTTTAAGTTCACACAGTTTACGGACATCGACACATCATCCACAGACTAATGGTATAAGGAAAGGTTCCACCATCAAATAAAAGCCTCTCTCTAGGTAAGAAACAGCATCCTGAATTAGAGTGAAGATTTCCATTTTAATTCCTTGGAATACGAACTTCAGTCAAACCTGACCTCGAATGCACTCCAAGTGATCTCGAGAATTAAAAAAAATAGTTCTGATTCAAATACAAGAATCCGTTTTAAGTTCGAAACACCAAAGGCAACAAAACGACACTACAATGTGCATAGACCTTTACTGGAGGGTGAGTTATGTAGCGACACAATTAAATTACAAGACGGTTTTCATCTCTTTAACTAAAACGCTACAATGCAATAATTAAATAAATCTCATATTTTCTAAAATTGCTGGGAATTTTCAAAAAATTAAATCTCGGTCCTATGTCGGTTTAGAAATGTCTTCTGTCTGTCTTCTGTCTGTCTTCGAAAATTTGCTTTAATTTAAAAAAAAAACTGAATCAATTTTCTCCACCAAAATCCAAGTCAGTTTTGGGTTTATCGAAAACCAAACTTTGCACAATCTGTTATGTTTATAAACACGAGTCGAAGTGATATAAAACGTTATTCTGGGATTGAAATTTTTACTCCACTCATTGCAAAACTAAATTTATAATGAACCGGAACTATTGGAGCTTATGTTAAATTTAACAAAGTTTTTCAAATGTGGAACAAGAGTCAGATTGACTGTTGCAGCCAGTGGAGTAGACAAGTGAGCATCAAAAATATGTTTTGACTTTGGGTATTTGTTCTCTACACCAAAACCCAAACTTAGAGCCATCATAGGAAATATATTGGAGAACCAACAGATGGATGCATACTTTAATGGAATTCATCGGTTTTTGAACATGATACGTTTACTATCCAAATTATTTCTTGTTTTTGATATTTTCTTGAAAATGAAGCAAATTTGTTTTCAGGAATTGTCGGCAATTCGTACAATTCGTTGGATGTGAACCGCGGTTCGTGCCCGATAGAGTTTTGTTTAGTAGATAAGCAAATCCAACACAAAAAGCATGCAGATACAATTATAAAAAATAATTATCTTTAAGCCCAGAAAAGCAGATGATTTAAACGAGGTGGATATTTACCATTATATAAAGTTACGGTAAGGAGTATGTCTTAGTAAGTAATGAGTTAAGACTTAAACTATTCTTTTTTGTGCAGTGTTTCGACATTTTAAACTGATTTAAAAAATACCTTATTCACCACTAATATGTATGTATTGTACCAAACAAAGAATACTGAAGTTCTAAGAGCTTTTTAGCTTTATTAGTTTTGAACCTCTAAAAATAACTTTTATATTATTCGTTAGTTAATTTAACAGGTGCTGAATTAATTAAAAACTTAAAGATCGAGTTAGCTTATAAAAATGCAACCATTGTGTGAACTGAATTCGTTGTTCCATTTAAAAAAAACTTTAATATTGACTGTAATACCGGTATAAAGGTTTACTTGATTTAAAAACCGCAAGGCTGGTTTCGAAATTTTCCGGTATTGAAAGCCTTAGTATAACCGACTTTGCTTTTTATATTTCTGAGATTAACTATACTAGGACTTGACTCAGAGGTTCTTTAAAATAATTTTAAAAAAATAAAAATTTTATTTTGTTAACTATAAGAATGTGTTAACATGTTTAAAAATAAAATAAATTAACCGAGAAATAAAATTACTAAAGTTAGAATTTTGTGTAGCCTGATTACGGTTGTCCTCCCTTAAATTTTTCTATTTTTCCTAAGCAAAAAAACTATGTCCGATTTTAATTTGTTAGTTCTAATTTTATTCTATTTCGAAATCAATTAGTTTGTACCATTTAGATTTATAGAAAAAACGTATATTTTATAGAATAAAAAAGGAACTAGGGTTTGAAAAAAATTTGCTTCAAAGAAACAATTAATTTGATTTTTCCAGCGAGAAATATCGAGGACTACAAAAAAGCACTCAATATGATAAAAATATTCAGAAGGCTTTTTTATAGAAAGCTTGATTGTATGAATTGTTCGATTTTATTTTGTTTTTATGAAGCGAATGTAATTTTATTTTAATTATTGAGACTTTAATGTAGTTCTTTATACGAAATAAAAAGAGAGAAAAATAATGTTGAGGTTTAACGAAGACACAGACCGTCTACATAAAATTGTTGCCTTTGTATTCAAAATCACGTAGCTAATTTTCTATCTGCTATTCGTGCGGTATCGGTTAAGAGATTAGATCATCCACTTTTTGGCTAGCTGCTTGATGAGATAAATATTTGTACAGCTTTTTTTTAGGATGATACGAAACATACGTTCTTTTACGTAAGGTTTGGAAGGTATACAAGTTTATTGCAGTTTGTCTTCAATTTGTATGCAAAAGCCAATTTGGTTTTAAGAAATTGATCAACGTGTTGGTACAAGACTTGAATTGCATTTGATTACTAGTCTTTGGAGACAAAATCAAATCAAAGACAAAGAATATTGAACCCACAATATAAAACTTGCAACTTAACAGTAAATCGAAAACAGAGTACCTTGAAAGAATGGTTGATTCAAGATTATGATGTCGACGTTGTAGATATTCAGCAGATAAAGCGCAACTTACCTCTAGAGAAAACATAGTTGGCTATTAATTTATCAATCTATTTACCATCACACATATGTATCTGTAACTTATATTAAATCAGATATGATCAAACGCACCGAAATACTTACACAGATGGTCAACGATAAACATCTTGTTGGCATTGTTCGGTGGGCAAAGATGGTTAAATTAAACAATTTACCAGTATATTACCACCCAAAATTTACATAGGTGATTTTAAAAGCCATCACACTCGATGGACAGACTCAAACAACAATTCCAATGGCGCACAACTAGCTGACTGGACCGATTAACAACTTGTTCCTGGGATGTGATTTGAGAGCTATGAAAACCATTATATCAGGCAATATGGCGAAATGATTACAATCCTGACCTACGTATTTCCAAAAAAACCAACAAAGTCATCCTATTCAAATATCTAGGGCTGCATTAAAAGGTTGCCCATACTTTTAGCATTGTCCAGTAACTCTAAATGTGGGAACTTAAATCCCACTTGTGAGTTCTAACATTAACCTAGATGTAGTTTCAATAAAACTGACTCCGTTAAAGTAATCATTTCACATTTCATTTCACATAGAACTCAGACAACGATCCAGTTTTTGAAATTTATAAAGAATTATAACAGGAAGAATAGTTGTGTTATTGCATTAATATTCATGCCGATTTTACGATTTACCCCACCAACGAAAACCATAAAGTATCAAAAAAGCATCACAACATAAATCTGATGCTATTTATTTTATTATATTCAAGTTTTAATAATTAACTAAACTCTCCAATTTGACAATAAAACGTCAACTATCTAGATATTTCGAGTGCACAAGTTCCTGAGTAATTTATTCACATTTCTGACACGAAACAAATCTGGCTTATTTTAAGGCAATTTTGGTTTAATTTTTGAGTTCACCTAAAACTTTTAGACACTTTACTTCATTGTATGTTGTGAATGCACACATTTGAGCAGCGTTGTTGATGTTTTCCCTGGTTAATGAACGAATCTATTACATACGAATACTCGACCAAAGAACAACATTTTTTTTATATTTGGCAATTGCCAAACATGTTCCGAAAAAATAATAAAACAAAACACTTTGAATAAAAAACGCATCAAATCTTAGCTTGTTAGGTGGGCTTAACAATTAATTCGTTTATTTAGTTTCCATCACAAAATTGCCATCCGATCCCGATTCTTGAAATTCACAAAAAACTAATCACTTTATATAATGAATACCCAACCCCATCCATTTTTATTTTTTTTTTGTCTTAAAACTTCTGCAAATCTCCTTAAAATAATACCGAGAACCATCAATATTCTTACTAAAAAACAAAAAAAAAATCCTTTAATAATTTAAAATAATGTGAACAAAAAAAATATATAATTATAATTAAAATCTTCGTTGTCATGAATAATTTATTAATTAATTTTTTTTTGTTTTTAAAACATTTTTCTTTCGTTTGATTTTTTTTTTTTGTTTTGTTCATTACTTTTGCTTAAGCCTGATTACCCCTTTTTTTACGTTTTCTTACGGAAAAAAAACTCTTTATTTTTTGCTCATTGTTTCATTTAAATTTCTCACCCTTAATTCTTCTTAAATTCTAGTGGACAAAAAATTATACAAAAATTAAAATTTTTAATTTATCTTACGTAAAGAATGAAAATTAAGAACAACAAAAAAAAATTAAGTAAGAAATTCAAATGATAGGATCGTCATGAATTATTGCTTTCTACAAAATTTTGATTTATTGATATAAAGGATGAATTTTTTTTTTGGTGTGGTCTTGGGATTTAATTTTTTTAATTTTATGTATAAAACGACATCTAAGTATTTCGATCTGGAAACTGTAGTTCGGAAAGTTTCAGTTTGAAAATTTTTTACAATTGTTGAATTGTGGTCTCGAGGAAAGTAAGAGGTTTTAAAATGACGAACACCATTTTTTAGTTAGCTGGTATGCCAAATTTTTCACTCAATCGCAAAATTACTTTGAACTCGGTTTTAAAAAATATCACCCAGAGTATTTTGAACATTTCTTTATTTAGTTTATTTAAACAGTTAATTTTCCAAAGATTTTGTTTTCGTTTGAAATATTTAAAAATTCTTTAATGATCCTGTAAGTCTTGAGGTAGAAGAAGTTTCATGGAAAAAATGCACTTTTTTAATATTTTTTAAAAGCTAGATTGAAATTAGTTTTTTCAAATGCCCCGCTGGTTCCAGACTCATCCAAGTACTGGAAATCTAAGTGAATTAAATACTGTAAGCAACATCAGTATCACAAACTTTACCAAAGATCGTAAATAAGTTGGCATTCTTTTTCTTTGCTGGTTTTGAATTAAAACCATATGCGGGGTCGATCACTAGCAAGGTTTTAGAGTTCAAGCATATATCTAGGTATGAGAAATATTTGATTGTCTTGTGTACTAATCAATTCACTGCCCGACGTGATTCGTGTGGATTGAGTATGCATAGTTTTTCGGGCAGTTTTAAGTCATAGCTTTCGGTTCTTGGCAAAAAAATGCTAGTGCAGTACTCTTTTTTAAAATATCCTATCCTACACGTCAAACAACACTGTTTTTAGAATTTTTACGGTTATGTTGCAACAGCATTTTCGTTTTCCTTAAAAAATTATACAGATAAAGTTGAAGTACAAGTTTTCCAAGTTTAAATGGCGTTGAGTTCAATTCAATTTTGAAAATGTGAAGCTACTTAAATTCTGTATGTTTCAGATTCTTAACTTGCCTTTACAATTACAATAGAACAAACTCAGAAATTCAGACATTTTATGAAAACCTTATTCTTATAAAAACTTAAATAAAGAAAGAAATAAAAAATTAAAAAATAACGAAATAAAAATATAAGGAAATAAGGAAAAAAAATATAAAGAAATAAAAAATTAAAAAACTACAAAAATAAGGAAATAGAAAAATAAAACTAAAGAAATAAAAAATAAATTAATAAACAAATAAAGAAAAAAAGAAAAAAAAGAAACAAAGAAATTATAAAAATTATAGAAATATAGAAATAAAGAAATAGAGAAATAAAAGCATGAAGAAATGAAACTATTAATCAATAAATATTCAAATAAATAAAAAATTAAATAAATAAATAAATAAACATATAAATAAACAAATAATTAATAAACAAAACAGTGAATAAACAAATAAATACATAAACTTGAAGTAATTAAGATGCTGTAAAATGTAAATATTGGATACTTTACCTCTTTTGATAATGACAGTAGAAACGAAAGTAAAAAAAAAGAGATTCAGACAAATTATGTAAATCTTATGTTTTAGCAGTCTATTTGAACAGGTCAAAGTCAAGGTTCTTTTGAGGTCATATCAAAATGACTCGAAAAACTGCAGATAAAAATTCTTTTTTGATGTTTTCGCGATCACTCATTCGAAAACCGAGGTTGGTTTTACTCTATGAAGTAACTAAAAGGTCATAAAAACTTATAGAAATCCAAAAATATGAAACATTTATACAATATCACTCAATCTACCTGATTGTATGGATATTACTTTAACAAGGTTGTTAAATAAACATGAAGCGTTCTTAAATATACTCTCTCATTCCTCTCTCTTTCCTTCTCCTTATCGTTTATTTGGTTTCAAATTCTAACCCCAAATACACAACCTCTAAATCCATAAGCCCAAGCACACAACACTAAGAATACATATCTGAACGCAACAATCTGTAAACCTACTCTCCAAACTCGAAACAAAACAATAGAAGTTAGAAACTGTAGAGAATTTTTAAACAAAAATTGGTAAGGATAATTGAAATTAATTATTTATTGATTTATGTATTTATTTTTTATTTATTTATTTGTTTATTTATTTCCTTATTTATTTATTTGTTTTATTTATTTCCTTGTTTATTTATTTTTTGCTTATTTATTTATTTGTTTATTTATTTATTTACTTATTTATTTATTTATTAATTAATAATTTATTATTTTATTCATTTATTTACTTATTTCTTCATTTCTTCATTTATTTATTTAATTGTTTAAACCTTTTTTTATTTATTTATAAAATTATTTTTTGTTAGAGATTTATTCGTCAGTTAAGACAATTGTATGTTGTAAAGTATTTTACAGGACAATTATGGGTTTTTTATGTTTTTGGAAAATGATTAATTTCTTAACTTCACTATTTGTGAATTTTCGAAGGTTAGTAGGGGTATTATTACCCCGTACAATCCTAAGTCACTTGTGTTGTTATTTTTGAATGTTACCAATCAATTAGAAATCAATTTGCGACAGAGTGTCAATCGAAAATTCGCAATAGTGAAGTTAAGAAATTAATCATTTTCCATAAAAATTTGTTTATGTATTTGCTCATTTATTTAATTATTTATTTCTTTATTTATAAGAATAAGGTTAACATAATATATCTGAATCTCTGAGTTTGTAGACTTTGTGGACTCTTTCTATTGTCATTGTCAAGGAAACTCAAGTATCTGAATCATAAATATCTAAGTAGCTTAAAATTTTCAAAATTGAATATATCGAAGCAAAATAAAATATTTCAGCGATCCTTACAGCATTTAAATGAACAAGGCTTATACTTCAAAGTGCTCTGCATTATTTTAATGCAAACAAAATTGGTGTTAACAGAGCTGTGAAACTATGACATAAAATACCACAAATGTATAAAATAATCACTCTATTAGCAACTTAACAACGTTAATAGTCAAAACAAATACCATTACTGACTTATCAACCAGATTGATAAAAACAACAACCAAATCGTTGTTTGTGTTAATTCTTATAATCTTTTACATTTTGTCATACATTTATTTTATAACTTAAAACATAAATTTATTTATTTATTTTCGATTTATAAATTATTACAGCTTAAACTAATAAAACAAAAAATGTTGACTTTATCTAAAATACTAAAATACAATTCAATCACTTAACACCCTTCAATACATTTTTTTATTATTTCCTTACAAAGATTAGTATTGAATTATAATTTCTAATAAATCATCTAACCGATTTAAATACCAAAAAAATATCAAATTGTATTTTTTTAAAAAATATATATTGAAAATCGAAAAAATTTTCCACTTAAAAAATCTAAAATAAAATTGATTCAATTTTCCCGCAGCAACTCATCACAAATATTTCCGTTTCCAAAAATCTAACAGACCGATAAAAATGTCACATAACCCTTTCCAAAAAAAAAAAAAAATAAAAAACAAAATTCACTTAAAAACGTTTTTCCAACCCTTATTTTTGTTTTTCTTCAATGCATAGCTAGTGAGTGAGTGAGTCTCATCAACCAAAAATGAAAATCTTTTAATACAACAAAAAAGGGTAAAATTGTATTTTTTGATTAGAAATTAAAAGCAGAAAAAAAAACGAAATAAATAAATATAATTGGTAATTTATGCTTTAATTTATAAAATTATGAATTCTCTCCAATGAAACTTTTAATATTTCCACTAAAAAAAAATCCAAAGTGGCGGATAAATCACCATTCCCAGTCTTATAAGAATTAAAAAAAAAAAAGTAAATAGAAATAAAATAAAATGAAATAAAAAAATTATAAATATTCCGTAATTTAAATTATAAAGGGAAACATACATAATTTCTGTCGCCTCTCCTCAGTTTTTTTTTTGTTTCGCTCTTAATGACTAATGATTTTTGTTTTAAGTTTTTTTTATTATTTTTTATATATTTTATATATTTTCTATAATTTCTTTTTTTATCAAACATGAAAATATGCAAATTAATGAAGTATTATAGCAAAAAAATAAAAAAAATGTAAATGTAAATGGAATTGGAAATCGCATATAATTATTCGAGGGCAGGAAACTTTGTTTTAAAAAATATTTACAAAAAAAATTATACATAAAGACAGAGATACTTGCGATTGTGAAAAAGGTGAGAGAATTGATGAAAAAGTGTTTTATAATTCAAGGAGGGCGAAAAATGAATAGGGAAATGAATGAATGGTTTAAAATTTATTTATTGATTGTTTTAAGAAGATGGTCCCAGTAAGGACAAGAGGAATAATATTGGTATTCATTGATTCTGGTTACAACTTTCCAACTGAGTGGTCATTTTCTAATATTTTTTCAAAATATGTTTCATTTGCCGGCTTGTTGGACCATATTTTACAGATTTTTGTTATAAATTAATATTTATATAATCAACAAAAGTTAAAAGTTTTGGGTTTGCGTACAAAAGAGTATTGAGCAACTACTTAGATCCATCAATCCTCAAAAGGTTAAAGGATATCCGGAACTTCACTCCAGCATCTTATTGCAAAACTTTTCTGGAAAAAATAACAAAAAATGGTATATATTTTGAAAGAAGAGACCAAAATACGCACCGTTATGAAGTTTGAGAATCCAATAACGGGTATAAGGAAATGGAAATCTAGGAATTGGAAATCAGAAAAAAAATTGTCACATGTCGTCCGCCAAATATTTAATCCGAAATAGGAGCCCAAAACACTTATCGTAATGAAGTTTGAGCTTACTTCAATAACGGGTGTTGGAAAGCCAGAATGCTTTGTGGATATTTTCGGCTTTTATGGAAAAACAATGTTTCGTTGATTTATAGCCAGCTTTATGCAGCAACCATCCTGTTCGGACTAATTTTGATTATAAAGATATACAGAGCTTCAATCCAGCATTTAATTTCAAATTTTTTTCGGAAAAAAATATCAAAAAAAACTTGCAAAAAAGGAATATGTTAACCTATGTTTTTTGAAAACCAGAACATATTTTATAACTGTAGAAAATTGATAGAATTTATAGTTTGTGAGAAATTCAAATATGTACAAATTCGGACGGGTACCGAAACGTACCATAAAGGACGTTTATACTTTTCGTACCGTTTTTACTTTTTTTTTTAAATAAAAACATTTCCTAATATCCAATCTCTTAGAGAGCATATATTTTCTTCATTAAATAAAGACATAATTTTAGATTATTTCTGGAACATAAATTGATGGCTGATGTCATAGAAAAATAACTTGAATTGCCAAAATTATTGCTTCGACTTATATGTTGTACAATTCGGCAATAACAAATATTATTGAAACTTGGTAGTTCTTAAACACACATTGAACATTATTGAAACTTTGTGGTAAATAACTTTTCTAACAGTTCATATGCCGTATACAATCTTCTTATTACATTCTTCATTCATATGTCATTGTTTGGATCCCTTCAACATAACTTAACTATTGTTATAATTCTTCAATTTTGAGTTAATTCATTTCTTATACGAATCCTCGAAAAGAGGACCAGTCTCAAGGGATCGCAGTATGACGGCGGCTTTACCCCTTACAACCCTTCCACCGATAATAATGTCGTTTGCAATAACTTTTTTATAAGTTTTTTATAACTTTATATGTGATAGCTTTTTGAACACTTCTATTAGTATTCTCGATTCAAACAAAGCTGGAGCGCAATTTTCACTCCTTAAAATTTTACTTACAAGCTAGAATTATTCTACTTTTTATATTGTTTTTGCTTATAAGAGCAAATTTTCTAATATTATTATATCACTCCTTTGAAAACGATTATGTGTATTTATTTCGTTTTTGTCATTCCATCTGAAGAGGAAGATAATCAGTAGTTTCTCGTCATCGTATTTTTAATATTTTGAAAATGCTACTAATAGTATATTGTATAACTAGTGCGAACGCGATTTCCAAACAAGGATCATCGTTGTTACTTTTATACCCATAACAAATACAAACTAGATAATTGCAAATCCCCGATTGTCTAGTTTTTTTCAGTCTGTTACTACACGATTAGACTGCGTTCAAAGTTATCGTGTTTCATAACTGAAATATCGTAATCTTATTTTGAAACCCCGATAATCGTGAAATGCGAAAAAGAGTAAGAACGTTTAAGTGAAACAGAACTTTTTTTAACGAAATTTTACAGTTATTATTTTTTTATTGCTAGTCAAGTTTTATTAAATTTTTATTATTCTATTTTATCATAATTAATTTACAAAATAATATTTTTGCATTATTATAACGTGATATGAGATATAAAGTTTGCAAGCATTCAGAAATTATCAAATAATATTTCATTGAGTGAAGTTAGGCAAAATTCTATAGTTGTGTTTGTGCCTATCATTAAATTTTTCAGATCGCGATTAACATAGTTAAAATTGAGATCGCGAAGATGAGATAATCACGATTATGTTTGTATCTGTCAATGGTATTAGGTTCATAAAATTCTGTAGAAATACTTTCATCAAGCATCACATATTCTGTTTGCTTCGAGAAACTTGTGCAACGACTAAATGTATGGCATAATTATAGAACAATTGGTTTTCTGCATCAATAAATCTCTGGTATTTCTGCATTGATTGGTATCCTATATGGTGAGGCAAGCTTACCATAGAAAAAAGATAGAAACGCCACTGTAACAATATCATTTGCTAAATTATTAGAAAATATGTCTTTTGTTGAGTTTTCACATAAATATCGTTTTCACATAAATTTAATATAAGTTTGGAAATTTTTGAAAACTAAGTTGATATCGAACCGAATTGTTTAACAAATTATCCGGATAATTACAATTCGGTTTAATGCTATAAGTTAGGTTATGATACTTCAGATAACAAATCATTGAGGGTCGATTGTATAAACGCGAATAGAAGATATATTATCAGATATATATCACAATATAACAAAAAATTTATCCGAAGATATTCTTCTATTTTTGGTTTTATATGCTGTTTTTCTTATATAGAACAGAGGATAAAACAATTTTTTTTGTTTTTCTTGACATGCGCATAGCAGGATAATTTTGTTTTGAATTTGTAATCATTTTCTAATTTAAATTTGTGCGTTTTTAAATTTTGTGTTTTGATATAAATTAATAGTTAAATAAATAACATTTTTAGTATAATTAATTTATGTTTTTAAATAATTTTTTTTATTTATAATTAAATTTATTTAATAGAAAAGTACACTGAAAAAAACATGTCCTATTTCCAATCGAAATGCAATTGTCTCAACCTCACCGTGCGGTCACATATGGCGAATCAAACTACGAAATTGCTTCAACAACTCTACAATTATAAATCGATGAAGTTGAGACAATAACACGAAATATTTATGTGAAAATAAAATATAGTTCAACTAATCTCAAATACTTAAACTTTAATGCTCAGTATTCTGCTCGAGCGAAGCTAAATTTTAACAAGGTCTCCACAAAAATACAGATAAAACTGAAGCTAAAAATGTATGTAGACATTTGTGTAGAGATGAGTTTTGACAGTTGTCTGACATTTTAGCCATTAACCCATTTTCAGTCTTTTTTTCGTTTTAATTTGATCTACACGCTCAACCTCAAGAGCATCATTATTTATTTCGTTATTGGCACTCTCGAAAACGTTTTCAAAATACGAATCATCTAAATATTCGGCTTCAAAATACAATTTGAAAACTAAAGAGGATAATTTTTTTTACAAACGCACATTTACTGAAACACACAATTACTTTAAACGCACAATTACTAAATACAATAAAAATGTCAAAATTTAGCGTTCAATTTAATGTCTCGTGCATTTAATTTGCTGCGAAAACTGTGTAGACATTGTAGTAGAGCCATCTATATTACAATGCGCAAACTATCATTTTGAAATTATTTCCGCGTCGAGCAGCATACTGATCAGCGAACTCATTAGCAAAATTTTTTATTTTATTTTTTAAGAGCTAAATATCACGTCAAATTTATATGAAATTTTTAGCTTCGCTCGAGCAGGATACTGTGCTTAAAATGAAAAATTCATGATATAAGGCCAAAGAAAATTTTTTTCAGGGAAATAGTTATTACCTTTATTCAACTACTGTTATATTGGATAAAACACTTTATATTTTAAACAAACCTCATTCTGTTGTTAAGAAAATGTTATCGTGTAGTTGTCCCAATCATGAAAAGTATTGAAGTATTGAAGAAAAGTATTGCCACTTATAAAAATACTGTTATGAAAATGCAATAAAAACAAAACTACAAAAAATTCCATCCGTGTCATACAGTCGACGAAAAATAAAATTCTCGGATGAAGATATAACTTTATTCTCTAATTTTTTCTATTCATCGTTATTCATACAATCGTCCCATAACGAATAGACATTTAATAAAGTAATAATCAGTTTTCAGTTTTTAGATTTTATGTGTAAATATCATCACATTTTGGCAACATTTGAATTTGTTATGTACATTTTAAAGAGCACTAATACTAATAGAATTTGCAAAAACATTTTATCATTTCTTAATTTAAACGTTGTCTCACTCAAAGTTGTCAGTTTCAAAAATGCTTCTCATTAGGGTTGCCACCTTTTTAGAACGTCAAATATTTACAAAACAAATTTGTACACCACAATTTTATAACACAAAAATCGAATATTTCGTAACTATTACGACATCACAAACGAACATTTTAGAAAAATATTGGTTCGTTGGGATTTTGTCGTTTTTAAAGGTAGTTTTCCCCTTTATTTTGGGGCTGTAATGTTTCGAAATGTATGTCGTGGTTTTTTAAAAGTTAGTTTTAAATATTCACTTTCAAATAATTTTTGTCGCGTGATGGAAGTAGTATCGATGTGAGCGCTTGAGAGCGTTGAAGGTTAAAAACTACAGTTTTCACATTGTTCTACAACTTTATAATTTTTTTCGTAGGCAATAGCACCATTTCGGAAAATTATGCAAAAGACAATTTTGACTCGAATGTATTCGAATGTATTTTTCGATTTGCAAAACTCGGCAATTTAAAAAATAATGACCGACATTTTGGATAAGCCATTTTGTATTTAATTAACTTAATGCCGGATTTGGATTCAGTGGCCACAATTGTCTTATGATAAATTCTTTAAATTTCCATTTTACACAATAAGATACTACGTGAAAAAAAGAAAAAGAAACGGGTTGTACATTTCAAAAAATTGATTTTAAGCTTTGAAACCCTAAAATAAGGGCAAAAATTATCCTTATAATTTTTTTAAAATATTCCTATCATATTCTATGGGAAAAACGTGAACGAGCCAATATATAAACAAAAATTTTATGCTGATTAAATTAGTTACAAAATGAAGCGGTTTGTAGTGCAAGGATACCATCTCAAATTTTTGATCATCTCTCAAAAAATGCCAATATTGTTTTCTGATGGAGTACGATCAATCCTCAAAGTTTGGAGAAAAAAATTTTATTCGTTCCCGTTCATGTAGAATGCTCCATATGTAATCCAAGGATATGTTGCCATTGTCTGATTTAAGAATTATAATTTAGTAACCGTTCAGTAGAAATTCGAATAAATTTTTGAATTAATTCGGAGTTTTAAAAGGATATCTAAGTTTCTCTCAATACATTTTCAGTTCATTCAGAATAACTATTTCATGTTGATTTTGAACCTACACTCATCAGTATCTCTAATAGGAATGCATTTGTGGCATTAATAGGCTCGTTCTATTGAAGACCAAACTTGCCCAAATTTACTTTTACCTCGATGTCCTCAAACAAATGTTTATATTTAATTATTTTAATTATTTATCTCAGATAAAAACTATACTTCTCATTTTACGTGTTTTAAATTAGTTAGAAGTTAAAACCTTCCTCTTCAGTTCCGTGTTCTAATCCAGTTTTAATGTTTATTAAATGCCATCACGCGTCAAAATGATAATTGCCTTTTTTTTATATTATTACAGTACCACTACGCTCTTGCTGTAAATTTCATACTCAAGTGAAATTAGTCTAATTTGGGCATCGTTATACAGTTTGCTAATTTCAACCATAAATTTTGCATTTAATCTTATTATGAGCTTCATGTATTTTGTTTGCTCTTTGCACTTTACTCTTAAAATGTCCGGAGAAACCTTGAAAATTTAGTTTTTAAAGTTGATGTTGCTAAAATATTTAAATTTTATAGTAGAGTAAAGTTTATCTTCACTGTCTTTGGCTGTGTATAATGGTATATGAATTCGCGCTAGAGGTTGACATGTAGGCACATATATTTATACGAATGATAAATTAATATAATTTTACTTGATACGAAGACGAAATTTTGACATTGCAAAAAATCTAAATTCTGTTTGGCACTTATAAATTTGATAAATTTTTATGCCGTTGGTGTCAAATTTTGTCGGTGTACATACACATACGGTGTAACATATATAATCGATAAAGGATGTTAGTTATAACGGAAATATTTTTATCCCGTGAATTCACAAAAGCAATTTATAGAAATTTCATGCAAAATCTGAATATAATGAGTAAATTTAGCCATAATAAGGACTAAGGGGTCTCAGTAGTGAAATTCAAAAAAGTAAACATTTTCTCAGAGAAAAATCCAACCATATCTTTGAATTTGCTCTAAAAGATCCCCGATAATCAATAATCAAAAAAAAAACATTTAACTTATAGGATTTTTTAAAAAACTATAACAGTTTAATATAGAATGATGAAATATTGACACTCAATATATCAATTTTAATATATTTTATAAAATTGGCCCGATGTTTCAAATATTATCCATCAATATGAAATATGAATTGACAAAACCCCCGATATAGAAGCCTTCTTCATTTTTTAGCACAGTAAAAATCGTGAACTTGTAGCGCCATTTTGAAATTAAAACTCAATATTTGTACGCCTTGCTAGTGTGCGTTTCTAAATAATTTTTAAATTTCTGTTGTACCAAGATTGTTCTAATATCAACAGAACACAAATATCAACAATCGATTATAATTTTTGAGAAGCAACCGTTACAGTGAATTTTTTAAGGGAGCAAATCAAAATTTTGAAACATATATTTGACACTCAATTTAATACCTTTGGGTGGCCCCAGATAACATGTTGAACGTTTCTTTTATACGTTCAGATTTATCAACCATGCACAAAAATCTCAAAATACCCATTATGAAACCGATAGCAGAGTTGTATTTGTTTTATAACTTGATGAAATAGAGTTTGTGGCTATTCAGAATGTAGCATCTTCTAATTTGCATTGTTCCACATCTTTCACTGTAACAGAAACATCATTTTCGATATGCAGCCTAAATCATACCAAAAGTAATTATCTCGTTTATGTCAAACATGGTTTAGACCTCTAACAGTTTATTCATGGGAAATGGTAAGGATCCAATCTGAATAAAAATCATAAATACAGTAGCAGCCAGCGAATGAAGGTGAAATAAATATTAACTAAGCATCAGGATAGATTATATATAATAAATATTAACTAAGCATCAGGATAAAAATAACGATAAGATATCCAAGTTTAGATATTTAGAAAAAAATGAATTAGATGGAATTCAATTCAAAATGATGATGGAATTCATTTTTTGTTGTTGTACCATTCACATGTTATCTCGGCTATTACACTTTTGAACAGAATATACGGTATTTTATTTTGTATAATACAATGTATAATACGCTGTATTATACAAAAAAAAATAAAATACGGTATTTTAACATCTCTAGTCATTACCCTATTTCTCATTCATTTTCTTTAATAAACAATACTGACTCATTTAATAAATAATACATTGCTTTTCGTTTACTACATTCGCTTTTTTTTTGTGTACTAAATTATGTGTTCACGCAAAACCTCCCATATTCTTCAAGCCATAATAAAAAAACAATGAACATTGCCATATGCAACATTGCCATAAAAATTGGATTAGTGTTTTTGATTAAATTTTTTGAATTTTTTTTATATGGAGTTTTATTTTTTTAGATGGCGTTATTGGCGTTAAGGCGATTTTTTGAATTTTTTTACATTGAGTTTTAATTTTAAAATGGCGGTACAAGTTCACGATTTTTTCTGTGCTACAACATGAATCAGGCTTGTATATCTGGGGTTTTGGTTTAAGTTAACCATATTCAAGTTAATCACCACCAGAGTTTTTAACAGTTAAGAGAATAATTTTTAAACTAGTCTAAATGTTTATAACAGTTTAATATTAGTTGTGTTTCTTTTAGGTAAACTTGCTACCCGAACCAGCTTTTAAATGGAACAATTTGACTTTTCAAATTTTCCAAC
This sequence comes from Diogma glabrata, assembly GCA_963693315.1. Taxonomy (NCBI): domain Eukaryota; kingdom Metazoa; phylum Arthropoda; class Insecta; order Diptera; family Cylindrotomidae; genus Diogma; species Diogma glabrata. The sequence continues at coordinate 131,074,858 of OY856187.1, read as the reverse complement.
AACATTTATTGTCAACAAAAATGTCGGAAACGTATACTAAGAAAGAATTTGAGTTGTAGTACAAAAAAAATCTAAGACACAGTTCCATTAAAACTGGTGGTGGTTTCCCATTATATTGATTTTCTCGTAAACAATAAATCCTATTGACCTGAAATTTGAGACGCGTATAAAACTTCCTAAATAAACTTGTGTAATGATCGAATAATGATAGCTATAAATAGACATCAATACGTAGTGGTAGATTTCACCGATAGGTGATGCCAAAAACACCGAGAAGAGAATTAATTAAGATGAACGTCTGCCAAAAAAGAAGAATAAAGCAAAAAAGAAAACAAGAGTTTTTTGATTTTGTCCGGTTTTGATTTATATAACAGAATATTGTAGAAAAGACCGAAATAAATAAATTTAATCGTTGAATTTAATAAATCGAATTAATAGCACGAGTTTAATTTTGCTTAAGAAGTGGGATCACGCCTAGGAAAATAGATAAAATGCAACGTGGGAATCTTCCAAATGCACAAAATGTGCCACCGCACAAAATGTATGCTATCAATTCAGACAAACATAATGCACCGACGCATTGATGAAACGTACAAAGTTGACGATTATTCTAGAATCGTTGATACTTCAGCACCACCAGACTGGTTTAAGCTTAGGCTAGTACAAAGCACATAATTTTCATTATTTCAAATGCAATCCTTTTATTTTCTAAACCGATTCCTTTATAGTGGCACTCTTCCGACTAAATTAAACGAACAGTTTAATAATTATCAACATCTGGATTATCTAAACCGGGAAAAAAATTGATTGTCAGAAAACACGATGAACTATTACGCCACGAGACAACTATAATAAGTCGAGAAAATAACACATCTCCCGGTTGCTGTCTATTCAGAGGAAGCCAACCAATTTTATCGCCACAGATATTGAAAAAACAATACCAGTCTTTGATCCAGGTACTTTCCATAATAATCTTGTACACTGGTGAAACAGGGTTGAATTTTTATGCGGTACGTTTGGCTGGAATGACGCCCTTACTATATTTTAACCGAACCATTCGAATCATTTCAAATGCTCAGTAAAAAACTAGAACAATGGTTTGCAGTTATAACCACACCACATGCTAAGAAACCGTAAAATTCAAAAAGGCGAATCGCTTGTCGGATTTTTTTATGATCTTCAAAAAATTGCAAATCCAGGTAAAGTAAGCGACGCAGATTTAATTCGATATTTCGTGTGGGGCGTCAACACTTTGATTTCGGAAAACTAATTGCGTTTACACCATTCAATGGTTCAACTGATCTACTACGATTGCTCCAATCTTACGAATGTCAGGGCGTTAACCGATTCCAATAATATATACGAACCCCTATGGCTCAACATCGACAGTCGTGTGCAATAATTGTAACAAAACTGGTCACATATCCAGAAACTGTACAGATGAACGCCTCCTATAGCCCACGGAATAATAAAACAAACAATGATAAAGCTCTCAATAATAATGTTGGATTAACGAGACAATCTAAGATAACGCATCTTCCAAATGAGTATTATAAATATATCACGCTAGACGGTTAACAATTAGTTGGTTTTATCGACCATGAAAGTGACTGTGTTACTATTAAAAAGGAGTGGCAGATAAGTTAGGTTTCGGTTATTATCCATTTATACAGATGTTGGGTGAGGATTTGGAGGAGGTCGTGCCTGCTCTATTGACAAAGATAACGGTGAACTAGTTACAAGTGGCGTAAAAACCATGGTATACATCTTAAAAGTGAACGATAGTGATCAGGACAACGAAATATTTGTAGGACGCAGTGCTTTAGATCAACCGCACATCAAAATATTTAAAAGCTTTAAGAAATTTCAAAACGAACCAAACCAGTCTGAAGAAATGGTTATTCCCGAACCTACTGAATATCATTCTACTCATTTACCATTTGTATCGAATTGAAGAGTAGGTGTTAGTAATATTTTAAATGAAACTAAATGTAATAGAAACCCTGATTTTACTATCATAGATTTAAGCAAAATTGAAATTGATAACATAGGTTAAGGTGTCGAGTCCAACGGTAACGTGGCTGAAAATGAGTTTTCTAGGAAGCAGAAAAATAAAACCAAACTCATGAGTAAGTGTGCGCTTGGAAAAAAAAAACATTATTAGGAGCTTAGAATTAGTAACAAGGAAAACGTCAAGAAAAACATGAGGGGGCTATCCAAAATATCAGAACGGATTTAAATCATCAGCGGGAAGAAACTGATGAAGACACGTTAGATAAAACAATAAATAATAAAGTGAAAAACATTCGATATTCGGTGTTTGCGAAGTAAACATCAAATTATCAAGTTATAATCAAATTTTTTCAATATTAAAATTTCTAACTGTGTTTTATTTTTTGTTTGGATTTGTTGTTAGTTATAAATTCAAATCAAATTAAAGTTAAACATTGAAATATAAATTGATTGTTTTGTGATTATTGTGTGTGGATGCTCACAAATAAAAGAACTATAAGTCGCCAGATGCGTAGCCTCCCTAGGAGCTCGCTCAGCAGCATTAAACAGATGAGTCAAGGCATTAAAATGAGTGACATCCCAACAGTAAACAGGTATGCAGGTTTACCGCCTAACGTTAATTTATCAAAATATGCAAAAACATCGCAAACTAGTTCTCCGTATGGTGAAAGTTCTAGAAAACCTGTAGAAAAAATTACAAAATCTTCCTCAACGGAGATTCATAAAACTATGAAGGAACTAAATATTTCAAAATATAATATACAAATAATGTCAATTGGCATAAAAATACTTACATATAGCCTATCAGACTATAACAAAATTTTTACTAAATTAAAAGAACATAACAATGGTATGTTCTCATATACGCTTGAGGAAAATCGTTTTGTTAAATTTGTACTATGTGGGCTCCATGATATGGATACAAATGAAGTTAAGCAAAGCCTCGAGAATAGTGGCCTGAGTCCTGTTAATGTTTGGAAAACTATTCCTAAAAAATATCGTCGAAACAGTGAAGATGCCCTTTATTTTGTTGCTTTCAAAAAGGGATCAATGTCTCTGAACCAATTAAAAAATATTAGATTTGTTAATAAAACAGTGTGCAGATGGGAAATTTGTCGATCCACCAGCAAAGGTCCTCTCCAATGTTATAAATGTAAAATGTATGGTCATGGAGCGAACGCATGCTACATGAAGCCAAAATGTAATTTCAGTGGTGGAGATGAACATATTGATGATATGGAGTGTCCTTTACAAAACGATATTACTAAACATGTTTGCTGTAATTGTAGTGGAAATCATACATCTAACTCTATAATTTGTCCAGAAAGAGAAAAATACATTCAAATAAAAAATCATCTGAATCTAAAAAATAAGTTGAGTCGACCTTCAAATCAACCAACGTTTTCATTTCAACAACAGGAGTTTCCTATTATTCCTTCAATACCTCATCAAAACAACAATAAAAATTTTAATAATAATAATAATAATAATAATTTTGTTAACAAAAAAATGCAGTTCAGTACAGTGGTTCAAACAAATGCAATCAATCATGAAAATTCAATTAATATTAATTCAGATAGCACAAATGATTTGTTTGCACCACATGAGTTATTACAAATTCTCAAAGAACTTGTTTCAGGACTTCGGGGGTGCCATTCCAAAGAAGAACAATTTGATGTTATGGCTAATATTGCTATTAAATATGTCTGTTATCCATAATTCTTTAAAAATTTGTGTGTGGAACGCGTACGGTATAAAAAATAAAAAATTTGAGGTAATTCAGTTTTTAGATAATTTTAATATTGATATATTACTTATTAGTGAAACGCATTTAAAGCCTTCTATTTCATTTTCGATTCCTAATTTTCGATTTTATCGTAATGATAGAGAAAATATTCGCAGGGGTGGTGTTGGTATTCTTATAAAAGATTGCATTAAACATTCGCTTCTTCCTGACCTTAAATTAAATTGTATAGAATCCCTGGGTATTAATATAATAAGTAGTGATAATAATCAACTTAAAATATTTTCTGTATATTGTTCATATTCGAATTCTGAGCATCTCAGAAATGATTTTATAAAAATTTGTAGTGGTAATATTCCTTACCTAATTGGTGGTGATTTAAATTGTAAGTATCCTAACTGGTTTTGTCCTAGAACTAACCGCGGTGGTCGAACTTTATATGATTATTCTATTAACTCTGATTGTGTTGTTATCGCTCCCCAAGATCCTACCCACTATAGTCCTGCTGGAGTCCCTAGTATTATTGACATATTTTTAACAAACAACCCTCAGTTGATATCCGAAGTTAACACCATTCAAGCACTCTGCTCCGATCATCTGCCAGTCCTCTGTTCAATAGTATTTAATAATCAAGTAGATCATTGCCATCGTAAATACTTTAACTATAAAAATGCTAATTGGAGCATTTATCAGAATCATATTTCATCTGAAATTGAAAATTTCAATTTAAGTTCAATTCATACTATTTCAGATGTCAACGTTGCAGTCGATTTTTTGACAGCATCCATTTCTTCAGCTCGTGAGCTATCCATACCGCTTGTGCCTGTTCTTCCAACTGATAAATTGTTATTATCTGATCAAGTGATAAGTTTTATCAGACACCGAAATTCGCTTAGAAGATCTTACCTCAGAAGTCGCCTTGCTCACATTAAAACCTCAATAAACTTGTTAAATAGAATTATTAAATATCATATAAATATTCTTTATAATCAAAAATGGCAAACGAAGCTTGAATGCTTGGATAATGGTTCAAAAAACTTCTGGAAAACAACTAAACATTTTAAAAACCATCGCAAGTCCATTCCACCATTAGTTACTCCCAACACTGGAAATCGAATTTTCTTAAATACAGAAAAAGCACAAGTATTGGCTGATGTCTTCCTTGACGCTCATCAAATTCCAAACTCCAATATTGTAATTGAAGAACAAGTTAATGATTTTTGCACTAATTTCAATAATTTGGATAACAATGCTACAATTTCTGAAATTCACCCTTCTGAAATTTCTGATATTTTGAAATTCCTTCCAAGGCTCAAAGCTCCAGGTGTAGATAATATTCCATTTATTTTACTTAAAAATCTTCCTGAAAGTGGAATCCATTTTCTTAAGATAATATTCGAGTGCTGCTTAAAGCTAGGCTATTTCCCAATTCAATGGAAAAAAGCTAAAATTACTCCTGTTTTAAAGCCTGGCAAAGACCCTACTCTTGCTACAAGCTACAGACCTATTAGTCTTCTTTGTACATTGGGAAAACTCTTTGAGCATATTATCAAAAGAAGAATGGAAGAGTTCATAACTGACAATCAAATAATTATAAACGAGCAATTTGGTTTTAGATCTGGGCACTCTACTGTTCATCAAATCCATCGTGTAGTCAATCATATTAAATCTAATAGATCTTCGCTAAAATCTACTGGAATGATATTATTAGACCTTGAACGAGCCTTTGATAAAGTTTGGCAAGACGCAGTCTGCTATAAATTATTTATATATGGATTTCCAATATTTTTAATTAAAATCATAAAATCGTTCTTAACTGATAGAACATTTTTTGTCCAGATTTTTGATTCCATGTCCTCTATACTTAGTATTCCAGCTGGGGTTCCTCAAGGTGCTGTATTGAGTCCTTTGCTTTTTTGTTTATTCATCAATGATATTCCAAGAGATAGTGAATGTAAATTATCATTATTTGCTGATGACACTGCAATATTTGTGTCAGATGAGCTGGCGGTATCTATTATCAATAAGCTTCAATTGTACCTCACTAAAATTCTCGAATTTTTTAAAAACTGGAAACTTAGTATTAACATATCAAAATGTGAAGCTATTTATTTTACTAGGTGTAGAGCATCCCGTAAACTTCCACAACAACCTTTTCTGATTCAAAACTCTTCTTTGGAATGGAAACCTTCAACTAAATATTTAGGAATTTATTTGGATAAATCATTAACATTTAAGACACACGTCACTCAAATACAACAAAAATGTAATGCACTGTTCAAAAGTCTATATCCTCTACTCAACAGAAATAGTAAACTGAATAGTCATAATAAGACACTAATTTACAAGTGTGTGATTCTTAATATCATACTTTATGGTGCGCCAATTTGGTGGGATATTGCTTTGTGTCATAAAAAGAAATTTCAAATCATTCAAAACAAATTTCTAAAAACTATATATAAACGCCCTAGACGTTATAGCACTTTAAGACTGCACAACGAATTAAATATAAAGCTTGTCAATGTAGTTGCTAGAGAAGCTAAGGATAGATACATAAATAAATTAAATTATATAGAAAATGAATTAATTAACGCAATTAGCTTTACCACCGCTTAATTTTTGCAACGTAGCTTTTAAGTTTAGATTTAAGTAGGTTAGGTAAATATAAGTTTTTTATTAGTTACTAAGCAGACTGAACTGCATTTGAATTTTATAAACATTCTTTTTCATTTAGTTTTTTGCAATACTCATAATAATTAATTTCATCTGCTGTAAAGCTTACTATTAAGAGCTGATCTCAGTAAATTATTAAATGTATACAACTGTATTATAAAATTTAAAGTCAATAAAGGATTATTATTAAATAATAAAGTAATTGAGCCCGTAGGAAATTTTTGTTTAAAAATTATGAAAATTTTGAGTTAAAACGAAATAAGTGAAGAAGGCATACAACCAGACATGGAGTAAATTAGATGCGTGATGGATTTCAAACCGCCCGAAAATCTGCATTTAGGAAATTTGTACCAAAGTTTTCGATTAAATCGGAGCCATTAACTAGACTTACAAGGTAAGGATACAAGATCAAATGGGGAAAAGAGCAAAAAACTGTTTTTAAAATAATTAAAAGCAGTTTGTGCAGTAGCGATGTGCTGACGCTAGACGATTTTACGAAAGAACATGAAGTACAAACAGATGCCAGCTGTTTGAGCTTAGGTCGTATATTAATGCAAAAGGAAGAACGCGGACATAGACCAGTGGCAGTCTTTAGTCGACAAACAATCGAATTGGAAAGAAAGTACCACAGCTATGATTTTGAAACTTTAACTGTGGTGGAGGCATTAGAAAGGTTTAAGTTGTACATTTTGGGTAAACGATTTATCGTTGTAACGGGCTGAAACTCATTAAAAATAACTGCTGTGAAGCATGTCGATGGTGGTTAAGGCCGATGGTGGTTAAGGCTGCTCGAGTTCGACTTTGACATCGTTCATAGAGATGGGAACAAAATGGCCCATGTAGACGCCTTAAGCCGCTGTCCGGTCGAAAAATCAATCAAAAGAGAACCGGCATCACTTAGAATTTTACGTATTGAAACCAAATACGAATGGTTTGCTGCCATGCAAGCCGCAACATGAAAAAATTATTAAAATAAAATCAGTTCTCAGCAAAAATCTGAGTGCCAACGTTGAAAAACAGATCCACCTAGACTTCTGCTTAGCCAGTGACCAATTTTATAGAAAGGTCAATGATGCATTATTGTTTTACATCCCGAAACGAATTCGTTCCAAAATATTGCATAATTATTACGATTCAATGGGGCATTTAGAATTAACAAAAACCTTATCGGAACTGAATAAGTTTTGTTGGTTTCCAAAGATGCAACAATTTTACCGAGAAGTACAATTGCTCGTGTCCCGATTGCTTATATCATAAAATAAAACGAGAACGAAAGAAACAACACTTTACCCTATTGACAAAATTCATTTGCTCTTCCATACCCTTCACGTAGACCATTTAGGTCCATTTCCTTGTACCTCCCAGAAAAACAAATACATAATAGTTATCGTTGACGGATATAGTGAATACACAAGCCTAAAACCAGCTAGGAACACTTCATCTACGCCTGTTATAAATGCATTCAACGTATTTGCTTAGTTACCAACATTGTGACCAAGGGACAACGTTCTGTTCCAAAAAGGGTTTGGGTCGAGGTCGAGGGTCGAGGGTTTTTGTACCGACTACGATATAGAACTGCAAAAGGTGGCCGCAGTAATGCACCGAGCAAATGGTCAAGTCGAGAGAACCAGTCGAACCCCCAATTCAATGCTATAAAGCTTAGCATGGCGATGACGCCGCACATTGGGACAGGCATTTTAAACAAATTCAATGTACGTTAAACAGTACTGAACACTCTACATCCAAGGAAACACCGAAAAGGTTGGCATTTGGATTTTAACCCAGACCTGCGAGTTTAAACAAGCTCAGTTTATGTTTCCTCCAGCCAAATATACTCGCCGAAGATGACCGAGCAGAAATATACGAGCGAGTGTTCAACTTGATTCAAAGCGACTAAGATCACCAAAAAAAATCGTTCGACCAGAGGCATAAATTACCAGCAAAGTACGAAACTGGAGACTACGTTATATACGTAATGGTGAAAAGCGATTCAATTTCAACTGGAAAGAGTCACAAGCTTCAACCAAGGTATAAAGGTCGAGAAACGCCACGAAGACCGCTACGTAGTAGCAGGAGAAGGCATCGATGGTAAAAGACGATACCGCAGTATTCAGGGTGCTGTGTATATTGCCGCCCAACATTCCTAGTGATACTAAAGGCAGTGAAGATACTAAAGGCCATGACGATATAGCTTCACCCAGTAGGATTAGGGACAATCCTAAGCAAGATGGTCCGTGCGTAATGAGCGAATAATGATAGCTGTAAATAGACATCAATACGTAGTTGTAGATTTCACCGATAGATGTCACCAAAACACCGTGAAGATAATTAACTGAGTTGAACATCTGTCAAAAAAAGAAGAAAGCAGAAAAGAAATCAAAAATTTTTGATTTTAATTTTGTCCGGTTTTGATTTTATTTAAAAGGATATTGTAGAAAAGACCAATGAAATAAATATAAAAGTTGAATTCAGTAAATCGAATTAATAGTACGAGTTTAATTTAACACTTGTTTTTGCTTGCTTCACATGATGTGAGGCCCTTGAAAAGGTTTCTTTTTTTAGAGTCATGTGGGTTTCAAATGAAAGGGCTTCATTTCAGTATTCCTTAAAACTATAATATGGAATTTTACATCTCACCATTTTTGCATAACTTTGAATGATGGCGTGTTCCGTATGTTTTATTTCCTTGCTTGATTCCGAACTTAATTATTGATCGAAAATAGCTTGAAAAGTATTTGGAATGATAGAGAAAATTAGTAAATTTTTAATGAAAAATAAAGGGAAGTTTCAAAAACCCAAATGTATATTTGTTAATGCGGTGGGAATAAGGGGTTTAAATTCCTTTACTGCCCAGGTCAAGTGAGGTATCATTTGAAAGATCACTTGGTTTTGAATATAAAACAATTTTTTTAGAATATATAACAAATTTTGAATTATTGTCACAATATTGAAATTTGTTGTATGTACGCCTCCTCACTCCGCCTACTTTTCAAGCTTGATTGAGGGAAAAATTTGAAAAACTCAGAGAAAGGAAGTTTAATAAATTGACGAGAAATATAGAAAAATCTCAAATAATTATATATCTATGCTTTTGGGAATGGGAGTGGTGCAGATTTATTAAGCGCAGGTTTAATTAAAGAAACATTCCAATTTGTTTAAAATTTAGAATTTTGCGGTGCACAGTTTTTGAATTATTGGCAATTATTATTTCTATTGATAATGTATGTATTTTATATTGTGACATATATTGTATTGCTACTACATAGCCCATTTTATGAAAAAATAAAATATAAAATACCTTTACCAAAAATTTTTATTTGTTTTACCAATAATAACGGGCCGGTATGAATTCATTATTCGACCCTCTCATAATACGCTGATTATTATGCATATGCATGTTAGCATATCGCGTATCCTGGTGTTTATAGTAACTAAATATCAAAGTATTAAAAAAAATTCAAATCGAAATTACAAATCCAACAGCAATTAATATATTCAGTTCGAAATGCTTGCTAATAAATTCTTTAAATTCAAACTTATAACTTTAAAACTAAAACGAAAAAAATCAAAGAAAATAAAACAAAATTAATTTAAAATAATTATGTCCATGTATGCTTATGTTATAAGTTACTGAATAAGCTTAAGGCAATTCTTGAGACGTTTAATATATATTTTCGACGAGTATTTATTTTTCTATACACATTTTCATTTTTATTATTATTTCAACTTTTAAATTTCTTATTCTCTCGTCTTAGTTTATTCAATTTCTTATATTCAAATATGAATTTAGATTACGAATATTTACTGCATGTACATATATGTTGTATCTATATATATTTATATAAATAAACTAAATGGAAAATTCATCGTCGAATTGGTTGGTAATCTTATTAAATTTACATATTAATCAATGGATTCTTTTAACATATTTAAAATTATTTTAACATATCAACATAAAACGTTTCAAATGTTATGGACACAACGAACAGAATTTTAAAAAAGTTTTTTTAATTTTAATTAATTTTTGCAAATGGTTAGGAATTTTTTTTATTATTTTAAAATTATGTTATTTAAGTTGAAATAATTACAATCGTATAAATGTCTAAATATTTAGTTGATTATTTTACGAAAATTGAATATATTTGAATTTATTTAAAGCGATATTAAGTGAGGTTTAGTGACAATGTTGAAAAGTAAAATTAGATTTTGAAATATGGGTGGGTACGGCTAGACACTCACTACAGCCTACAGCTATTGTAAAACTTTGATGGATATTTGGTACATAGTAGTTCAAAATTCACAAAAATCACTATCAATCAATATTGGTACCAAAAATTACTACCCACTGTTATGCAGCAGACAGTTAGAATATTATATTTTTTGACTGATGTAGAGAAAGAAAAGCAAATTTTTCCTGACGTTCACACTTTACATAGGATTTGTTGTAGATGGAGATCTTACGAACTTGTCAGAGTATAAAACTGGTCACCATATTCGAACCTTGAGAGTTGCAGATTCGTAATCATTACAGACCATGCGAGTTTACCCTGGTTGATGATTTGGTACCAGAAATGTCAAGAAAATATAGAACGATGCTCTCTCTTGGTCATTTTCCTATTAAGATTTAGCTACAACCTTCAGTAAATGCTATCTTTTTACACGACGGCGCATTCCTGACACCATTGAAAATTTGATAAAGGAACCAAATCTTTAAGCGCATAATGTTAAAGTTTATGTTAAAGCCCTCTACAATGCCCTCTACTGTCCAAAAATGTTTCAAACTATCAAAATTATGTTAAGGGGTGTGCCAAGTGCCAAACCTCCAAGGCTCCTAATTCTTCTACATATCGTTCACCAGGAAGTATCCATACTCTATCGGTTCCATGGCAGCGATCTTACAAATAGTTTCTGAGACCTTATCCCCATTCTCAAGCTTCACACATGTAATGGTTTTTGTGAACAGTCTCATGAAATTCAAAATTCTGGAACCTCTGCGATCTGCAACTTCCGAAAATGCTATTAACGTTCTTCGGAAAATAATATTCAGTTTGTCCTGAGTTTCAGAAACTAAAGTAAGTAATGAACGGAAACAATTTGGTTATTCCAAATTTGAATTATATTTGTTTAAGCTTCCACCACAGTTTCACTCTAAAAATATAGCAAGCAATCTGAGCGATCAAATCGCGCTTTATTGGCAGTTATCTGATCTTATTTGGACTTGGATCATCTTAATTGGGATTTAAATCTTGTGCAATTCGCTCTGCTTCTCAGGACGTTACTGGTCATAGGCCCTATCAAGATTTATTAATTTGAATATGAAATGTCAGTCTACTGCGTAAGCCAGATTTTTTAGAAGATGCCGACGTTAATGTTATCAATTTAAAATCACATCTAGAAGTTAATCGAGATGATATTCCAAGGAACATCGACATGACTTTCCAAAACCATGCTCATTCATATAATCTGCTAAGTCGTAAGTGTGAGTTCTGTGTGGGTCAACCAGTTCATGTTCGTAATTATGTTCAAAGTGAAGCTACAAAAAGATTTTCACTAAAATCGTTTTCAAATAAGTAAAGGCGTACGCCAATAAAAAATAAAAGAAATGTGGCCATTAGATGAGTAAGCAAAAATAGAAATGATATGGGCACATATATTAAATACGTTCTATAAAACTTTGAACTAGGGGCGAAAGGGAGGGATAAAACTCAGATTATCTCAACATTCGTAACACCAGTTATTGTAATGCCTAGTTCATCCCAGATCCAACAGGACCATGAGGCTACCATATGTAGGCTAACAAGTCCTTATAAACATAAAGAAAAACCATTGTTTTTAATTTTGATGAGACGTAAATAATGGAGAGGGCAATCATGTTTTGGAATTCAAAATCTCAACAATAAACAAAAAACTATGTAACAGAGAAGAAAAAAATATAACTGTATTGTGTTCGTTGTCAAATTTTATATAATGTGATAGCTAAGTTTAAGAATTTAATCTCGTAATGTTTTTTTTTCAAATTATACGTTGTTTTAATTATACACTAAAAAAATCTCCGGCAAAACAGTTTTGAATAAAACGCATGAAATGTGCGTTAATTGTGCATGATACAAAATCCTCGTGCATAAAATTGTGCATAACATATGTCATGCACACGATGCGCACCATACCGTGCACATGTTGTAATATGCCTTAGTACATATATACACACACAGATGTCAGCCGCAGGTTTCAAGAATAATAAAAAACGAAGCGAAATGAAATTTATTTATTGATAATAATAATATAGAAAGAGAGAATAGAAAAAATGAAAAGTTTTGTTTACATTTACTAAACTGGTAAGTTCCATTTAACTTTTTATAAAATAATAATTTTGTAATATTATTTAGGGCCGATTGTATGAACAAGGATGGAAAGAAAAAAATCCGAGAATAAAGTTTTATCTTCATCCGAGCATTTTATTTTTCGTCGATTATATTTTTCGTCGAACACGGATAGAATTTTTTTTATTTTTGTTTTTATTGCAGTTTATAGAAGTAATTTTATAAGTGACAATACTATTAAATAAATTTAATTAGAAAATAAAAAACATTATTTCAAAACTTAAATTGAATATATTAAAATTATATTAAAAATATTATTTACTTTACTTTTAATTTATATTAAAAAACAAATTTTAGAAACACACATATTTAAATTAAAAAATAATCACAAATTTAAAACAAAATTATAATGCGCATGTCAAGAAAAAAAAACAAATTGTTTTATCGTTTGTTTTATTCAAGAAAAAGAAAGAATAAAACAGAGAATAAAATTTTATTCTCTAATTAATCTTTTGTTCTATCCTGATTCATACAATACAAACGAAGATTTATCCGAGGATTTATCTTCTCTTCCGCATTCATACAATCGGCCTTTATTTGCATATAAAAATATGCGCGAAAGAATTTTTTTAGTTAAAGTAATAAAAACAAACACCAAAACAAACGCGCACTTTGAATAATATATTTTAGTAGTTAAAAAAAATATTATAGTTTCTAATATTTTTTTTGTCTTTTTTTATGTCGGTTTACTGATATTTAAATAAATTTTTTTATAATATTAAGAAAATTATGGAAAATTAATATTATTTTTTATATGTAAGTCACATAGTTAAATTTCTTGATTTCTGATATTTTTTCATTAAAATTGTATCGTTAAAAAATTACCAAAAATTTGACGGTTCATATACAAATGCAATTCATGCCCGAAGGCTCTATAAACTTATCATTAAAGCCCACCCGAACCTATTGGTAAAGCACTGAAAGCTACCGGGCAATTATCCCACCACTACAGTCAATTACAATCGCTACAGTGGCGCTCAAAAATGTTTTAATCAAATTCTGTATTACGTACAATCAAGCTCGGATGCTGTAAAATTATAAAAAATGATACTTGCGTATCCAAATTAGTCGGCTTTGCATTAAATTGAATACAGTCGTGGTTGAACGAATAAGCGTTGAACGAATAAGACAGGACGTTGTTTTAGTTGCATTGTTTTAACTGCAAAAAAGTGTACAAATCATTTCCGAAGCTGCCGAAAACCTTATTCCTAGCCCACGAGGACAGTTATTTTTCCTCTATAACCGCTATTTAACGACCGTTGTTGTTTTTTGTAATTATATTTTCTATTAACAAAATTATAATAAACGATTTTGAATAAATTTTCCTAATTAATTATAAAAATTTTGTGCAAAAATTAAAATAGAAAAAAATTTTTAGAATAAAACATTGAATATAATTATTAAAATTTTAGGGTAAGATTAAGAAGAAATAAAAACGAAAAGGTTTTTCTTCTATACTTTAACAAAAGACTAGAAGAAAACGAAACAACAACAACAAAAATTAAATTCAAAATAAAAAGGATTTTAAAATCATCTCTCTAGGAAAAATGATTTATTCTTAATTATCATAAGTTTAATTAAGGCAACGAGGATGATATTGTAATTTTTTATATCAATGTTGAAGGGAATAAAATTTAAATTTTTTTTTCTTTTATTTTCTACTAAAAAACTTTTCAATTTTTTTTTTCGAATTTTACAAAATGAATGACGACGATAATGTTGATTTTAATTATGTTTATTATTAATGAAGGGGTTGTTTGATTAAAGAAAGAAAAGTTTTTCTTATTATGCTAAGCATTTTAATATTTAAATTAATTTATGTGAGTATACATGAAAATTAATTAGTCATGGAAATTATAAAAAAAAATTATAAGAGTTGTTTAATCTGAAGTGGAAATTATAACCATTATGAAGTTTCTTGTATGAAATCCTTTGTTGTACAAGTACAAGCAAGAAAAGATCGATTCATTACTAATTATTATTCTCATCAGTTTTTTTTGCATCCCTCGACTAATACAAACTTTTGTTTTTGTTATTACATAAATCTTATAATCTTTTCAAAGTCTTTTTTCTTCAAAATAATAATTCAAAGGAAAATAAAAGGTGAAAAATCTAAAGCCAGAATACACCATCTAATTATATGACGACAAAACAAAATACACAAAAAAAAATAATCGATGTAATTTTCTATTAAATTTATTCAATTCACGTTTATCTTAAGTTTTTTTTTCTCTGATTTTCTTCAATTTTCTTATTGTTATTGTCTTAATTATGATTAATCATCATCGTCATATTATGTTAGAGGTTGGTTGGTCTCTTTCTTGAACGTTACAATATAAACAAAAATTTTCTCCCCTTGAATAAAATTAATATTCTTATATTTGCTTTGTTTAATTCTGTTGTTGACAAAAGTTTAAAGCTCAGTGGAAAATAAACTATAAACACTTTTTATAACGAACTAATTTATTGTAAATGGTGTACTAAAGGGAAAATTGTCCGTTGGAAAAAAAATTGTTGAAACTGAACTGTAGAAAACATTATTTAGAAATTAGAGATTTGGAAAAACATCTGTAAAAGTACCTCTATTTCCTTTTCAAATTATCTATACTAGTGAAATAATCACCCAAAACTAGAACCATGACTAGAGAATAACAAGTTTTACATTTTGCCTAAAAAATAAAAGTAATTCTCCTTGGTGATGATACAGGATCAGAGAAAAGTCTCTAGGATTTTTCTTATCAAAAATGAAAAGCACAGACTTAAGAACTGAAAAAATTCAATTGTTTGTCAGGAAAGTTTAGTGAGTCAGTAATTGTTATGTCATGTGTGATGAAATTCATGATCTTGACGACCGACCCTAAATCCCAACCATTTCAGATCAACTCCATACTTGGCATACAAGGAGTATAGGTGAAAAAAAAATAAAAGTTTTTAGCAAATATTTCAAGGGGGCTAATTAGGGCGCTCGACAGTTTTCTGGACAGTTTTCTGGAAATTGAAATTTACGGTAACTTTAAAACCGAATTGCAAGAGAACGGTTTACCCAATATCAACGGTTTTATGTGTGTCGTAAAGGTAATTGATTGGCATAATAAAAAATGGCACTGATGTCGCAAGTCAAGCATTTTTTTCACAATATGAAGGTTCTAACATAATCCCTACACATTCCAAAATATAAAGAACGAGTTTCAAAAAGTGAAGTTCAATAACAAAAGTGCTTGACCTTCAATATAAGCGCCATCCTTAAAAAATTAATTTCTTAATATTACTTCGGTTTTGTAAAAATTACTTCGGTTTTGAAAAAACCTAAGTATTGTATTCATGAGCCAAAAGTGAAATTCTTATCCCCACTTTTTTGGCATTTCTCGTCATTTTAGGACCTACTGATTCTAGAAAAGCAAAAACAATTGTATGTCTTTCTGCCGTCACAACCGACGAAGTCTAGAAAACCGCTGGACGAATTACGACCTAAATTAGGTTTACTTAATGGGAAGAACCGAAAGGACGATGTGTTCGATAACTGTACCGGAAGTGTGTCAAAAAAAATCGTAAAGTGTGTCAAAACAAGGAAATTTGCATAGTTTTTGCTTAAAACACGTTCATTTTAAGTGATTACGAATAGAAACATTGAATTTGAAAAAATCTTGATAGTCCGGATTGGTATGTGAAACCAAAAACTAGATTATTGCATTATAAGTTTGTCAAAAAAATGTTGTTAAGTGTGTCAAAAAAAAAAGATTTTAATTTATTTCTTTACCCAATTTTTGTGAAGAAAAATAAAATTAATTATTTGTAGGACATGAAATTTTATTATTATTATAGAGAACTAGAGGATGTCCGGCAGGCTTCGTCTCCCCCCCCCCCCCCTTTTCCGCACGCCACTACTGTTCTTCTTCAGTCCATTTTTTATACCGACTCCATGCTTGTTATAAAAGGAATGTTCCAATTCGTAACTAGGCATCCGTAACTATTTATCGAGATCCAATTTCGATGCTTTGCCATTGACAATTGTTTCGGTAAAAAACAACATGTCAGGTTTATTTTTTTCGATGTAGTGATGAACCTCGTTTAGCTTCGAATTGAGACCTCTTATGTTGGTGAAGTCAATGCTAAGCTGTTGGTTCACTCTGCTGCCATTTTGTTGAGACATAGACTTACCCTTTACCATTGCAGGTATAGATACTGAAATTCGACTAGGCCTAAATTTCAGAACTAAACGCTACAAAAAACTGGGTATCGCAGTCTCAAAAACACGATAGCAGGTTTCATGCAACAGTTGCACGATAAGGGAAAAGCAAAAAAATGGGAACACAAAAGACACTAACAAAATTGAAGAGTACAGATAAAGTTATAAATTCGAAATTTCTACTAATAACTAAAACGAAATTCTTTATTTCTTGTTACCTGGCAATAAAAAACAAATTTTTGCTTTAAAATAATAACAAAGCAATAACAACAAAGCAATAAAAGGTGAAATTTTTACCTGCCTACCGCCTGGTAACAGTAATACAGAATACTAAATAATTTTTTAATAAAGAACAATCTCACCAATTATATAATTGTACTCGTTCTATCCTCATTTCACTTTTATTTTGATAAAAACTAACACACAAATGTATTAACTTATTTTTTTTAATTTTGATTTTTTTTTTCTTTATTTCTTTTTTTTATGATTTTTTTCTTTAAAATTTAGAAACAACCTTCTTCTTCTGTCTCCGGTTGATGAGGTTGCAGTGCAGGTTATATTGTGCTCACACTTAGATACTAAATGTAATTTAAACAGGAGTGAACGATATAAAGTTTCAAGAAACCAAAAACGGAAAATAACGAATTTTTTATGTGTAACAAACAGGGTTAAAAACTCTACTTAATATATCACTAATTTACTCTGTTATTTCAGAAATAAAAAATTATCGTTCTTACTCCTAATTCGAAGTAATAGTCATTTATTGGACAAGTGTTTAATGCTATATTTTATTTTTCGAGTCAAAGTTTACATTTGCGTTGCAGTACAACGTTTTATCCTTCCGACAGCGTAACATGTATTAACTTATGTTAATTTTTTTTTTAATTCGTTGATAAAACAAGACAGTGAATTTTATTTTATTGTACCATTTATTGTAAACAATTAAATAAATTTTATTCAATTTCGATACATATTTAATTGTTTGATATTTTAAAAATGAAATGACCTACAATGAAAGACATCAAAGTTCTAACTACTAAAACTAAAGAGAATTGAGAAACCAAAAAGCAATCATAAAAAATACTGATTTTAGGAAATTTAATTCAGTTTAATCATAGTAGCTGTTGCCTTTTGCAATATTCGATAGAGGAACATACGCATCAATTTGAATTTATTGTTTTTTGTATAATCAGAGCGAAAATGCTATTCTTGATTTTTTTATTTATAAAATAAATTCCAAAAAATTAATTTCACAGTTTAATACAATCAAATAAATTGTTTCCGACATTTATATATAGGTTTATTTATATTTAATTAATAATACAAAATACATAGAACAAAATTTATTGTTTTTTTTTGTTTAACTTGTTTTAATAATGAATTTTAAAATAATTTTATTTAAACTAATACATTTTACGCTGTTGGAAGGATAAAACGTTGTATTGGGTTCGTGTTTAAGGAAATTTTATTCTCTCGCAAATTTACAAATTTGTAAGCTTTTGCTCGAAAAATTAAATTTAACATTAGACACCCAATAAAATACTAGTATTGTGTTCCGCAGCAATCACGCTATAGAATAAAATTGAAAACTGTTTATTTTATTTAGACTAATAACGCACACACTGATGGTTGAAAAAAACAGAAATAAACCTTTATTTGTTGTTGGCGAAAGGATACATTTTAGGTAGATTTCATTTAAAAATCTACCTATTGCAATGGGCTTCATCTCGGAATTTCGGAAAAATTTTTGTGCCAAACGGCTATATATGATAAGCGGAGACGAAAAAATAAAAAAAAAAATTTATATATATATATATATATATATATATATATATATATATATATATATATATATATATATATATATATATATATATATATATATATATATACACGATATGAGATATAACGAAAACGACCGGCACTCTCACGGTCACATTTGTTGAGGGAGATCAAAAAAATTTTCTGTACATATGTGTTTTATTAATATCTCTGACGAGTTCGTAAATCAGCAAAATCCGACACGTGGTTAAGGAACTAGAGCCTTTTTTCTAAAAAAAATTGATTTTTTAAAACCGTTATAACGGCCGTTTGGACACTAATATTTTATAAAATATAACAAATTTAGAACTTTTGGAATCCTTTTAATCAATTGTTTTAAAAATTGACCTCTGCAGTTAGAGGTTCCTGAGTGAGCGGCTCCAACAAAAAAGTTTGCAAAAAAAAATTTTTTTTTTTGAAACAACCGGCACTCTCACGGTCGCATTTGTAAAGCCAGATCAAAAACCTTTTTTAAAAATGTGCGTTTTATTAATATCTTGGACAAGTTCGTAAATCAGCCAAATCCGACACATGGTTAAGAAACTAGAGGCTTTATACTAGAAAAAAACTCTGTTTTTAGATCCGTTATAACGGCCGTTTAGATTCTAATATTTTTTTAAACTTCATAAATTTAGAATCTTTAAAACCTTTTCAAACAGTTTCTTTAAAAAAAAAAAGACCTCTGCAGTTGGAGGTTTCTGAGTGAGCGGCTCCAACAAAAAAGCTTGTAAAACACCAAATGCGTTTGAATCAACCGGCACTCTCACGGTCGCATTTGTGGAGCCAGATCAAAAAACCTTCCGTAAACATGTGTGTTTTATTAATATCTTGGACAAGTTCGTAAATCAGAAAAAATCTGACACATGGTTAAATAACTAGGGACTTTATACTAGAAAAAAAATTCGTTTTTTTAATCCGTTATAACGGCCGTTTGGATACTAATATTTTTAAAAACTTCATAAATTTAGAATCTGTGGAAACATTTTAATCCGTTTCTTTTCTTAAATATAAACCCCTGCAGTTAGAGGTTTTTGACTTGTTTTTGACTTGTTAGAGGTTTTTGGCTTCAACAAAAAAGTTTGCAATAATCCATAACTACAATTTCCAAAAACCTTATAACAGTCAATGAAAAAAAAATAAAAAAGTTTGAATAGAACAAATTAATTTTTTTTCTTAGAAATAAACTATTTTGATATTTTGCAGTAATTGGACGACATATGATATAGCGTAGGCTTGTGTCATAAATTGTCACACACATGTTCTATGATAGATTTGATATTTGTTTGTTGCAAAATTGGATAGAAATAGTTTTGCTTATATGTAGCTATTTTTCTTTTTAAAATTTGTTCGATATCTGTTTTAAATTAGTTTGTGTTGTTTAAACTAATCTAATACATCAGATTCTACTGGCACACAAAACTGTCTGATCTCGAAATCTACCTATTTCTAGCGGATATACGTGCCGCTTGGACTTTTTTTTTCAAATGCTCACATTTTTAATTTTTACTTCAAATTTGATGCTTTCCTTCGTATTAAAATTAAAAATAGATTATTTTTCTGAATGGTTTGTCCAATTATGCAAGTATTATTATTAAAATAAATAAAAAGAATGACGAAAAAGTACTAAGTACTTTCTTTTTCTGCATATGGAATGGAAGAAAATAATAAAATCAACTCCATAGAAGTGAAATAAAAAAATTAAAATTTTTCTCATACGAGTGAGAACGGTAAAAATATAAATTTGTAAAATAGTATTAACATTTGAAAAGTGAAAAAAGCACTCGAAAAAAATATAATTATAATTGGTAATAAATATAAAACATTCGCGGAAAACTAAACTTTTTCTGTGGCCAACGGTTGAGAAACACTGATCTAGGCTTAATCTTCAAAGCAAATACTACGTACACCACTAGCTGAATTGAAACACTAAATACTTTACTTCAAACCCACTTTCCGGACTCAATAGAATGGAGACGGAAGATAATGCCGACGAAGATGTACATCTTTTAGATCCTGCATCTAAAAGTACTGCAGATCATTAAACCAACAAAATTTCAACCCTCAACAAAGCGAGATGAACTATAGAATCCTTCAATCCATATAAATCTCCGGGAGGTGATGGTATTTTTCTGGTATTACTACAAAATGATTTAACAATCATCCTTCCATATCTTATTCGTATGTTCAAAGCAAGCTTTTGCCTTGCTTACATTCTTCAGATGTAGAAGGAAACTAAAGTTGTTTTAATACCCAAGCCAGGAAAAACCCCAAATGAAGCCAAATCATATAGACCTATAAGTCTTACATCTTTTCTATTAAAAACAACGGAAAAGATTTTGGACTATCACATCCGTCATGTATGTCTTAAACAACTCCCTCTCAACTTTGGCGTTGCACAAAATGGTGAAAATAATTAAGAGCACCCTAAACTACAAGGAGCCTTTGACAATGTCCACTTCAATGCTACTATTGAAATGGCCACAAAGAAAAATATAAACACGCATTTCATTGCATGGATAACCAAGGTGATGCAAAGTCGGAAGCTAACGGCTACACTCGGTGATTATTCAGTGACCGTTACTGCATCTATAGGCTGTCCGCAAGGGGGCGTGCTTCCTCGACTGCTTCGGCTAAGGCTGGTTGATGATCTCCTCACCAAGCTAAATGATTCCGGCTTCAACACAGTAGGCTGTGCCTACGACTTGGCAGTTATGGTTAGAGGGAAACGTGAATCCCTTTTCGCTGGTCGAACTAAGACAGCTCTTTTGTATCAAAGTGGTGTTACAGATTGGGACTGTCGACCAGCCTTAAAAAAATAAACATTATCGTTTTCAGTAACATCTTTTTAAGCTTTTCCAATGGCACCTACATGTAAAATCTGTAGCGGTGTTGAGCGGGGTTAGTGTGCATAGACTGAAGCTCACAGAAGGGTAAACGCCAGGTAATCTAACCGAACACCTTAAAATCCTTGCTGAATTACAAGTTGAACTGCATACATACCATATTTCGGATTGTATTCCCAAAAAGCCAGCTAGCATCTGGAACACAAATGATTATCAAACCAATGTGGGCACAGGAACGGTAGTGTGTGGTCCTAGCACAAAATGAACGGTTGCCTTAGGCCCCACAACAACAATATTTTAAGCCGTTATTTTTGTCATTAGCATAACTTTCTACGTGCTGAAAGAAAATACCAAAACTTTGAAATATATATTATCTCTGACCGCCAAGCAACACTCTTGGCACTAAAATCTACCCACTTTGATTCAAAACTGGTATGGGAATACTACTAAAATCTTATAAAAGTCTCCTGCAATAATAGAGTCACACTTGCGTAGGCATGCAGTCAAACAAGAATACAATGAAATGCTATTACTGACGCTTTAGCAAATCAAGGTGCCAATAAAAAGTTTGTTGGACCGGAACTATACTTCGGAATAGCCAAGAGTTCGCTCAAAAGCACAATCCAAACATGAGAACAGGAACAAAATGTTAAACTATGGAGAAGCAGAGAGGGACTAGTACACGCCAAGAAGTTTCTAGGTAACCTCCCTGTTTGATTCTTAAAAACAATCGACTTAAACAGAGAATCTCTAAGAACTTTAACGTGTTGCATTACTTGACATGGTTCTTTAAACCAGCATCTTAACAAAATGGGCCTACACTGAGAGAAATCGTATTCTAATATCAAGTAGAAGCTATTCTTCAATACAGAAACCTTTAGTTAATGAATATTCAAAACTCATCTTCTAGATTATAGAATAACTGGATGAACCTGAGAGAAGTTTCCTTAATTTTATCAATATTGCCATTTTCTAAATTAAGATTAAATTATTCAATTTCACTCAATTATGAAATACTCAATTTAAATCATAAACATTTAGTTTACGATTTTTTACGATAAATTTAATAATTTTACGCTTAAAAATAGAATTTAAATAACTCGATGATTTTGTGCAACGTTTTTCTCATTTCTAGTAAAATATTTATAATCATTTGTAGAAAAACTATTTCTTGAAAAATTATTTCTAATGTAGTTTTATTCTGAGAAAATTACAATCAAATTTTAACTAAATTTTTTGAATTTATAGAATGGATTTTGAGTTAAATAAAATGTGACAATCTAGTTTTTCTTGTTTTATGTAAAGTATAATCAATAATAGTTTCTCATCAACAATTTATTATCATTTTTTTTTTCTTATACTCAAGTGAAGAATGAAGTGATCCAGTTTAAACAATTTTGTTAAGTTGATTAAAAAACAATTTTCGTGAATGGAGAGTTAAACGACAAAATGTATAAATACACATTTTAATCAATCTTGTTCTTACTAAACTATACCATTGTCAGGTTTATTTCGTGTTGCCATTTTAAAGAGTAACTTGCAAAATAACCAAAATAATTAACAAAGTGAACTGAAAGCGAATTAGTATTGTGAAAATTGTGTCATATATTCAGTGCTTTAAAAAATTATATATAGTAAGTATAGCAAAGTTATTTATTTTAAAAATTCATATATTTTAAAAACTGGTAATAAACTTTTTATCACAATCAAAGATAAACAAGTACATAAATACATAAAATGCCACAAATGAAAAATTACAATTATAAAATTTCTAGCGAGCTACTGAGTCAGGTGGCAGTGTCCAAGTGCAAGTGTGGTTCAACAATTTTCGAATCCAAAGTACCCACATTCCATCATCTTTGTTTCTTTATTTTAATGTTTAGATACGATATTGGTATTTAATTCAAACAAAATAAATGTTAATATTTTTGTAAATATATTTACAGATGATTTATTACAATCCGAGGAAATATCATAGTAAATTTTCATTTGGAATTCTCTTGCACAGATATAGCAATTATTCAAGCCAATTAAAAAGCAAAGAAATATTTTTGGGCGAAAACGTGGTTTCAGTTTCAATCTTCAGGTAAAATATTCAACAATTTAAAAAAAAGTTCAAATTACAACAATTTTATTTTATTTTATTCAGACATTACGAGCAGGGTACAAGGAAGCAGTACTAATTCAGAGTTGTTCATTCAAGGCGACAGCATTGCAGCCAATAAAACGTGGAAATAAAGAAGCATGCAACTTTAAAAAGAAAAGAAGTCAGTTGAACTGCATTGAAACTCTTCGCGTCGGGTTTTCCAAGCGATTAGATTATTTTACTTCTGCGAGTGAATTTAAACTAGTAAGTTAAAATAATTTTCTATAACATAATTTTGGATTTTACTAGTTTAATTTTTATTAAGGTTGACAATTGCAACAAACATTATGATATGTATTTGCACCAAAATACGAGTATGCTCAGGACGAAGTGACCAAATTTTCAGAAGTCATTAATCTAATTAAATTCCAAACAAAAATTTTAATATTAAAATTAAAAACATTGCGGAAAACGCAGCAGGGAAAATGTAAGCAAAATTTGCCTAATTATAATAATAACGGAAATAATAATCAATATAAAAAGTTCTAAACTGTAACAAAATATTTCAATTTAAATAATAATAATTTTCACTAAATACGTATAGTTTGAAAGCTAAGCTTTCGTCGACCGTATAGTATCTAAAAAAGTAAATCTTAAAATTAATCAAGTTGTTTTTATTTTAATATTTAGTTTTTTAGATACCACTGTCAATGAAAACTTAGCTTTCGAAATACGTATTTAGCGAAATAAAGCTCAAATTAACAAGAATAAGGCGTATATATTTAAATTTTAATACCTTAAATTTTTCGGCAATAATAATATTATTGCTTAAATATTTTCTTAAAATAAAATTTATTATAATTTTTATTGACATAAATTATTTAATTTATCTATATTAACTGAAATAAAACTGAATCTGTAATTTAGAATTTATAGTTTAAAATTATGAAAAAGATGAAAATTCTTATAATGAATGCCATGTTGTATTATTTATTTTATTTTATTTTATTTTAAGATTAATGATATTTATAAAAATGTATGTATGTATTTAAACAATAATTATAACATATATTGTACATATGAATATTTTATATCTATAGAATTATTATTTTATTATTAAAAATAAATTATTAAATAATTAAAAAAATTGTCTATTTTAATTTATTTTGAGAAGAGTTGCTTTTGAAATTTGTGTATTATTCTTGAAAAAAGAATAATGGATCTCAAATAGATTTAAAATATGCAGCAAAATGATTGCTTTTATTCTCAAATGCAGAAATCAAATTCACTATTTTTGTCTCAGATTATGAATAATTATACTTAGATCAACTTTATTTAAGAACGGGTTTGAGCATATATATCTTTAAAGAACTCAAAGGTTAATCACTATTTCTCTTAATCATACTAAAATTATGCTCGACTTTAGAAAAAAATTACGTTTTCTAATAAATGTATTCTTATATTAAGAATGCTTTTGAATCCCATATGCTTAAAAAGAGAACATATATTTACATATCTAATCTAAATTTAAAAAGACGAACAATTTTATTAATGATAAATTTATACTATGCTCGAAATGAGAAACTGCATTTACTTCAATTATATTTTAATTGCATAATATTAGAATTTCAAAAATTAACAAATTATCGAACCCCTATTCTTCATATTAGAATAGGTTGAGAATAGTTATTCTTGGCGCACATTTAAGCAACTTTTATACATGATTTAATACCTATATGGTATAAATTGAGCAGACTTTTTTTTCAGTGTAGTTGTTTTTGTCAGGTGTGGATTCTATTACTCGAACGCGAAAACAATGGAACACGTTATCTTCAGCTGTCCTGAACTCTCTTGGCACAGATAGAATGAACTTCGTCGTAGAAGACTAACACTTCCACTACCACAACGCTAATTAATTTTATTAAAAGTCTCAACTTGTACTACAGAAAACAACAACTAACGTAAGAGACGACGACTGACTAATAACACAATTAGGGTAAGCACAATTGTCCTTCAGGTTGCAGTTAGTGCTACTTGAACTGTTAGTCTCAAGGCCCTCCAATAAAAAAATATGCGTAAGTACGAAGTTTGTCCAATTCGATTAACAGGTTAAGATGTTATTGAGCTTTCAAAAAAACAGATACGCGATGGACCACCACCACTTTGTTTAATATCGCTCAAAAACTAATCAGTTACTTTCCATTCATATTTGCATCTTTTGTCAAAGTGTCATCAAAATGAAATCACGAACGACGTTGTATGTTCCCAACAAACATAAAAAACATAAAGATAAAAATTACCTGTTGTATGGAGGACAACCAGAAACTTTGTACAATTTACATCAAATACTAATAAATTTTTTTTCATAATTAATTGAAACATTTTACGAACGATTCATGAAAATCGATTTGTAACTGTTGAGTGTATAGTAGCGAATAGCGAGAACACCTTTAAAAAATTCAAAAAACATTTTAACCGGCAGTGACAAATCGGAGGTTAGTATGCACAAATATTAGAAACAGTACTCAAACTTTATAGATCAAGTTTCAATCAAATTGAAAGCCAGGATTAAAAGCTGTTGAAGATTAAATTAAACAAGTGTTCGGGAGATCCCCCCATTTTGTTTAATTTTGAAACGAATCTAGATCTTCCATTTCCAACTTCATCTGTGTCATATACCAAAGTTGCATCAAGAGACCATGGGTTTTTGCTAGCCAGATTACCAGATTAACCAGATTAACCCAACAACCCAAACCAACCAACCACCCACAGACATACACAATTTTCAATTGTGATGAAGATGAAGCTTAAAACGGTAAATGACATTAAGACCGTAATCGAAAACAAAACCGTTTTTTTTTCTTCTAAAATTTAATCTAAATAATTAAGATTGAGTAAATCGCAACCTTAACAAAATGTCCGTATAGTTCGGTTAGTTTTGTTACATCCATATTCGCTGCCTAAAAGTCATTCTTTTAATTCGTTAATATTCTTATCAGAAATTAAATAATTAAAATATTTAGGTTGATATTAATTCAATGCATTACAAATAAATTTTCACTTACCAATAATTAGTTTTTGATTATAATTTTTTTTCTTACTTTGCATATTACATAACAGAAAATAAAAATTATCTGTACACATAATTTCTTAATTGATAACGGGTTTTTATGTTAATCAAAATCAATTAAAAAAAAATTAAATTAAGAAAATTTTAATTAATACAAAAAAAACTCCAGAACATAATAGAAAAACAAAAATAAAATTATTTCTTATAATCTTATAATTTTTATTTTATATAATTACTTGATCAATCATTTTAATCGTAACTTAATTGAATTATTTAAAAGAAAAATTAAAATGTAAGATGAAGGTGATTTGATAAAGGTTATAATTAGTTTTGTTTTAAGACATTTAAAAAATTATAATCAATAATGAGAAAAAAAAAGTTTAAAGGTTATATTGTATAATATTTTGAAGTTGTGACTATTTATATTCATTAGAGTTTACTTACATGCAAATTCTGGAAAATCATTTATTTTATTAACTAAATTCATCAAAATATCTTTCAATAATTTTATGTATTTTTTGTTTGTCATTATAGATTATATTTGTATTGAGCAAAGCAGAAACGTCTTATTATATATATCCATGTTTGTCCAACTGATTTCAATATCCAATTCATTTTGATTGTTACATTTTTGTATATCATGAACAATTTTTTGTATTTAAATTTACATATTATTATCTTTATTAATATTATGTAGAGAAAACCCATGATGGCGTTATGAAATGAAATCGGATTTTGATGGATGCGCTGCTGTAGAGGTTTGTTAGCTTGTAATATTTCGATCAGCTGGGTTAGTCGCCCATATAATTATAAAATATTGATCAAACTCTAACTTTTATTGACTTTATACTACAATAAGTCATTGATGTTACTCAGTGTTTGCTTACAATCTTAGATCAGATACTAAAAGTATCTGAAAAGATACTTATATGGGCAATAGAGGTATCCACTTGATTGTGAATCTGCTTTGTCGACCTAATCCGTGAAACAGGAAGAGGACAAAATTCAGTAAATCGATGTCAATCTTAAAACTCTACTGGCGGTATTGTAACGAACGCAACAACTACTCACAAATTCGTAGGTATATCAGTAAACCCATTTAAAATAAGGTAATTTAATAATTTTTTTTAAATTACTAAATATTATTCTTCCAAGTGGCCGTATATATTTTGTGTTTGTTTTCATTACATTCACAAAAAATATCTTTCGCATATAATTTTAGATGAAAATAAGATAAAATCCTTTTATTATTATGAAAGTCATATTACCTTATTAGACCAGTGCAGATACCTTAAAAACAGGCAAGAAATAGAAAAAATTAGTAACAGCATGAAAACTTTTGGATATGGAAGAAAATATTGCGCAAATGATGGGAAACATAAATTAAAGGCGATCCGAGATACGAGGGTAAAATAGGGTGAGTTTTTAAGGATAGAAAATGTTTTTTTCACGATCTAGACCAATCGAATCAAGTCCAAAGTAAAAGCTGTAGGTAATAAAAAGGTCTATAACTTTTATTTAAGCCATTTTTTCACATAACCTAAAATTTGCCGGGGAAATAGAAAAAAACAAGAAACAAAAGGTTTTTTCGTTTTTAATTTTTATCTCCTACAAAACAATTTTTTCTTTACACAATTTGGTGGTACCTTATTATGTTCCTAATACGCTGTAATTTTTTGAAATCAAAATATTTATTTTTACGTTTGATTTTACAACAAAAAAGTGGCCTCATTTTCACACGAAAATTCTCCTGTGCTGGAAACAGTTTTTTCACAAAATCAGTAATCTTTTTTTTTGTTGAAACTTTGTTAAAATTAAATAATATTAATAAAATAATATTTTTTAAGGACTTTAACGGTAAATTTTAACAAATAATGAATATTTTTAAAACAATCATTGAAAAATAACTCTTTTAAATCAAGTTTATTCAGTTTTTCGCATTTACTGGGAAATTTTTCCGTGTTTAAGTTATGTTAATGTTTATTTTTTTTACACCGTCTAAAAGTAGACGTTTCAACAAACATGAAGCTTACTGATTTTTTTTAAAAAACTGTTTCCAGCACAGGAGAATTTTCGTGTGAAAATGAGGTCACGTTTGTGGTTTAAAATCAAAATCAAACGTAAAAATAAATATTTTGATTCCAAAAAATTACAGCGTATTAGGAACATAATAAGGTACGGTTTCACTAAATTGTGTGAAAAAAAAAATTTATTGTGGGAGAAAAAAATTAAAAACGAAAAGACCTTTTTTCTCGGTTTTTTCTTTTTCACGGCAAATTTTAGGTTATGTGCAAAAATGGCTTATATAAAAGTTATAGTCTTTTTTATTACTTACAACTTTTACTCTAGTCTTTTTTTGATTGAAGGTCTAGTTTCGCTGAAAATCGTGAAAACCATTTTCTACACCTAAAAACTCACCCGCAATGTTTTCTTGATTATCCAAAAGTTTTCATGCTGTTACTAATTTCTAGTGGTGCGTGACATTCCTGCATAGATTCTCGATGAAACTTTGGCAAATGATCCAGGTTCACTTGAAAATAGAAGATCTAGATTCATTTCAAATTTGAACAAAATGGCGGGGGGTCTCCCGAACACCTCTAAGTTTAAATCTAAAATAACTTCTAATCCCGGATTATGATCTTATAGAAACTTGGTGTATAATGTTTTAGTACTGTTTCCAATATTTCTGCATACCAGCTTCCGGTAAAAAATTATTTTTTTCAAGTGATTATCTCTACTGTAGCCAACAATTACCGTTCGATTTCATGAAACTTTGGAAGAAGCCTTCAAGTAACAAGAGAAAGATTTTATCAGTTTTTGGAGTACATTGGATAAAGGGTTAGGGGGTCCACCATACAACAGGTGGTTTTGTCCACCCTGTTTTTTATGTTTGGTGCGAGCATACAACATTCGTTCGTGAATGAGTTTTGATGACACTTTGAACTGATTAGTTTTTGAGCGATAGTGAACAAAGTGGTGGGGGTCCCCTGAGCATCCGCTTTTTTAAAGCTCAATAACATCTGTACCTAATAATCGAATTGGATGAAACTTGGTACATAAGCTTTTACTACGGTTCCCAACAATTCTGCATCCCCACTTCCGGTTTTTCACTTCAGGTAAAAATTTTTTTTTGTAATTTTTAGAAGTTTTTTCATTGTCTTTATGCACAAAACAGCCTTCAATAATGAAGTGATTATGATGAAACTTATGAAAAAGGTTTCAATTAGCTTGAGAAGATAACTATCATCTTTTGGAACACATTGTTCAAAGTGGCGGGGGTCTACCATACAACTATTGACTTTTCACACTTTGTTTTTAGCCTTCCGTTTTTTATACGAAACACTATTAGTGAGAGTAAAACGTGTTTTTCACATTATTTCGACTATCTCGATTAATATAAATCCAATGCACTTGAAATTTGGCATGCGTATAAAATTAATCTGTCCACACAAGACGAGGGGTTGAAAAAAAAAACAAAATGGATTTCGTTTGGTTAACAGGGTTACGATGTGAGGCCTTTGAGAAAATAAATTTTTATATCGAGTCAAGTAGGGTATCATATGAAAGGGCTTTCCTTCAGTATTTCTAAAAAATATATTTTGAATTTTACACCCCACCATTTTTTGTGTAAATCTAAATAATAGCGTTTTCTGTATGTTTTCTTTCCTTGATTAGCTCCGAGGCTAAATAATCGAAAATCTTAAAAAGTATTTTGAATGATAGAAAAATTAGTATGTTTTTAAAGAAAAATATAGTGAAGTACCATTTACTAATAATTATACTTATTAAGGGGGTGGATATGAGAAGGGGTAAAAACATCATTTAAACCCCTATCAAGTGGGGGGTCATTTGAAAGAGCACTAAAATTAAGAAACATTCCAATTTTTTTTAGAATTTTGCGATGCACCGTTTTTGAATTATTCTCAAAAAAGTGCAACAAAAAGTTGGTCCCCACCCTATACGTTTCTTCGTTGATTGACAGAAAAATTTGAAAAAAATCATAGAGATAGGAAATTTGAATAAACCCTTAACGAAAAATATAGCGAAGCCTCAAGTGATTTTATTTCTATATATTTAGGCGATGGGAGTGGGGAAGGGGAAAAAAAGGTTTTTTGACCCCCGGTCAAGTGGGGAGTCATTTGAAAGAGCACCAAAATTAAGAAACATTACAAATTATTTTAGAATTTTGCGATGCACCGTTTTTGAATTACTCTCGAAAAAGTGCAACAAAAAGTTGGTCCCCCCCTATACGTTTCTTCGTTGATTGACAGAAAAATTTGAAAAAATTCATAGAGATAGGAAATTGGATAAACCCTTAACGAAAAATACAGCGAAGCCTCAAGTGATTTTATTTCTATGTGTTTAGGGGATGGGAGTAGGGAAGGGTGAAAAAACGGTTTTTGACCCGGTCAAGTGTCATTTAAAAAAACAACAAAATTAAGAAAAATTACAATTTTTTTTAGAACTTTGCGATGCACCCTTTTTGAATTATTGTCAAAAAAAGTCCTATTTTTAGTGTTAACACTACCCAAACCCTAAATTTCGTCGTTGATTAACAGAATTGAGTCGTTCCTTAGCTACCATAAACAGCTATGGATAACATTTAACCTAAAGTAATATTTTTTATATCATTTCTATCAATTTAGATGACATTGACATTTACTATTGATATTTACAATGAACCATTTATTTTTTATGTGTCTATGGTCTGGCAATATAAACCCTTTACAATATAACTTTATGTTAATTATTTTGATATTGTTTTCTTTACATTCACGGAACCCTTGACGAGCGAATTTTATTCGCACTTGTCTAACTTTTTAAGTTTGTTGGGAGCATACAGAGTACATACTCATTCATTAATCAATTTTAATGACACTTTGAAAAAGAAATGGAGGCTTAAATGATAAAGAACTGATTAGTTTTTGGAGAATAGTGGGATAAGTAGTGGGGGGGCCTCCCAAATTCCTGTTTACTGTGTCACAATTTTTTCAATGTTTGTTGTGAGCATAAAACATTATTTCGTGAATTAATATTGATGACACTTTGGAAAAAGATGTAAATATGTATGGCAAGCAATTGATTAGTTTTTTAGCGATATTGAACAAAGTGGTGGGGGGACCCCACGAGCACCTGTTTTTTGAAAGCTCAATAACATCTGTACCTGATAATCGAATTGGATGAAACTTGGTACATAAGCATTTAATACGATTCACAACAGTTCTCTATCCCAACTTCCAGTTTGTCACTTCCAGTTAAAATTTTTTTTTACTTTTTCTCGTACAACAGAAATTATGTTTGTTGTGATACAACTGCTTTCTTTAATATTATTATAATTAGAACTACACCAAATCTATAACATTGGTTAGCCTTTTACTAAAGTGTTTGATGGATATTAGGTCACTTTATTTCCAGAATACTATGTTTCCAGAGCTGTGGTGAAGTCAGACTATGTATCTCTATGTACCTGTAACATTCACAATTAATGCACATTTGATGCATTTTTTCAAAAACTGTGTAAGGGATATCTTTTTATCGTACGTTTTCTGTCTGAGTTCTGTCCCAATATTCCATAAAAATGTTCGCTTCAAGCAACTTGGTTTTAAGTCCAATTGTTAAACTTCGTTTGCTACAAACAACTTGGAATGAGGGTTTTAATTCAAAAAGCAGACCAATTACCATGATTTATATTCAAAATTTAATTAATATTTCCCCTAATTATAAGTATATAATGTTAAGTTTATATATTGAATCCCTACTAAAATGTATGTATCCAAACTCAGAAATGCTGACCATACATAAATTATTGAAATTTTTCTACGATATATAAAATAAAATGTATATACATATGGGTAAATTTTTTACAATTTGATTTTCATTGTAATATTATATATTTGGCTCGAGCTATGCATAAAAAAACTAGAAGATTATTTTCTTGTATGTATGTTTTTCATTTTAAAAATTTGCGTCGAAAAATGATTTGAATTGATTTTTGAAATTAATGAAATGTCTTTAACTGGAATTGAAATGATTTTATTTTTATTTTACTAAGGTCTGAACGCCGAAGTATTACTATCCGAGAAAAATGTCAAAATCTTATCCCCTTTATGGTATTTCTCAAAGTTTTAGAATCATACCGATTCTAAAATAGCCAAATGCGTGTCCGTTTGCCGGCCGGCCGTCATATTCGATTAAAACTAGAAAATTACGGGAGCGATATCCAAAATTTTTGTCCCTAAAAAATGTTTCGTCAATGGTAAGACTGGAAAGGGTTTCGATTATTGAAAATATCAGGTAGCTACAAATAAAATGTTGTTTTTTTACAAAAGTTGTAATTTAACTTTTAAGTAAAAAGATGCGTAAAATTTAAACGGAAAAGTACTGTGAGAAGTTTTTGGATTGAATTCAGTTTTGGTCAATGATGACTAGGGCAACCAAAAATATGATTAGAAAGTTGTTTTTACAACACATAATTCAAAAATTATTAAGTTTGAAATCTGTTTCAGATAAGACTACGAATTTTAAGCCATATATTTGTTAGTTTTAATTATATGAACAAAAATATGAACTTTGACTTAGGCTTACTTTTCCGTAACCCAATTTTGAAAAAAATGCATGAAATGTGCTTTAATTGTGCATGAAACACTGAAATTGTGCAAAATTATGCATAACACATGTCGTGCATATGATGTACACCATATCGTGCACATGTCGTAAAACACCTTAGTATATATATGCACAAACATTTAAGACGCATGTTTTACTTGTATTAAAAAACTAAGCATTACGAAATTTATTTAATGATAATAATAATAAACCAAAGAATAGAATGACAAAAATATGGAGGGGCTGAAATCTCACAGCTCTGAGATATCAAGACTTCGGTCTGGGTTAAAGATTTTGATATAGTTTTCGGCAAAAAACTTTTATGAGGACATGTTTTTTAGCTTTGGGCAGCGATGTATATCAAACGTAACTCTTTGTTAAAGTACAAGTATTTTTAATCTCAGTTTAAAAATTTACTACACAACTAACACGAAACATCAATACGTTGCCAGAAAATTATAATCAAAATTCCAAAAATATTGTAAAAAATTAAATAAAGTCAAAATTTTTCAAAATTCCAAAAATATTTCAAAAACTATAACAAATTCAAAAATTTCCATGTCCAATTTCATTTTCAATTACATTTACGTCATAAAAACAGCTACATTTTTTTTTCCAAAAAATTGGCTAAAAAAATAAATGAAATCATTTTTTGACACACTTGACATTATTTTTTGACAAACTTATAATGCCATAATTCTTTATAATAATAATAAAATATCATGTCATACAAACTATTGATTTTATTATTTTCTAAAAAAATAGGGTAAAAAATAAATAAAAACCTTTCTTTTGACACACTTGACAACATTTTTTGACAAACTTATAATCCATAATTCTCTATAATAATAATAAAATTTCATTTCAAAGAAACAATTTTATTTTTTTCCAAAAAATTGGGTAAAAAACTAAATAAAAATCTTTTGACACACTTGACAACATTTTTTTGACAAACTTATAATGCCATAATTCTCAATAATAATAATAAAACTTCATTTCAAACAAACAATTAATTTTATTCATTTTTCCAAAAAATTAGGTAAAAAAATAAAATAAAAATCTTCTTTTGACACCCTTGACAACATTTTTTTAACAAACTTATAATGCAGTAATCTAGTTTTTGATCTCACATACCAATCCCAAACATCAAGATTTCTCCAAAAGTAATGTTCCTACTCGTAATCCACTTAAATGAACGTTTTTTAAGCCAAAAATATGATAATTTGCTATTTTTGACACACATAATGATTTTTCTGACACACTTCCGGTACAGTTATCGAACACAGCGTCCTTTCAGACCTGTCCCTTGTGAATTACCTATTTTTAGAAAAAAAAATTTTTGAAATCCCTCCAGCGGTTTTCCTGCAGCGTAGTAATGACGGCGGCCGGACGGACAGACAGACATACATTTTTTTTTTTTTTGTTTTTTTAGAATCAGGAGGTCCTAAAACGTTGAGAAATGTCAAAAAAGTTGGGGGTAAGAATTTCACTTTGAGCTCATGAATGTAATACTTAGGTCTTTCAGACCGAAGTAATTGAAAAAGAGTTTTTAACACTTTCTAAAATGGTTGGTTTCATTGAACTTTTTATGAAATAATGCTTTCGTAATATAGTAAATTGATGAATTTCCATTTGCATAAAATTATGCAAAACTATATACAAAAACTAACAAGCACTCTGAATAATTATCTTTAGTGATTTAAAAAAAATAGTAAATTTTCTTATTATTTTTTGTTTGCCATGTATTATTTCGGTATAATGATATTTTTAATTTATTTTTATTTTTATAATATTGAGAAAATTTATATTTAAATTTTTTGAATTTTGATTTTTTTCATTTAAATTTGATCGTTAAAAAATGGCGAAAAAATAGACTCTTCATTTACAATTGTAATCACAGACATGCATTTTCAATTTACAACTTAATAATACGACCACTATCTAAATTTGTTATAATGACGTTACTAAAAATATAGTCTAGGAATGATTCATAACGTATCAGAACATTCAGAAGATCCAAGTCATAAAAATTATACATATTGTTACGACGCTGTTTCTGGCGGTGAAACGGTTGGTGTTTGTGGACGGTGTGGATAAACAATATAAGCTCCGCTCTTATCTTTGAAAAAGCTATAGTAGGGTTCAAAAGTGAATGAAACTTGACATCAATTTTTTAAAAAAAAGTTAAAAATTAGGCTTGTTTCGCGTAAATCGCTGTTGTTTTGGGCGCTACCAGAATGCTTCAATGGTCTTGTTCTATTGATATATTTTTGAAAACGAGATTTAATTCATAAGCCTGGATTTCGGTTGTCTATGCCGTATGTATTCTAGTTGATGCATACGGTTAGACAACGATATGAACTTTGAAAGAGGAGAAATGAAAACAAATATAAATAAAATCGGCTATTGATACAGGATGACAGTCGATGAGAATTAGTGAACGAGAAAAAATTTATTTAGTTGTTTTAGTTAGTCAAATTAATAGTACAATTTTTTGGTTTAAATTAATTAGAACAATTTATAAAAGCTGTTAGTGAAATTTATGTAAAATTTTTAGAAGTTAAAAGAAAGAAAAGTATATTATGTGTTTCGTTAATGACGGTCGATAAATTGTAAAAAGATAGAAAAATTATTTAGGTTTGTGGAACCTGTGTAGGAGGATATTAATAAAAACAAAATGTATAAGAGAAAAAATTATTGTTTGTTTGTGTTGTTAAGGCAATATAAACGAAAAAGAAAAGAAAATTAAATGTCGAGTTATATAATTTGAATAAAAAAAATTGCCGAAAATTGCCGATTCAAAATATTCCCTACCAAATCTACAATCGCCTTTGTTTTTGTGGCACAACCAATACACTACCCACATTTTACGGAATTTAAATCATCAATCGCCTGTCTTTTGTGTTGCAATAAATTAAAGGCTTTTTAAAACAATTTTACGGAATTCAAATTAAAAATCGCCGTTGTTTTGTTGCACAACCTATTCATATAATTAGTATTACAAATACGATAAACTAGACAGGGCAAACTTGCAGAGATGTGGAGTCTGGACTATCTGAGTGGGTGAGTGACATTTGTATAATTTTGCTTGATTCGATTATGTCAATAAAATCTATTATTGTAACGGATATGACGCTTGTGGCCTCTTCTCTTCTAAAGTCGTCGGAGTCTCCTTTTTCCATTTATTTTCTTGGTCTGAAATAAAATACGTGCTTATCGGTTAATTTGTGTTGGAATGATAGATTTTCTTTTATCGAACTCATAAGACTCGAGTTAGCTAGAATATGGCATCGCTTTGCGCGCAGTCTATCGAACTGCGTCCTATTGATGTAATCAATATCTCTAGTCTCCATTACAATATTTAATCCCGAAAGTTCTCTGAACTTTTTTTATGCATGTTAACATGATTAAAACTATTAAATTAAAACAAATATGTATGACGTTAACATTCAAATACTTTAAAACTACAACTAATGTAAAATACATGCAAAATTATACTTTGATTTAGAATAAACAATGTTTTTAAAATATTTTGCTAGCGGTGATAAAAAATAGGGTATGACGTATGGAGTAAGCATTTTGGACTCGGCTAGCGCCTCGATTTGCAAACTCCACATACGTGCAGAATCTTTAGCTTTACGTCCTTGCATCATAATGTACTTTTCTACTACACACGAACAAAACGATAAAAAATGGAATGTATAACCTTATACAAAATCACAACTTTATTAACATAATAAGAGTTTAAGCAACGTTTCCAATATTACTATACAGCTTTATACTGAAAATAAGCTCCTACAAGTAAGTTAGTTAAAATTAAAATCCACACTAATAAGTAGCAGTCCGACGCCTTTTAAAAAGAGCGATTTCAGAGTATCTTTTATTCAGTCGCAGAGATATGTGTGTTGTTGATTTTTTATTTTTTTTTTTTTTAAAACTTTTTTAAGACTAAAATAACAAAACCAACAGTTGCAAACGTATTTTTTCGCCAGGCACCATGCTAAACTGACAAAGTTCAATATGGTATATTTTCTGAGCTCTCTCTTCCTCTATTTTGCTGCTCCTGAAGCCCTTCTTAGTAACTTCTCAACTTCCAATCGTTGTATAACAGATTAAGAGGCTCTTGATTCGCTCATTACCATTTTCAATCGCAAAAATACGAATCATAGTTTATCGTTTTTACAACGCTTACGATACAAGCTTATGCAGCCGGTTGGAAAATATACCCCTTCGAATTCATATTGGAGTTCTTTTATATTTTTAACTGTATTAATATTGAGTAAAAATTTTTTTATGCTTAAAAAATTAGGGAAGTGTACTAATTAGAGCGAATCTAAGCGACGGTAAAATCGATTACTTGATTGATCAATTATTCCTTCAAGAAACCCTGAAGATAAAGGGATAACTCAAAATAATGACATTTGTGTAGTATAGTTTATTGATATGTCGAAAACTACTCATATGGCGAAAACTCTAATGATGCGTATATGATTGAACTAAATTACAGCGATATTACAAAAATTCAAAATATTTTAAATTTTAACTATTTTATGTATAATTAAAAATAAAAAAACTAAACATTAATTTTATCAACGCATACATAACAATTTTCAATAGCTGGATTTGCACGTTATTTGAAATAGATCTGTCATAGTTCCTTGACCTGGTGCTTCAATCGTATAGAAGAAATACTATGCCAAATAGAACTGTTTGTTAATACGAAGAGGTACAGTCTTGACAGTATTCTTCATGAAATTTGTTGGCACGCGAAAATAGCTTACCACAAAAACAAGTATTTTTTGGGACACTTATTAACACTCACTTGCAATCGCTGCGCTAAAATCACAAGAACTTGAGATATCAAGTCCACGGTCTGTGTTAATGAGGTTTTATGCATTTTTCATCAGGACGATCTTTTCGATTAAACTGTTTTTATCCTGTTCTCGTCTCAATGATTTCTGGTATTTGGTATTTGTGGGTTAATTTTGATTTGAATCTAGATTTGGTACCATTTGTTACGAATAGTATTATGTATGTAGTATTTTAATTTATTTAAACTTATCTCGGTATCATTAAAATAATAAATGCAAAAACTTTAATTAGCCAAAAAATAGCCATGAAATTTTTTAAGCTATACCACGATTAATCATTACAATTTACAATTACAATTTATAATGAATTACTTTATTTTTGAGCAATTGGTAACAAATCGAATCGAAATATAAAGGTTTAACCAGATTGTAAATGGTTTAAATTGGAAATAATTTTTCTATAAATCGGCGTTGAAATTTAGGGTGGTGGTGCGGTATACATATACTTAAAAAAGCACTTTTTTAGCAATAACTAAAAAACTGTTCTAAAAAAATGCAATTTTTTCTGTCAATCACAGTCGAAACGTAGAGGGGGCGGTCTGAAAGTTGCATATTTTATAAAATAACTCAAAAACTGTGAACCGCAAAATTCTAAAAAAAATTACAAAGTTTATTAGATTTGGTGCTCTTTCAAATGATACCCTACTCGCTTGGGTCAAAAAAGTTTTTTTTTCAAACCTTAATCCTCAAGCCTTTCAAACCCCAATCCCTTAAAAGCACAAAAATATAATTATTTGAGACTTCGCTATATTTTTCGTTCAGAGTTTATCAAACTTCCTATCTCTGTGAATTTTTTCAAATTTTTCTGTCAATTAAGCTCGAAATCCAAGGGAGGAGACCACCTTTTTGTGTCACTTTTTTGACAATAATTCAAAAACTAACTATGCATTGCAAAATTTAAAAAAAAATGGCAATGTTTCTAAAATCAAGTACTCTTTCAAATGACACCCCACTTGACCTGGTTTTAAATGATGTTTTTACCCCTTCTCATTCCCATCACTTTAATAAATATAGTTATGAGTATCTGCCACTTTTCTATATTTTTCATTAAAAACCTACTAATTTTTCTATCATTCCAAATATATTTCAAGATTTTCGATGACGTAGGGTTGGAGTTAATCGGGGTAATAAAACATTAAGAAAACGTCATTTTTTAAAATTATACAAAAAATGGTGACGTGTAAAATTCCAATATACATTTTTAAGGAATATTGAAGTGAAGGCCTTTCATATGATACCCTACTCGTCTCGATAAAAAATGTATGTTTTCAAATCCTTCACATCGTACCTCAGTAAATCAAACAAAACAACTTTATTTATTTTTTAACCGTGTGGATAAGTTAGTTTAAGCACCTCAAATTTTTGGTCCATGGATTATTGGTTTACGAGATAATCGAAATAATGCGAAAAACACATTTTGTTCTCACCAAAAATTGTGAAGGAAGGTATATAATTATATAAACAGAAAATTTGCATAATATTACATAATAGATTATCTTCCTAGTATTTAATAGTACTAACGACTGAAAAGAGAATACTTATATGAAACGCGATATTAGTTCGTCTTTTGTTTAATGTATGTATAAATGGAAGAATAAAATTTAATATTAATTAAATTTGATATTGTTTACAAAATTAATTGTTGTTGTGGAAAATCATATATTGAACAAACAAGTCAAAGATTGGAAGAGAGAATTTATGGTCACAAAAGTAATGTTAAATTAAAACAAAAAACTACACCTCCCGCCCAACATTCAATTGACTGACAATCAACACATTTGGAACATGGCACATCCTTCAATTATCTCTTCAGAAAAAAAACACGAAAACAGAGAAATAATTGAATCAGTATATATTTATTTGGATAAACCGAACTCAATAAATTTTAAAACATATACTGAAAATTTAAAAAAATTCACCTTTTAAATACTTTTTTATTCACCTACATATTAAAGTGGTACTTTATTACTGTGATTTTCGGCCGACAAGTGTCACTTTTTGACCATATATTTTGTTGTCATAGTTACGTCCAAAAAAGTGGAAAACATTTGTGTTTGTTTAAATTCTACAAAAAATAGAAATTTTTATCAAAGCTACCATTAAATTTAAAAGTTCATAATTCAATTAAAATTATTATTATTATTTGTTGTCATAGCTATACAATAATTTGGAAAAAATAACAAATATTTTGTCAAAGGTTACTTGTTCAACATATTTTTATTTCAAAATTTATGCCGATTTATAATTTTGATTTAGAATGAACAATTTTTTTTTTTAAATATTTTGCTTGTGGCGAATAAAAAATAGAATATGACGCACAGACGTAAGCTATTTTGGACTTAATCTGGGTGCAAATCTCGGAAAGCGCCTCGATTTGCAAACTTCACATACGTGCAAAATCTTAAGCTTAACGTCCTTGCATCATAATGTACTATTAAATTCAAAAAGAAAATATAATTTCATATTTACTTCTAGTTACCTTTTAAACAAATTATATTTTCTAATGTAATTTCCAAAAAAAATTTTTTAAATCATTTTTAAATTCAAATATTTTATGTTTGTACTTAAATATTTTGTAAAAAATTTTTATTGTTAAGTATTTATGAATAATTATGATACACTTGAAAATGCCACAATTGGCGAAATATCGTGATTAAATTAAAAATATTTAATTGATTAAGAATTAATATTTAAATAAAACCAGACTGGAAAAAGGCGCAATTGAATGTTTAATTTAAAAATCCAAGAAATAATTAATTATTTTTGTTTGTATAAAATATTTTCCTACTATTTCAAAATTAATTCAATAATGGCATAACGGGTTTGCTTATCCTCTAATTGTGATGGCAAAAAAATTTAAAAAGAATAGAAAGTTATGTTGATTTCAAAACAATTTATCTGGAATAAATAGCTTTATAATTTATGTTTTTTTAAAGTAAACTCGATCAGGAAATGAAAAAAAGTGTTATTATGGATAAACACTTTATTCATTTACCGCTCTTTCATGGAGCGCTAACACCACAAAAAAAT
Organism: Diogma glabrata; assembly: GCA_963693315.1. NCBI lineage: Eukaryota > Metazoa > Arthropoda > Insecta > Diptera > Cylindrotomidae > Diogma > Diogma glabrata. The sequence continues at coordinate 131,033,535 of OY856187.1, read as the reverse complement.
GGAGATATAATTAGAAAATATAATAATTAGGCTGATTAGAGTAAACAATTTTGCAAATTGAAACTAAAATATAAAACTGGAAAAGCTTGTCTAAATCCTTTTTTGATCAAAACCATTCATCGAATTAAAATTAAACCTGTTTCTGTTCAGCCAATCAACACATAAACTTTTACACAGCTTGTAGTAATTAAAAGTCCAAACTGCATATAAATTGAATTTGGGAAGCTTTTTCGAAAAATATCATAACTTCATAAAGCGTCTGGTGGTTGTGATGAGAAATGGAAACAGATTGGTTTAGTTCAAATCTGACCTTTATTTTTGTTTTCAATTAATATTACATATATTAACTTGCAAAAACAATATTTTATTCCATTCCACCAACAAGGGTTAAAACTAAAAGATCATTACCAAACCTAAATACAAATAAATCAAATAACAAGTAGAAAGTCAGTTTTGCGATCCATCAATCTTTTCATTTGCATTTTCTTATTTTATTTCGTCTCTTATTTTGAATATAATTTTATTTAAACAATATAAATTCTTTTTTTTTATTTTAATTTTTGTAAACTTAAACATAAGATTGATTTAAGAAAATATAAATATTAAATAAAAAAAAGACCAACCACATGGACATTGGAAACTAAGAAAATAAAAAAACAAACTTACTTGTAAATCTATTCCACAAGCAATTTACAAACAGGCTTCCTCTTATTTCATTTATTTATTTGTTATTATTTTTTCTTAAGTATTTTGTTGTTTGATATGAAAATTTATATATTATTATTATTTTGTTTTAATGATAAACAGACATGGCATGGAATATAAGACAATAAAAACTAAAATCGATTTTTTACATATTAAAAAAAATAAAAAAAAATTATATTATTTAAAAAAACATTAATTTGAATAAATTTTCGTAAATTCTTGTTATATTTTATTTATAATCTTAGAATAAATGTTTACAATTTAAAAATGGTAGACGTTGATTTTTTATCAATATACAATCAATATCACACGTGGATTTTCAATTTGTTTTTTCTTTCTAAAAGTATTGTAAATTTATCACAATTTTATTTGGAATAGAATTAAAATTAATGAATTATTAATTTGAATTTTATTATTTGATTTATATGTTAAATATTTTATAAATTTAAATATCAAATTTATTGTCACATTGCATTTTGAGAGAATTAAAAAAAAATTGTTCAATTTGTCTAGTGTTACCTGGTCTAGTGTTGTCTAGTGTCTAGATTACAACATCATTCTTAACTTTTATTATTATTAGAATTAATTTTTTTTATTCTTATTTTTAAGAACAAAATATTTAAAATTATAAAATGTTCACACAGATGTCGGTTTTGTAATTTGTTCTAATAAAACTTGTAATATTTTTTTATATGAATAATTATTTTTTCTTATGGCAAGAAGACAAGAAATTTTTACTAATTGTGGAGTTTTTGGAAATTAATTTTTTATTTGTATGTTATTTGTTTTTTGTAAGTTTTTGTTAATTTTTGTGATGTAGCTTGATAAAACTGATGCAACTTGTCATTTCTTTAACAGCATTGTTGTAGTTCGTAAAGGAGAAAAAACGATATCTAGCTGTTGTCTCAAGCATAATAAGTATCGATTGTTACTTGTTATACAAGAATTATATCGGTTGTATTTCTGTTCATAAAATGCAAAACAGTTCTATGCATCTCTTGTTTCGTTCGTTGGTCGAATGAGTTGCTTAACCTTTAAGAATCGACCACTAAGTTGGTGTTACAAAAAATTTATTTTTATTTTTAGTACTAAATTTGCGTTGACCAACATATAATGGGCAACATTTATTTGTCGAAAAAATTTATCTCATTAAAGTTATATGACATTCAACTATGACTATGAGTTATATGAAAAAACTGGGGAATACGGTGATTTTATGTGTCCTTGATCATTGCACTAAATTTGTAATACTCAACGCTATTCGAAACGCAACTAACGCAACAGCAATTCGTTTCAAAGCTTATTATCGAATTTTATTATTCAGCATGTTAAAACTGGATCGCCCCTACTGCCATAGAAACGAATATGAAGGGTCAACACACAACATGGGAATATCATCTGAGGAAGAAAGCCCTTACTTTGCGAATCACTGCTTGGCTCCACTCAATGTAAAAACCGGGATGCCAAGATGGGGTTAGTTTTTTCGTCTCTTTTTGGTACACTGAGGTTTACTCTATTATTGTTTTTTTGGTTTGTATCAGATAACAATGCTGACGGATAATTTTAACTGTCAAGTCCAGCGTTTCGTGACAATCTTGACGTGCGTTTGTTTCCACTTTTATTCTATTAGCCAAGCTAATTCAGTGTGCTCTAAATTCATTTTTTTTATTTCAATTCCTTGATGATACCACGTTATAGTCCAGTAACTTTGTCGCCTGAGAGTATGGGGTAGTATGCGTCAAATCCGCTATTTCTGATTTTTTGCAGACTTGTTTATGATGTCGGCCTAATGAATAATCCAAGTTTGTGACCTCGAGCGCCGAACGTAGCTTTGTCAAAAATCGAAAAAACCGAGAAAATATCTTTTTTTTTTTTTTTTCAAATTTTGACGATTATAACCCTAAAGTACTGGTTTTTTCTTTAAACTTTTTTCAAACTTTTTTAAAGTAGACTAAATTTGCTACAATATGATACTAAAACTGTCTCTGTAGACCCAATAGTTTTCGAGATTAAGCCTTTCAAAGTTTATCATTTTTGTCGAACTTCGCAATTTTTTGCCATATGCCTTTGTAGAGTTTTCTACATCCCTGTCCTGAAAATTGTATTAATGTACAGAAAAACACAAAGAGCTCTGAGCGTCTTCGAAGAGCCAAGTTACACTCATCGCGGGAGATAATCATTGATGAGACAACCATGGCACAGGTTCCTCAACAGATATTCTTGTCAAATGACAAAAACAAGATTCGTTTCATAAAGCTGCTGACAACAAAAATGGGAAATCACAACATTCAAGTACTCCAAGCAGAGGAAGATGCCAATACGCTCATCATCACTACACCTGTAACTGCTGCCTCTACTCATGAAATAGTGGTAGTCGTTGGTGAGGACATTGACTTGCTGATCATCCTTACTGCGATACCAAACCAACGTGAAATTTTTTACAATAAATGTGGCAGAGGCAAAGCATTAGATATCATGTATTCCAGCATCGCTACTCCAAAATCCTCTTTGAAACCAGATCTTTTCCTCTTGATCCCATGTCTTTAGTGGTTTTGACTCGACATCCTGCTTATTTCGCTTGGGGAAGAAGCTAATGATGCCCATTTATTGAAAAAAATCCGGACGTTGAAAAGTAAGCTGCGATGTTTCTCGACACCATCTTTACACCTGACGAGATAGCAGCAGCAGGAGAGCGAGTCATAATTGCTCTATACCAAGGTAACTCCAACAGCTATAACGTTGACGAGATGCAGTCCCAACTATACGAAAGGACTGCGACGAAAACCAGCTTCAATCTTGCCAGATTAACTGCTACACGTGACTCTGCTCGATTTCACTCCTTGCGGACATACCATCAGGTAAAAATTTGTTCTTGCATCAGTAATACACATTACATATCATTCATCATTTTCTATTCTTGTGTACAATCTTCTTAAAGGTACAGGCGTGGTTGGGAATTGGGTCACTGAGCTCTCTCTCCTGGGGGTGGATATCAACGCCGCAGGGCCTCAACCCCAAAATGATGACCAGAGATGCAGCCCCACAACACCTCTTGCGGCTGATTTCTTGCGGCCGCACGAAGGGTTATGGGAACGCGTGCATCTGCAGGAACGCAGGATAAAATGCTCATCAGTCTGCAGCCATTGCAGCGGGGCCTCTTGTGTCAATATACCTGATGTCGGAATGGAGGATGACTGTGGGCACAAGACGTCAACGATTCATCACCATCCACTGATGGGGATATGCCATCCCAATACATCGATCCAGATACGGACGAATCTTAACCGGGACCTCCAAAGAGGGCTAAATTAATATAAGTTTTTGATTTTGAATATTACTCAATTTCCTAACAAATAAACTTATTAACTTTTGTTGTACTTATCTTTTTTACTTCATTATTCGTAGCTTAGCTTAAACTTCTTCGTTTACACTTTTAATTTTCTTTTTTAACATCCCATCATAAAAGTACAGGGCTTCGATAGTATATTCAGGGTCAAAATTCATTTAGAACGACAGAATTACAAAAAATTGCGGAGTACGAAAAAAATGATAAACTTTGAAAGGCTTAATCTCGGAAACTATTGGGTCTACAGAGACAATTTTAGTATCATATTGTAGCAAATTTAGTCTACTTTTAACACGTTCTAAAAAAATTTATAAAAAACTAGTTATCTTCAGGGTTATAATCGCCAAAATTTGAAAAAAAAAAAAAAAAAACGATTTTTTCGATTTTTGACAAAGTTGCGTTCGCGCTCGAGGTCTGAAACTTGGATTATTCATTAAGCCAACATCATAAACAAGTCTGAAAAAATCAGAACTACCGGATTTGACGCATACTGTGATGTATAAAGTTACTGGACTATTATAACTTACTCGAAGAATCGAGCCTTCATATAACTCTTTGTATGGACTTTAATCAGTGAGGAAGGAAGTGCTCCATATGATCAAGGAATATGCCACTAGCTGGATTATTGGCAGCCACATTATAGTTTTGTTTTTGCAAATTGTTGAAACAAATTTGCTGTTTCTTCTATTTTATTTTTATTCTTTCTATCCTATCGTGAAATATATACCTATGTCATATTTTATATGGTAGGATTTATTGTTTAGTAATTCCCTCTCTTAAAAAATATAAAAAAAACAAATTTGCGTCCATCAACACTCTAGAACGCATGTTGTTGAGTGACCTTGGTCTAAAAAGGATTTTATGTGTTTTTGTGGAACATATTGTAGTTTCTAGTACACAACAAATTTTATAAAAAAAAATCTGTGTCGTTCTCTCTGAGCTAAATTTGAAATAATAGGGGTTCTACTTTATTATTTGTATTTAACTCAGTTGGTGTAATAACGCATTTTCGAAAAACAATTCGTAAGAACGGAGAAAAAAACAAAAGAAACGACAGAAAACGAAAAATAATTTCAGTTCATATTACGAAATCATTCTTTATTGCGAAATATAAACATAATCTGTCAGCAACAAAGAAATCTTTGGCAACATTTGTTTTTCATAATATAAGAAATGAATCTCCAACGAACTTTGTGGTTGTAAAGATGAAAATTCATTCGTTTTTTATAAGCGATAACCAATTCCAGATTCGATTATTTGATGCAGATCCGTTTTAAATTCTTTATTATATGTAGACATAGTTGTAATACTTATTCGGATATAAAAGTCCTGGGCAAAACAACACGTTCGAACACAATTTAACTTTAAACTTACTGTGTCTTATTATTTCTGGAAATGGTCGGGTTTAAATTTTTATTTCATCGGCGTCTTTATTCGATTTGCCATCAGAAAGTAAAATTTGGGATGTAGGAAGATTACAAAAAAAAATTAAAATAGTCGCATATTTGTTGCAAGACTTTGAGATGGTGGAAGTCACAGAAGTGACCAAGGTATTTTGAAATGCTTAACGATGTTTATGCTAAAATTGTTTGTTTGAACATTTGAAGACTAGATATACAGCTAGATATATGCGAACGGGATAAGTTAGAGGGAAATTAGAGAACAGATAAAACGGTGCAAGCATTTTAATATTCTCGGGTAAAGATTCTTGACAAAGAATCAAGGCAGGATTGGCAAAAAAGTAACCGATGTTGAGGCGTTGTAGGAATCATCAAATCAAAAGATAAAACTTCGTTTGTTAGGAAAGGGTTATGGCACCGATCAATGCATATGAGATAGTTGTGATTTCGAAAATTGCGGATGTTTAAAAAATTGAATCGGATGTCTAAAACAACAACCGTCGTGGTTGTATGATGGAGATTAAAATGAAGGTAGATTAAGTGTAGGTAGTTTAGGAAGATCAAAGTGTAGTCAATTTGAGTGGAAGGAATATATCCAATAATATCATTGACTTATTTCTTGAATAAAAACGTCGAGCAAAAGAGTTTGAGAACATTATCCAAGATCAGGCCAAAAAGTTCGGGAGAAATAAATGACTAATTAACACTTCTTGAAGGGGGAGAACTAGAATAGTTACGATGACTTTGAATTGATCCCACCGGTCTTACTCACTATCTGAGTATTCAAAGCAATTTAAACAAGAACGTTGAACAGAAAATTAAGTTTAACGGAAACAAAGTAGTGATATGGTGAAATAATTTTGTATGAAAAGAAATATTTGACTTCGCAAATGGACTCACTATAGACTTGTAGACAGATCGAGTTAAGACGTTTAGAAGTTTAGACATAAATTAAAAGAAGGAAATGAGTAGTAGTCGATGATATCTGCTTTTTTTATATATTTTCGGAAGTTTTTATGTTTTGGAAATATCCGAGGCTTTGGATCGGAGGTGGCACGAGGCTAGAGAGTAAATATCAGAGGGAAAAAGAAAGTCAACGAAGCTGTTGTGGGTTTAATGCTAAGAACTCTTTTGGGAGTGGTGTCTGAAAGGCGCAAGCTCATTTTTTTTTGTTAATACAAGACAACATAATAACATTTTTTCTTTGTCAGTAGGGAATGTAGTTATTACCTTAGAATGGGATGAAGGCACCGGCGAGAAGAATAATTCATAGGCCATAGCTTTTTTTAAATTTTCTTGCACTTAGTTTAACCAGTCTGAAATTTGGTAGTGCACTCAGGCGCGCACACAGAAGTTAGTCAAATAAAATTTATATCGAAAAGTGATCGGTCAGGTGGAGGGGTCCGGACTTAAGTTTCCAGTTTTTGCGTGCCTGTTTCCCCCGTAATGAGACTGCTTTAGGCAAACAATACTGAGTAATCTAATATTATCAGGTCCTTGGTTTCAAATATGATCCCGCGACTTACACTGTAAGCAATCTAATAATTTGGTGGTAATATAATTACTTGTCCTAATGGAATCGTTGTGGTAGATGATAATGAATGTGGTTTAAAAGACACCAACTTTATATAAATTTTTAGCCTTGTTTTGATCTGTACCTTTGAAATTTGCATGACTCAAACCAGAACGACTTGAAGAAAATGACCTGGAATGCGAAAATCTATATATAAATGCGCAAGCATAATTTTTGCGGTACAATTTTAAAATATTTGCTCCATCAAAAGTGTGGCAATATGCATATCGTAGGATAGGTCTTGAGTAGCAGATGTGCCGAAAAATATTACTTCGGTCTGAAAGACCTAAGTATTACATTCATGAGCTCAAAGTGAAATTCTTACCCCCACTTTTTTTGGAATTTTTCGACGTTTTAAGACCTACTGATTCTAAAAAAGCCAAAAAAAAGGCCGGCCGTCACAACCGACGAAATCTAGAAAACCGCTGGACGGATTTGAAAAATATTTTTTTCTAAAAATAGGTTTACTTAATAGGACGAGCCGAAAGGACGATGTGTTCGATAACTGTACCGGAAGTGTGTCCAAAAAATCGTCAAGGTGTCAAAACAAAGAAATTTGAATATTTTTTGCTTAAATAACGTTCATTTTAAGTGATTACGAGTAGGAACATTGAATTTGGAGAAATCTTGATGGTCGGGATTAGTATGTGAGACCAAAATCTAGAATCTAGATTATTGCATTATAAGTTTGTCAAAAAAATGTTGTCAAGTGTGATTTTTATTTATTTATTTACCCAATTTTTTGGAAAAAAATAAAATTGTTTGTTTGAAATGAAATTTTATTATTATTATTGAGAATTATGGCATTATAAGTTTGAGAAAAAATGTTGTCAAGTGTGTCAAAAGAAAGGTTTTTATTTATTTTTTACCCAATTTTTTTGGAAAAAAATAAAATTAATAGTTTGTATGACATGATATTTTATTATTATTATAAAGCATTATGGCATTACAAGTTTGTCAAAAAATAATGTCAAGTGTGTCAAAAAATGATTTCATTTATTTTTTAGCCAATTTTTTGGGAAAAAATATGTAGCTGTTCTTATGACGTAAATGTAATTTAAAATGAAATTGGACATGGAAATTTTTGAATTTGTTATAGTTTTTGAAATATTTTTGGAATTTTGAAAAAGTTTGTATTTTTGATTTTGTAACAATTTTTGCAATAATTTTAGAATTTCGGCAAAAGTTTTAATTTTTGATTTTGTAAGAATTTTTGGAATATTTTGTATAAAATTGGCAATGTAAAGATAAAATTCGAATGGATTGAGGGATGAGGGTAGGAGCTATAGGTGGCTCATAGACGTGTCGAAAGTTTGCTGTTCCATAGAAGTGTCAGCCTCTTCTCAGTAATAGAACTTAAACCTATCTATAGAAATTTTGACATGTTTGCCATTAAAGTCAATTATGATCGTTTTATAAGATTGACTGAGTGCTGAGAGACTTGAAAACCAAGACTGCATTATTTGCATGCATGTCTTGTTGGTGGAGATGGTCTTAGTTCGCTAAAGTGTTCTTCTAAGATTTACAAATACTCAGGGTGCCATACGATATCTTTGCAACCCTCGAAAAACTGTCCATGTAGTTGAAACGTTGCCCAGTAAACAATTTTAGAAGATGTACAGCCAAAAGTCACCATGGGGTTTACAAATTTAATAATTTTTCGTTACTATTTTTTGTTATTTTTTTCCAGATAATATAAATACCACCTAGAAATAAATAATGGAGAGATTCACAACTGTACAGAGAACCAGAATAATAGAATTTTATTATTTAAATCAGCGATCAATTATTTTAACACAAAAAGCATATCATCGCCATTTTAAAGTAACTATTTCGCCTTCTGAAGCAATGATTCGTTTCTTAGTTCATCTTCACCACAAACATGGCACCGTAAGAAATTTGCCTCAAACCGGTAGACCACGTTTAATTCGCACTGCGAAAAATATTGAACGTGTAGAGCAAAGTGTTAACGAAACACCAGAAACATCTACCAGAAGGCGTTCTGCTCAGCTAGGAGTGGCTCGTACGTTACCACGGCACATTAGAAATAAATTTATTGTTATTCCTATAAAAGGTGCAATCAGCAACGTCTAAATTTTAAATTTCAACAGTTTGCCAGAAATGAAATCAACTTTATTGAAAATCTGATTATGAGTGACGAAGCTCTTTTTCATTTGAATGGCTTTGTTAATAAGCAGAACTTTAGGTTTTGGGGTTCTCAAAATCCAAGAGCTATTCATCAACGCCAATTGCACCTCATTAGGTGGACAATATGGTGTGGCATTCCATCTGATATTATCATTGGGCCTTACTTCTTCGAAAACGAAGATAGCAGTGCTGTAACCGTAAATGGAGAGCGGTATCGGTTTATGTTATAATATTTTTTATGCCCTTTACTTGAAAGCAGACCTTAGATTTGGTTTCAGCATGATGAAGCTGCTGCCCAACCTGTCCAAGACACAATGGCACTTTTAAGTCATATTTTTGGAGAGCGAATAATTTGCAGAAATTCGGAAATTAAACACCCGACTACTTTTTGGGGATTATTTGAAATAGCGAGTATATGTGACCAAGGCCGAGACAATCCTTGAACTCAAAGCGAACATTGTTGCAGACATTCCAGCGCTACGGCCACAAATTTTGAAAGATGTTATTAAAAAAGGTCAAAAACAAGCCCATCATTGTGAAGCTGAAAATTGGGGTCAGTGACATTATTTTTCATATTTTGTGTATTTTATTATATGGGAAAAAATATATAAACCTAAAAGTTATTAAATTTTTTAAGCCCCATGGTGACTTTTGGCCCAAAGTGTAGTATTAAAATCCTCGCGAACTGATGAGCAAAGACCAAATAACACTGAGGAAGGATACAAGTTCAATTTAGTCGATCATAGCATATTACCAAGGCTTAATAAAATCATTCGATTTGGTATTGTAGCTATAGATGTTCTCCTATTTTCAAAATCCAGTTTTTTAAATAATTCTGATTTGAATTGAGTTCCTTGATCTATTTCAATTGATTTTGAAAAACCCAATCGTGCTATCCAACAAAATTCATTGCAAAAGCAATCGTTTTAGCCTTTATATTTAGTATCGGAATTGAATTCGGCCTTTGGTTAGATCGATCGATAATCGTCACACAATATCGTTGATTTGGCATAACCCCGACAGTATCGAAATGGATATCGGAAAATCTTAGAGGGTAATTATTTAAAAGACTTTGGTGCTGGGATATTATTTTTTTTTTTTGGCAAACCAGGCAGTTGGGCCGTTTTTCTGAAGTCTTTTTTGATTGATGGCTAAATGTACTTAGCTGTCAGCATACATACTGATGCCGAATCTTCTGGGTGATATAGGCTATCCGCACGGTTAAACTTGGATTTGCGGTGTGATAAAGGAAAAAATGGCCGATTTGCGCCAGTAAACAGTAGATAACTTTCTTTGAACCAAATGCAATTGGAAATTGTTGGCAGCTCAGCGTAGTGTTAGTTTACAACAATTTTTTAGTTCAACATTGTCCGTCTAGTTATCAGCAATTGCGTTGAATAGGACCACACTCTCCTAAAACTAAAAAAACACAATCAAAGTATCTGATCTACTATATTTAAATACACATTTATTGCAAACTATATTACTCAAAATCAAATTACCCATGTATAACGGATTAGAGCTTATTTGTTTTATTAAAACTTATGTGGTCAAAACATTAAATTGGTTTTTTGATGACATAAGAACTGCAGTTCTATTCAGTTTTAATCCATTCAAAATCATCAAATTTTATTTTATGAGACCAAGTTCATCTTAATATTTTCTAAAACTTCGATCTTTAACTTTACTATTGATAATACGCAAATGTAAATTTCTGAAGTTGAAAGATAATTTTATTTTCGAAATATAAAAAGATTATGTAAATTACTCATACATTTTTTATTACTATCATACAAACTTGTTATTCATGAAAATTTCAATTTCCCACAATAGGATATAAGAACAAATTTCAAATATAATAACAAATTTGTAAAAATATTCATCGAATAAAAAATACTTAAAAATTATCATAAAAATGAATAGAAAAACCATTTAATTTCAATAAAAATATTTTTACAATAAATTTTACGTTTGGGAATTGATTTTCCTCCAAATACAAATGTTTCCCCTATTTGTATTTGTTATCCAAATATTTTAAGATTATTTTCTTCTTTATTGCTCGTCTTACATGAATAATAATAATAACACAATGATTTCTGTTACAATTTTTTCATCAAATATATTACGGTAAGGATTAAGGATATAAATAAACTAATAAAACATATCATTAACCTTCATCATAAAGTTCATAAAAATCAAGTAACCAGAAAATTAACATCTTTCAATTAATAACCATCGCAATCATAATTTTTTTTTGACACATTAAATGTGTTAACAGGCAACAAAAAGAATGACTTAACCACACACCAATAAAAAAAATAACGTCAACACTTTTACAACAACAACGAACATAATTTGTTTTCTCTAAAAATGTTCTTCTCTATTCGTTTACAACACAAATAGAATCTTTCCACTATATAAGTTTTTATCACATATCTCAATCTCCCCTAAATTATGTACATAATGTTTTTTTATGTATACATTAAGAGAGTCAGTCCACGCATAATTAACACTACATCAAGCAATCCCTTATAACGTTTAATTTTTTTTCATGAACCAAAAAAAAACACTCACAATTCTTCAAATCCGAAAATCTTTTTCACTTTTATATTAAAATCCATAAGGAAAGGAAATGAAATAAAAAAAACCAACAACGTTAAAAGCTCAAAAAAGCACTAACAACAATTAGATGGTGGAAAGGTGGAGGTGAGATGTAGGTTGACATAGAAAAAAATAACAAGAAAAACAAATGTATGGATATGTGAATTGTGGAGGAATATGAAAAACAAAAAAGGCAAGAAAGAAATTAAAAAAAGGTTTAAACACTCAAATTTGTCGTGTCACCATAATTTGCCACGCATTATGATTGTGGTTTAAATCAAAAGAATGTCCGGTAAATTTTTAAGTTTATTTTTTTTTATTTGGTTAATTAGATAAACGATAATTAGCTGACAATTATACTGTTAATTAAGAAGAAGATGATTTTTTTTTGAATAGGGTGTTAAATGAGCTTTATATTGAATTGAATTTGAATTTAATTTTACGACACTTTATTTGTGAAGCAATAAATCACTTAATTTCGGCACACTGTTGTCGACTGTTTTGAAATAAAAAAAGGTTGCCAGTTTGTAATCCGGTTGCACAAATATTGGTTGTTATTTTGTATTTGTTGTCTTGAACCAAATAAGTTATCGTAAAATTATTAGAACCTGTTTGAATTATAATGCAAAGACATATAGTATTTATGGTTTGTATCTGCGATGGAAATGAGGTGAAAATAAGCTTGAAAGATATTTAGTTTGCATTGAATACACTTGTAGTGTACTATTCGCATCTCTCATTTCAGCATTAACAAAATTATTATGATTTAGTATACTTAAGAACTCTTCTTAAGTTCAAATTTAACGAAAACAATTCGAAAAATGGTTTCTCCATAGAGTTTTCCAATTTTAGTAGTACCAAAAAAATGAGAAGATATGAATGAAAATTGGTCTATTGTTATTGATTTTGAGAAGTTTACTTATTTTCACTAGGGTGTCCAATAAGCTTTATAGTTAACATAAATTGGATATTGGACTGAAGCTAAGACCGTCGACGAGAAGGATAATTTCTACATAGCACTGGAAGAGGTTATGAAACAAACACCAACACGCGACTTCATTATGGTTCTTGGTGACTTTAATGGACAGGTTGGAAGAGATATCTCTTATGGAAATGTGGTGGGTCCCAACAGCCTGCATTTGAATTCGAATGATAATGGTGAGAGAATGACTGAGTTTGCATTATCAAATAATTTGAGAATTGCCAGTACGTTCTTTCCGCATCGATCGATTCATAAACAGACTTGGGTCTCACCGAATGGAAACACTCGAAATCAAATTGATCACGTTCTAGTAACAGCAGGTTTCTTTTTGAGCGTTCGGGATGTGCGATCCTTTAGAGGTGCATACATCGGAAGTGATCACTTCCTTGTATGTGCAACAATAAGGTTCCACCTCCCAAATCCAGGCATTCCAAAATTCAATCAACGGAAACGTTTTAATATCTCATCGATAAAGAATGCTGAAACAGAAGAGAGATATCAAATCCATATTGCCGAAACATTGGAGAAATCAGAAACCATTAATGGAGACGTCGATAAGTCATGGTATTTGCTCAAAGATGCTGTTTTAAGCGCTGCTGAGGGAATACTTGGACGACCACAGAACCACTCCAAGAAGCCATGGATGGATCAAGCATGCCTTGACGCTATTCAATACAAAAGAGATTGCTATCTGAAGTGTCTACAAGGACGCAACACCAGGTCCACGAAGGAAAACTATAAACTGGCAAGACAAGCCGTTACAAAGCTATGTAGACGAGCGAAGAGAGAATGGTGGAAGAGACAGTGTGAGGAGATTGAAAGCTTCAATAAGGAACATCAATCGCGTAACTTCTTTCAACAGGTTAAAACTTTAAAGAAGGGCCCTCAAACTAGATCAACTGCTATTCAAAATGAAGATGGGGAGCTACAAGTAGACCTTAAAAATATTTTAGATACTTGGGCCGCTTATTTTAAGAATCTTCTCAACTTAAGTGACCAGCAACAAGTCGGACGACGAGCAAAGCTTATTCGTGCGTCAAAGGTACATGTAGACGAATCCACCAAAGAGGAATTCGATGCGGGGCTGTCAAAACTAAAATGCAATAAAGCACCTGGTATCGACGATATAACATCCGAAATGATTGTACATGGTGGCGAAACTCTATCCTTAAGAATTAATTCAGTAAATTATTTGTGATATAACATCACCCCGATGGAAAATCTCCCATCAAGAATAATATAAGAACTGAATCTAAAAAATGATGGTGCAAATTATGAAACTTTTTGCAATCCATACAATTTTAGAGCGATCTAGTTTCGAACCTATGAGAAAATTTTTAAACTTTAAAAAAGTTTATCATTCTCATCAGGGCTAGCCGACTAGATAAACTCTACCAAAAAATGTCAACGCTAATGCATATAAACCAAAAATTAGGTTAAAACTCTAGCGAAGTGTAAAAACAAAAAATTTACATAAACATACATTTAATAAATTAGTCAATTATCCTGATGAGAATGATAAACTTTTTTAAAGTTTAAAAATTTTCTCATTGGTTCGAAACTAGATCGCTCTAAAATTGTATGGATTGCAAAAAGTTTCATAATTTGCACCATAATTTTTTAGATTCAGTTCTTATACTATCCTTAAGATTGTTTGAACTTGCTCAAATGATCTGGCGGACTGAAACCATGCTACAGGACTGGAACACAGCTATGCTGATACCAATCCATAAAAAAGGTAATCGCCTACAATGTGCAAAGTACAGAGGAATCGCTCTCCTCTGCACAGCATATAAGATCTTTTCCTACATTTTGCTACCCAAAATCAATCCTTTTGCTGAACAACTGTTTGGAGAATATCAGTGTGGCTTCCGGCGGGGCCGAGGTACCACCGATGCACTTTTCTCGATAAGGATGATTTTGGAAAAGTGTCGAGAGTTCAACATACCTGTGCACCAACTTTTCATTGATTTCAGGCAGGCCTACGACTCTCTCGAACGAGAGACTCTATGGTCTGCTCTGGTGTCGATGGGAATTCCTGGTAAACTTGTATCACTATGCAAAATGACAGTACAGAACTCTCAATGCTGTGTACGAGTAGAGAACGAAATATCAAAGTTTTTTAAAGTCGACTCCGGTTTAAGACAAGGTGATGCTATCTCTCCTATACTTTTTAATCTAGCCTTGGAATATGTGTGCCGTCAAAAGAAACTACCGACTAATAACAATATCTTGTCAATAAACTCAGTACAGATGATTGCTTACGCTGATGATGTTGTCATCCTCGGCCGAAGTGAAGCTGTTATGAGTGAGACTTTCAAGTCGCTTGAGAGTGGTGCTAGGAAAATTGGTCTGCACATTAACTACAATAAAACCAAACATATGAATGTTTCAAGAGAGGCTGAGAAGAAAGATTTGATGTGCGGCGATGAACGAATTGAGGGAGTTGAATCTTTTAAATATTTGGGATCAATGCTTGACTCAAACAACAGCATACTTACAGATATTAAAGCTCGAATCGCTGCAGGTAATCGAACTTTCTACTCAATTAAACCTCTCCTTGGATCACCGTATGTATCAACTAACACCAAGCTCAAGTTATACAAGGCATTGATTAGACCGGTTGTGATGTATGGGTCACAAACGTGGACCTTTACACAAAATGACGAATCGCATTTATCTGTATTTGAGCGTAAGATCCTACGCTACATATTTGGTCCACTTAAGACAGACGATGGGGAGTATAGAACCCGGTATAACTTTGAGATCAGAGACCTTCTTGAGGGTCCTGATATAATAGGTTGTATCCGTTCTAATAGGATTGCTTGGTTTGGGCATGTTCTACGAGCCGATTCACAGTCTGGAATGATTAGAAAAATGTACGTTAGTACCCCAGAGAGTGGTAGACCGCGAGGTAGACCACGACTATAATGGGAGACTGACGTAATAAACGACCTTAAAAAAATCGGCTGCCATGGTAATTATGTCGCTGTTGCGAATGACCGTGGTGAATATTCAAAGCTGATTAACCTGGCAACGCTCCTACATGGAGCATGAACGCCTTTTAAAAAAAAAAAAAAAAAAAATGGATATTAAGTAATATAAAAAACTGAAGTACAAATATTTTTAAGATTTGAATTTAATTATAGCATACTCAATACGTTAAGCTACAAAATTTATTCATTTGAGAATCGTATGTACAACTTTATTTTCGTTTTGTATGGCGTTTGGTAATGGCGTTTCTTTAAATATTCTACGAATATAAGTTTAGAATTTAGATGATATATTTTAAGAAAGCTTCATGACTCAATTTAGTTCATATGTTTCTTGTATGTGAGATTATAAAATCAGAGTAAATTATATTTTATTTGTGTACTTTGTGTACATCTTAAAATATATTCACAGGTCAAAATGATTTTTTTTCTATTTCTTTCCTACTCCCGGGAGCAATTTTTTTTACTTCACACCTTTGCAAACGATTAAAATTAATCTTTTTTCATTTAATATACTCATATGTTTTTATACGAATCGGCTTATTTCTTTTCCATTTTCATAATAATACTTACATAATTTAATTAAAATTGAGACAAGTTATATCGGTTTGTTTAATAAATACGGAAATAAAAAGTCAATTGGAGAGATTCAAAAAATTTAAGTTACATAGCTTTGAGAGGAGAAGAAATATTTTTTCACATCTTTACTTGGAAAGGTCATGTTTTTTTATCACTTTCTCTGAAATTGAGGTGAACTGGGGCATTATATTAAAACATTATATTATAACCATTAAAAACTATTATTATTAACACAATTGTTTAATTTCTGTTCCGTTGTTGTCGATCGGGTGTGAATTGAATACACTTAGAAGTGGATTGGAAAAGAATTTGACAATGATCAGATATGGATAGAGTATGGAATACATTGACATCAGCTGAGAGCAACCAATTTTGCAATATCATTAGAAATGAAACAAAAAGTAAAATTGTTTACTACAAAGTCTATAATTTTTAAATCAAATATGAATGAACAAGAACATATAGCATTAGCCAATAGGGAAAGAAATAGTAATTTCTTTACTTGAAGTTCGCTTCGCTAGGATAATTTACCGGCAAAATAAAAGGTAAACTATATTACCAGAATCAACACAAGCTTACACTGACAAACAAATAGAACAAATGTTGAACAGCAAAATAATACAATCTTCTGTTTCTCTATAGAGTTTTCCAACTGTAGTAGTTCTAAAAATATCAGAAGATGCGAATAAAATTTGGCCTTTTGTTATTGATTTTTGCAAGCTTAGCAAAAAAATGACAAGTAACGAATTCATATTGCCTAAAATTATTAATCCAACCAGTTGGGTACTTCGACTTACTTTTTATTAATTGATATGATAAATAGGTAGCAAGCATTAAGTTTCACTGGATAGGTTCAAACGGTTAAGAACAGCATGGAAATATAAAAAAGTTATTAGAATTTTCATTATTCATCTCGAAAAACTGTAGTGGATATTAAATCGTTTAATGACTTTACTGATTCCTACCAACCTTGGTGGACAAACAATTTATTACACTAACTGATAAAAATCTACTAAACTAACAATTTTTCCCAGCGAAATTTTTGAACATTGACTTTCAAATTCCGAGCATTTAAATTATGAGAGAAAAGAAAAAGGCAAGGAATTCAAAAGATGCGAGACTCTGTTAAAAAACATTACGCTGCAAGACTTTTTTAACAGCAATAGGATGGGCTACTACTAAAATTTTGGTATGACGCGAGAAGTCTGCAGGCTCAGGCAAAACCCATTTGATTTCCCGAGAACTACGTTCATCGATCTCCTAGTAGAACAAATAATGTTGCAGATGCACTTTTTTTTGCATTTCAATTAAATTCCAGTAAAATTGTAAACGCGAAGAATGATCTTAGGGAGTAAATTGCACTGGTTTTAAGCATGAAATAATATTTTAATAAAACATTACGTTCCATTCCATTTCAATGCATTAAATAATATTACATTACATTACATTACATTACGTTACATTACATTACATTACATTACATTACATTACATTACATTACATTCCATTCCATTCCATTCCATTCCATTCCATTCCATTCCATTCCATTCCATTCCATTCCATTCCATTCCATTCCATTCCATTCCATTCCATTCCATTCCATTCCATTCCATTCCATTCTATTCCATTCTATTCCATTCCATTCCATTCCATTCCATTCCATTCCATTCCATTCCATTCCATTCCATTCCATTCCATTCCATTCCATTCCATTCCATTCCATTCCATTCCATTCCATTCCATTCCATTCCATTCCATTCCATTCCATTCCATTCCATTCCATTCCATTCCATTCCATTCCATTCCATTCCATTCCATTCCATTCCATGCCATTCCATTCCATTCCATTCCATTCCATTCCATTCCATTCCATTCCATTCCATTCCATTCCATTCCATTCCATTCCATTCCATTCCATTCCATTCCATTCCATTCCATTCCATTCCATTCCATTCCATTCCATTCCATTCCATTCCATTCCATTCCATTCCATTCCATTCCATTCCATTCCATTCCATTCCATTCCATTCCATTCCATTCCATTCCATTCCATTCCATTCCATTCCATTCCATTCCATTCCATTCCATTCCATTCCATTCCATTCCATTCCATTCCATTCCATTCCATTCCATTCCATTCCATTCCATTCCATTCTAGATGTTTATATCTAGACGCTAGATGTTTATATCTGAAACCGGTCTGATTTCTATATTTTTTAAATAAGTTGTTAGAAAATAAAACATTTCCATTAAATTAATAAATTTCATAATTGATTAATTAATAGTATAGTTTCCCAGAGCTTTTAGAGCAGCATGGCTATCAGTAAAAATATTAATGATCTTTCCAGACCACTTATGGAGTATTTGCTCGAACTTATGGTGAATATCTCAGCTTGGAAGAATGTAAAGTATTCGCCAAGTGGAAATTGCAGCCTAAAATCTTCATTTTTGAAGTAGACCGCAGCTTTGACACCATTTCCATTGAGAGATCCATCTGTAAAAATTTCCAACATGTTGACCACACTGTCCACTAGCGAAACAGCTACATATTGGTCCTCTATCGTTGAAACTACAACTCTATACTGATTTTAAAAGGCGGTTAGAGGTACTGTGCCATCAAGCGGTATGAACAAATTTGTCAGGTGTTCTTCAGATCCCTTCAGCTTTACGATTTTTCCAACAGCCAAAACTTAAGAACTTTATTGAGGGACACATTTCTGAGGGACACATGTATTTCCTATTATAAAATTTATTGTATAAAAAAATATTAATTTTATGGGTGGCGGGGTGTAGTAAAACATAATTTTCACAAAACTATAATTAAATAAAACTTTATCTTCCAAAAACACAAATAAAATACGTTTTTAATCAAAAAAAGATAGTTTATTTGAAATGTTTTAATAGTTTACGCTATATTCATATTCTGTTTATTAATTGAATCGAGAATATACCAACAATCAATCAATAAGTTTTGCACTGTAAAGTGAAATATGATAAATAGTAGTCAGAAATTTTTTTGACATTAAATGCTAATTGGCTAACCATTATTAGTTACATATTGGACTTATTCTTAAAAATACCAGATTATGAGGTTCAAACAACAACTAGTTTTCATTTCATCAATTCAGTAAAAAAAAAAATAAAATAAAATAATTTAAATATTAAATATTTAAATATATAAATAAGTAAATAAATAAATAAATAAATAAATAAACATATAAATAAATAAATAAATAAATAAATAAATAAAAAGTAAATAAATAATTAAAAAATAAAAAAAATAATAACTAAATAAATGAAAAATGAAAAAAATATTAAAAGTGAATTATTTAGCTAAAATATTTTTTTGGTAAATTAAAGTAATAAATTTTTCATTATCGAAATGAATTACTGATTAATGTAATACGTTTATTAATATAATGTAGGTACAATTTTTTGCTGTGTGGAGCTTTGATCTATAAGAATATGGATTCTCTGATGCGCTCTGTGTTGACCGGAATAATCAACACACGATGTTGACGGAATTAAATTGTTTGACGTTTTGCACTGATATTTTATAATGTATTAAATGTATAATATATTTATGATTTAGTTAACTCTGATTATATTGCAACAACATCATCTTCATTTAAATAAAAAAAGTCCTAAAATTTCTTGACCTATTTAATCTTTCTTCTTAAGTTATAAGTAATATCAACGAAGGATTAAAATATTAAAATCGTATACGATCAATAAATTTTCAATTAATCAATCACAAAATCGTTTCACCACTACCGCATATTATGCGTTTACTCATGACTCATTAGAAAATCAATTTTCTGAAAACAAAAACAAATTATTGAAGTATTTTATTCAAACTATTGCCATCTAAACCAATAACCACAAACTTTCAATTTTATTGTTGCTATAATTTCCACTTTTATATAAATAATAAATTGTTTCTTGTAAAGTAACTTGTCTAACAATTTTTTTTGTTTCTGTTTAATTATTTTCTTAAGAAAAACAAAAACCGATAAATAATTTTTTTTTGTAGAAATTGTAAAAATCTTACCAATTATCTTACTAGGAGTTAATGTATCACAAATATACATTATGAAAAACTTGATTTACACTTATGTTATCTATCTGTCTTACCTGAAAATACAAATTAAAAAAAGAAAATTTAGTTTAAAGGTGAAAAATCAATTTGTAATAAAATAAAATCTAAATGAGTCATACGGAATTGTATGTAAATGGATATTGTATAAGTGATTTCGTAAAGATTCTTTAAGATAGTAAGTTTCTTTCAGAATGAAAAATTAAAATGAAATCAAGTAATGTATTTACGTATTTATGTATTTAAAAATAAAAATGATTAATTGATTATTATTATATGCCGACAAAAAACCAACACATAATTGTTTTTTTATTAAATTTTCAACCCCCAAGGATTCTCTTACATTTTAAATACCTTTTAATAAGAATAATATATTAACGAAAAAAACATATTAAGAATTCTTTGATCTTATTTGTAATGATAAAATTATAATTTACAATCAAGTATTTATGTTTTATTTTAAATGCACGATTTTCGTGCGAAAGGTTTACAAAAAAAACAAAACGAAAATAAGAAGGTAAAATAAGAAAGGATAATTTGTTATGGAAAATTTAAGGGATTTAATTTATTTGTAAATAAAATTAAACACTTCTCAAAAAGTTATTATCTGAGAATCTCAAGTATAGCGTAAGTTCAATAAAATTTAAATAAATTTAAATAAATTAGAGGCAGACAAATTTGAAAGTCAATTTCAAAAATCGAGCCAACAACAACTTTGTGTATCATATAGGCCCTAATATAACAAGGGATAATTTTTCTTTGAAGTCATTAATATCCCATCAACAAAGCAAAGTATTAACAATTATTTTATTCAGCAAAATTTAGATATATACAAATAGAAAATAGCAATTTATTAAATTTCATACTAATAAGAATCCAGAAACCAAAAAAAAATCATAAAAAACTAACTTTACTCACAAATGAAATTAAATCCAATTTAATTATAATAGCCTTTGCCTTTTTTGATTATCGACAGAAGAACATGCGCATTGGTTTAAATTTATTGTTTACATTTTATATAGTCAGAGCATTTGAATTTTTCAAAAGCAAGTCATCACAGTGGCATGTTTTTGACTTGGATAGTATTTTAGATGAAAATGCTAAAATCCTTTTTTATTACCTATTTCCTTCAATAGTATTCGATAAAAACTCTTAATATCATCATCTCTATCAAAAAGCTCTATTTAAACTTACAAGACAAGAAGGACAAGTTATTTTTGTTGCTCGTTACATTTTATTTTATGACCTTCAAAATTAAAATTAAATTATAGATTAACGTTGCTGATCAACAAACAAAGTGACGATCGTTGAAAAGCAATCATGAGAATAACTGTTATCGGAGAACAACTGAATAATAACAACCATACGATGAAGCAAAGACATCAAACAAAAAACTAGCAAAAAAGAAGCAAACGATAGTGCATGTACTGTATAAACATATAAGCAATAATACTATACAGCAATAATACTATAAACAATAATACTATATAGCAAACTATACAGCATTTTTTTTATTATTTAAATATCTTGTTACAGCTTAGAACTTTTAAAATAAAAAATATTTCAATTGAATTTTATGAAAAATATATGATAATTAGCATAAATAATACCGTATATATGGTAAAATGTCAAAAAAATGCAAAAATAAATTTTTTTTTCATTGCCAAAAATGGGTATTTAAATTAAGGTAACATAATTTTAATTATACTAAGGTTAAAGTAGATTAAAAAAAGTACAGATTATAAAAAAATTTTTATTTTGGATGACTTCAAAATGGCGCCATTGGCCAAATTTAACGAAAAATGCCAATTGTAGCCGAAAAAATTAAAATTTTTCATGAAAATTAAATCCCATATTAAGAATATTTAGTGATGTAAAAGTGTTTAATACTATTGTATAATACGCGGTATTATACGTAAAATACCGTATTGTCCGAAACGTAGTAAAATACCAGGTATTTTATTATAAATTTTTTTTCTATTGTGGTAGCGCGCAAATCAGTAATCTGCCATTTTATTGAGATTTCGCTAAGATTACTTGAAGAATTTATAACTGCGAAAATATATACTACTGGTTCTCGAATATATAAACGATACAGAAGAAATCAATGAGTTATTGCCCCTTGTTACTAACAGTTAGAAACGCATTCTTAGTAATTCGCAAATTTCTATGGCAACAAAATTGTTGTAATATCCACAGAACATAAATTTCAAACATCGAACGAATGCTGCATCATTACTATTCACCGTTATAGGGAATTTTTTTTATGCAGCAAATTAAAATTATGAGCTATGAACTCATTCCGTTCCACTCATTATGAGCTATGAACTCATGGACTATCATTCACTTTTAAATCTTTGAGTAGTCCTCTTTCTATACTTTCAAATTGATTAACTAAAACACTCAAATCTCAAAACTCACATTCTGAAACCGATGGCAGCTATATTGATTGTTTAACTTAGTGGCAAATAGTTTATGGCTCTTCGGAATGTTTCATCGTTCCGCATATTCCACTGTAACAGAAAAATCTTTTTCAATCTGCAGCCTAACTCATACTGCAAGAAGTATTTGTCTTACAAATCAACGAGGCGAGGCGTTAACTTGTTTATGTGAAAAATCATAATTTAAATACCGATAACAGTTTACCGATGGAAAATGATGTCTTCAATTTAAATAAAAAACATAAATACAATAGCACGACGCGAATGAAAGTGATTAATATTGAAACCAAGCAGAATCAGATGAATAAATAGATCTTATTAGCATTCGTTTAAGAAATTTAAATAAAGATAACGATAAGAAATCCAAATGTCGGGGCAGATATTTAGAAGAAAATGAATTAGTTGTGGTTGAAAATGGTGATAGAAGTAATTTTTTGTTGTTATACCACTAACACTGTATGTCGGCTATTGCACTTTTGTACAGAATATACGGTATTTTATTTTGTATTATACAATGTATAATACGCTGTATTATACAAAAAAAATAAAATACCGTATTTTAACATCTCTAAGAATATTACAATACATGTTTCCTGAAATTTTCATGAATATTCGACGATATTTCCGCCCCTTACATATATTTCGTAAAAAAGTCACGCGATTCGGTTTTTTGAGGTTAGGTTACACTTTCAAAGTACCTAACCGCCCTATATAGATTCGAAATTTAATCACAAAAAGTTTTCATTTTTTCATTTTTTTTATGATCATTAGCACCCGAAATATTTCAAAAATAGTGAAGCGACATACTCAAAAAACACCAAAAACAGGTTTTGTCATTTTGGAGGCCCTTCTGGACCTCCAAATTTGCTAAATAATTACATGTCCACCTACTTTTATGTCCCTAACAGAAAACCAAAAAAATCAACTTTGCTCTTACATCAAATATATTACTTTTTTTACTAATATGACTCCACTATACAGCATCTTCGGAAGGCTGTAACCAGTTTATAGCATCTTGTCGGCAGACGAAAGCAACACAGAACAGACGCAGAACAGACAACAAACGTGTATAATTTAATTTCTAATCAACAAAAATTTACAAATTTTAATCTGGTGATAAACTATTAAATATAAATGAAAATTATTACTATCAGTAGCATTATATTTATAAATAGTTAATAACATTATTCATAACATAATATTTGGTAACGCCTTAAATCGTTGTCACAGGGTAGAAAATTATTAATTGTTAATTATTTTTGTTAATTGCAAAATAATGTTAAACCTGTCAAAGCAAACACGTAACTCTCGCGTAAAGTCCTTCGTAGATACATCTGCTTTGTCATCTTATTTTATTTTATTTTACATTAATACAAAAACAGGAGTATCTCCCAATACATGTATACTTAATTCTGATGTATTATTATTATTATTATTATTGTAATATTTGTTGTGTTTAAGTTTAAAAACATTTGTTATTTTTCAAAATTATATAAAGTTATCACAGTATTTGATTTAATAAACTTAGGTTTGTCAATTTGTAATGATTGAGTTTATAGCGTTAATATATTAATTAATCTATTTTTGTTTTATTTTCTCTTTTCTTTTCTTTTTTTGTTTTTTTCTTTTCTTTTTCTTTGGTTTTACTATTTGTTTATAACTTAATTTTTAATATTTATTTTTCTTTTTATATATGTATATTATTACTAATTACTATTACAATTATTGATTTTGATTGCTTGTTAATTACTTAATTTATTTGTTTATGCGTCTTACTGATTATTATTTAACTCATCTAATCATTATTTCATTTTATGTATGTATTTGTTTGCCAATTAGTATTACAATTCTTGATTTTCTTTGTTTGTTAGTTACTTAAACTTTATTTTTTTTTTCAACTTAATGTTTATCTTTACATGGTTAACAATCTTACTATTCTACACAATAACAGACAATAATTAATACGTTAACTAAAAAAATTTAAAGAATTTAAAGTAAAAAAATAATTTAAAACTAAACAGCACTAGTGATAATTTAAAAAAGTGAACACAAGCTTCTAAACCTTTGAAGTGAGGGAGTATTAAAAAGATCTAAATGTTTACCAAACATGTTAAAATTCCTCATTAACCTGTTTGAGATACAAAAATAACTAAAATTTAAATTACTGTTTTTTATACAAAAAGTTACAATAGTTCTATTTGAACGACGAGGTATATTGAAATTTAACATGCCAAGAATTTCTGGACACTCGATAAGCGAGTTACAAACTTTGTATACAAAAATCAGATCAAAACGTTTTCTTCTTTCGGTTATTTGTTCAAGTTCTAAGTAAGCAAGATAAGCATGGTAGTTAAAATTGTAAGAGATGTTATGCAGAAATCCACGATAAAATAAATGTTTAACAAATTTCCTTTGTATTCTTTCCAGCATCATAATGTATTTAAAATGGTGTGGGATCCAAATTAAAGATGCAAAGTCCATATGGCATCGTATTAAGTTATTGTATAACAACAGTAGTGGGCGTAGAGAATTAAAATCATTACAAGTACGCATAACAAAACCCAACATTCTATACATACGTCCGCATATATATTCAATGTGTAATGCAAAGGAAAAGTCAGAAGTAAAGATGACACTAAGATCTTTTGTATTGTTAATAGTTAAAAGCTTCACGTTATTTAGGAAGTAATCAAATTTAAGAATGTTTTTCCTTCGACCATAAAATAACATTGAGTGGCATTTGTTGATGTTGAGGTTCAAGTTGTTAAGAGCACAATAGTTAGCTAAACGATCAAGGTCTTCCTGCAATAGTTTGCGATCGTCTTCACATCTTGCTTTACAGAACAACTTAAGATCATCAGCGAAGAGCAAGAACGAAGTATTCAGAAAACACTTATCAATGTCGTTAAGGAATAGTAAGAACAAGAGTGGACCCAAATGTGATCCCTGGGGCACACCTGATGAAGCCAGGATAGGATTTGACTCGAAATGGTTTATACAAACTCGTTGGGTTCTCATTCTTAGATAACTATCAATCCATCTCAACAAGGAACCACCTAATCCCATGTTGCCTAGTTTATGAATAAGTGTATCATGACACACTCGGTCAAACGCTTTAGCAAAGTCCGTGAATATCACATCAACCTGTACTCTTTTATCAAGCGCATTACGTATATATTCAGAGAACAGATACAAGTTAGTTTCAATTGACTTTCCTTGAAGAAAACCATGTTGCTCATTTAAAATCGTTTTTTTAAACACATCAGTTAGCTTCTTTGTTATAATTTTTTCAAATAACTTGGGAATAGGTGATATTATTGATATAGGACGATAATTAGATATACAATTTTTCTTACCACTTTTTAAGATTGGTGTTATGTATGAATGTTTCCATAATTCAGGAAAACAACCTTGGTACAACGAAGAATTAAAAAGAATAGATAATGGAGATGTTAAATATGGAGCACATCTTTTCAGAAAAATTAAAGGGATATTGTCAGGACCAGGGTTTTTAGTTAAATCCAAATTATTCAACAAATCATAAATATCATTCGGTGATATTTTGATGCTTGATATTTCAGTTGTGGAATAGTTGGAAATCGGAATTTTGACAGTATTACGGTCAGCAAAATTCCGTTGGAAAAAATTTGCAAAACCATTTACAATTTCAAGCTCAGTTTGCAAGTACATACCGTCGTAAACCATAGTCGATTGATATTGAGATGAAGATTTTTTCTTATTATTGATATGTTTCCAAAAATGTCTTGAATTTGAACAAATATCCTGCTGAATTTGATTAATATAATTACCGTAATCCTGTTTCATTTTAAATTTCAATTGAGATCTTAATTTTTTAAAGCTTGACAAATCATTTGGTTTCCCATACTTTTTGTATTTCAAATTAAATTTCATTTTTTTCTTATACAATTTAATTGCTAACTTTGAGAACCATATCGGAAAACGAAAATTCGTTTTAATTTTTTTTACAGGAACATGCAAATCTAAAATGGTAAAAATCAACTTATAAAAATTAGATAAAGACTTAGACAAATCCAAATCACCCAGTAATAAATTATTTTCCAACATACTATCAAGGTTTGTAATATCACAGTGATTATCATTCGCATAAACAAATATTGAATTAAAATTAACAGTTTTCAAATATTCAAAAATCAAATCAAAATTAAAATTTTTAAAATTATATTGTTTAGAACTATCAATAAAAGCAGATCTAATTTGCATTGAATCGTAAGGCAAATCAAGAATGACATCTAAAGCAGGATGATGGTTGTCTTCTAATACTAAGTAATTGGTAGATTTGTTAACATTTATTGAATCATAATTACTTAATATCAAATCCAAAATTTTTGACCCT
Organism: Diogma glabrata; assembly: GCA_963693315.1. Taxonomy (NCBI): domain Eukaryota; kingdom Metazoa; phylum Arthropoda; class Insecta; order Diptera; family Cylindrotomidae; genus Diogma; species Diogma glabrata. The sequence continues at coordinate 131,006,296 of OY856187.1, read as the reverse complement.
TTATTTACAATTTTAGAATGTTGCTGAAATCCACAGTAATTGAAAGTGTCAGTAAACTTTTCGCTTCTTAAAGTGTTCACGTTGGAAGTTGAGACATTAACATCAAATAGATTAGGCATATTATAGTCGCCTAAAATAATTAAAATGTCAACAGGGTTCTGATCTAAGACTGCTTCGACATGCTGCAGGTGATCTTCTAATTCATTCAAAGGACCATTTGGTTGAATGTAGCAAACGCAAATGTAAATGATGTTGGAGTTTGTTTCAACTGTGACCCAAATATCCTCAGTCGTAGAGTTCCAAACCCCCGAACATTTAATGCTACTAAAAGAATTATTTTTAACTGCTAATAGTACGCCACCTCCTCGCTGTTGATGACTAGCTGCGTAATCCCTATCTCTTCGAAAAACATTATACCTGGTGGCTGGTATCAAAAAGTTCTGTGGTCAAAACTGATTCATTTAGCCAAGATTCTGTTAAACATATTATGTCATGATCCTGGGCTAAAATATTCATATAAAAATCTTTTGTTTTACTCCGTAATCCACGGCAGTTCTGATAAAGCAATGAAACCCCCATTAATTAATTCGGTTAATACATATAAATCAATGATTGGTATTTTAAACGAAAACGTTAGGTATAATAAATAATACTGATGTTAATGATGACGAGATTAATGATTTTGGGTAGTAATTGAAATGAATGAGAAGGCAATTAATTGAAATTGATAAAATTTCGTAATATATATTCAGATGAATAAAGCAACTGTTACTTAACTTACTGTTGGACGTTTTCAAGTTCAAAATGATGATATATTTCGTCAATGTGATTTATTTTGTAAACTTTAGAATTGTCCTCTTTTCTCATCAAAATACTTCCGTTACTCGACCATGTATATTTTATATTGTTTTGTCTCCCAATTTTTTTAGCCGTAGTAAGTAATAATTTATTTTTAGGTGTTAAATGTTCATTGCTAAAGATGTTAGTTTTAATTTCATTAGCAGTAGTTGTATTATCATTAATTTTAACTCTGTTTAATGGTAAAGGTTTTGTTTTCCGAAATGACCGAAGAAAAATGTTTCTTGTAGATTTATTAGCAAATTTTATTATTATATTTCTTGGACGAATATTTTCATCATCGCCACTTGAGCTGTCATAGGATTGGACTCGGTGACAACTGTCAATTTGATCTTCATGTATTGGACAATTTATAGCTACAGAGATAGTTTTGACAACTTCATTTAAGTTTTCGTTAACCAAATCTGGAAAACCAACCACTTCTAAATTATTCGACCTTAAGTGTTGATCGTATTCAGCTAGAGTTGTTTCAAGTCCCAAAACCTTGCTTTTTAGGTAACGGTTGTCACTTAATATATTTTCGTAATTTTCAAACTTTTGTTCCAAAGATAAAATTTTGTTTCTAAGGTCATTAATCACATATGAATCACGTTTGTGTTGATCTTCTAAGCAAGTTAATGATTTTTGAATTAAAAACAGATCGTTTGATTGATTTAACACTGTTCCTTTGGATTTAGTTGAAGAACGTTGAGTTGAGTTTGATGTTAAAATTGATGCCGGTTCAGTTGAAAACGATGAAATATTAGATGTTGATGGTATAATTTGATTGGAAATTATAGATTCGTTGTCATTTAAAGTTGGGATACTATCTTTAGCTGGTATAACAAGAGATTTACGTACCTGTTTACGACAGTTTTTGCATGCCCAGCGAACGGAACCTTTCGCAATAGTAATTAGTAAGTCACTTGAGATATCTGCACATTTGTCGTGAAAATATTTATTGCATTGACTGCTACACTGTAGTCCCGGTGCTCTGACTGCTGTTACTTTTTTATTACATTCAGAACAAATCAAATTAGATGAACCAGTCATAATAATGCAACTGTTAACCACAATGAAGCAGCAGAATATAGCAAATTCAACAATTAGGAAGAATACTCAGTCACATTGAATTATATGAAAAAATTTATGAGTAACTGTTCATTTATTCATTAACTGTTTATTTATTCAAAAAAGTTTATATATAGAACACACTTACTTTTAGTCACAAACACTGGTTGAGTCAAAACTATTAAATAACTTCAATACTAAAACATTAATTTTACTGTATGTAATACTCATAAGAACACTTGGTCACAAACAAATTAGTTGAACCAAAAACTTTATTGAAATTATTAATTTTACGATATGTATATCACGTCCATTGAGTTATTAATAAGTTATTGATTATGTTATAGTTTTTTTCCACTGTTGTTTATTTTTAATTAAAGTTTATAAAACTAAGATCACACACGGAAACGATATTAATCAAATTTTTAATTTCACGAGGAAAAAACACTTGTTTCGTCTTCAAACATTTATTAAAAAAAAAAAGAGAAAAAAAAGATATCTTACCTTATAAGATATCTTACCGTCGCTTTAATAATGAAATAACGTATACGCAAAAGTGCAGTTTCGAGATATTTGAGTTGAAAGATGGATGTGCGCATGCATTTGCATGGACGTTAATTAACAATGTATTATTTTTTACCACCAGTCATAAAATAATTCGAAAATGTAAAAACGCCACTTCAAAGATACCATTATGGGGAATGCAGGGCACCCATCATATATATAATACAGAAGAAACGAAAAAGCCGTAACCATATCTAAGGAAAGGAGAAAATACGGAAACGAAAGAAGAGAATTTAAAAAATTAAACGATTAAAAAAAGAAACGAAACAACAAACGAAATTTAAATTTTAATATTTTCAATTTAGTTTATGCTCTGCTTGCGGAGTGGATAGACGTATTATTTTGAATTTAATTTAGTTCAGGCTTAAAAAAATATTTGTTTTAAAATTTCAGCTGTGTTTAAATTCATTTTTCACTTTCTTTTTTTCGGAAAGTTAAAAATAAAATTCATGCATAAAATTCATGCAAAAAAAATTGTTTTAAGTTTCCTTTCTTCTGAATCTTAACTTTTATTTTAGTCATAATATTCTTTGTTTTTAAATATTTTCTATTGATTTGAAATTAAAGAAACAATCCATAAAATTGATTTGTTCTTTCTGTGCAAAACAAGATAGAGAAATATTTCATAATAGCCGTGTTCGATTTGACTGAAACAACTGAATTATCTGAAAAGAATATATTAAGCATAATATGTAAAATGTATTTTAGCTAGAACATAAAAAACGTTTCGTTGTCATTGTCGATGTAGTGGGTTGTGAGAAAGGTTCGGGGTTCAACGCGGACCCTATATTTATTTTCTATGGAATATTTTCTTATATGCATATTGATTACACATTTACAAAAGTCTTCATAAATTGTAGATATTTGAATTATTTGAGGTGTAAAAGTTGTTTGACAATTTTAGATTATAAATTATGTGTGGTGGTGTTGTAGGTGTGACGTTGTGAGAACGTTTATTTGCTCTTTGGTGGATTTGATATGTTATTAAAAGTAGTTTTAACCAAATTAAATAAAACTGTTCCAAAATCGCATTGATAAAGTAGTTTCCGTTAATGTATTTAGTTTGGTTTGATAAATTTTTTGGATTATTCTGGACTTGAACTATTCTAGTTAAATTTTTTATTTAAACTAATCTGACACATCCAATTCTATTTGTCTGGTCCCGAAATTTACCTTTTTCTAGCGGATATACGTGCCTCTTGGACTTTTTTTATTGCCGTTTTTAGTTCTTGTCATGGTTGACAGGAGAGCGTACCTGGTTGTTTTGATGGGAGAGACATTTTGACATTTTCGGATATAATAGCTTTATTAGAACCTGGAAAAGACATTCTGTTTTCATCTTGAAAGAAAGGGGTATGAATAAGTTTTGTAAACTTTGTTTTAAATTTTGTGTAACTAATAATTAAATCACAAATATAAATTTCTTTTATAACTAACTAAACATTATGTGAATGAAAGAGTTTTTTTCTGAAATGAATTATGTAGCAGTGTTAAATGAATCTGTGAAGGCAATTTGCACATAGATATTGCTGTGCATCTTAATGCAACATGTGACAACTTCGGTCGGCGATTAATTCGTTTGTGGATCAGCCGAATCAATTTCAGAATCTCATTTCGTCTCAATTTCAGGAAAATTTCTAAGTTTCTAGGAACTAATTAAAGAAATTTAATTAATATCTATCTTATATTTTTTAAGTATTTCAACTGTAAATTTTAACAAATGATGAAAAATTTTAAACAAAGATTGAAAATTAACTTTTTAAAATCAAGTTTATTCAGTTTTTGCATTACCTAGAAAAGTTTTTCTTGGTGATACTTATTTTTTTTACACCATCTAAAAGTAAACATTTCAACAAACATAATTCATGTTTTTTTTTAAACAACTTTTCCTATACAGGAGAATTTTTGTGTGAAAACGAGGTCACTTTTTTGGTTTGAAATCAAAATTCAAAGTTGAAATAAATATTTTGATTCCAAAAAATTACAGCGTATTAGGGACATAATTAGGTACGTTTTCACCAAATTGTGTGGAAAAAAAATTTTTTTGTGGAAGATAAAAATAAAAAACGAAAAGCTATTTTTTTCTCGGTTTTTTCTATTTTCACGGCAAATTTTAGGTTATGCGAAAAAATGGCTTAAATAAAAGTTATAGACCTTTTTATTACCTACAACCTTTACTTTAATTTTTTTCGATAGAAGTTCTAGTTTCGCTGAAAATCATGAAAAACCATTTTCAACCCCCAAAAGCAAACCCCATTTCACCACCGCAACTCGGAGCACATTTAATTTTTGTTTCCCATCATTTGCGCAATATTTTCTTATTTATATCCAATAGTTTTCATCCTGTTACTAATTTTTTCCATTTTTTGCCTGTTTTTCTAGACTGGTCTATATAATAAAATCAAAAATTTTAAATTTTTCGAAATTCTAAAATATTTCAAAAATTCTTACAAAATCAAAAATTGAAACTTTTTCAAAATTCCAAAAATATTTCTAAAACTATAACAAATTCAAAAATGTCCATGTTCAAATATATTTACGTAAACAAACACAGCTAAATTTTTTTTTCCAAAAAATTATCTAAAAAAACAAATGAAATCATTTTTTTGACACACTTGACAATATTTTTTGACAAACTTATAGTGCAATAAAATTCTCAATAATAATAATTTCATGTTCATTATACATTTCATTTCATACAAATAACTAATTTTATTTTGTTTTAAGAAAATAAATAAAAATCATTCTTTTGACACACTTGACAATATTTTTTTGACAAACTTATAGTGCAATAAAACTCTCAATAATAATAATTTCATGTTAATTATACATTTCATTTCATACAAATAACTAATTTTATTTTGTTTTAAAAAAATAAATAAAAATCATTCTTTTGACACACTTGACATTATTTTTTTGACTAACTTATAATTCTCAAGAATAATAATAAAAATTCATGTCGTACAAATAATTAATTTTGATTTTCCAATTAACTGGGTAAAAAAATTAATAATAATCTTTCTTTTGACATATGTACTTGACAACATTTTTTTGACAAACTTATAATGATTTTTTTGTGGGGGTAAGAATTTCACTTGCAGCTCATGAATGTAATACCTAGGTTTTTCAGACCGAAGTAATACACCAAAAATAATAACAAAATCAAAAATTTCCATGTCCGATTTTCATGTTCAATTATATTATCGGCAATCAAATTAAATTGTAATCTGCTTTTTAAAATATTTAGCACAGACACTCATCTCTAGCAAAATTTATTATAACTATTATAAGTATTTGGAATGTCGTGACCTATCTAGATTTTTTTTTCACACCGGAAAATGGTTGTATGCCTATTTTCAGAAAAAATTATAGTGCCGTTTTCGAGAAAAAAATTACAAATATACAATTATTGCTCGTTTAATAGATAAGATTCATTTTTGTTTTAATTAATTCGATGCTTCTATGTCGTTCTTCCTAGAACACACAGGTGTTTGAGCTGGAAATTGATGAATAAAAGACTATATTAAATGGTTTGTTACATACATAGCATCGAAACCTAATCTCTTATATTATAATCAGCCAACTTCACTGTTTGAACTTTGATAGACGATTTTACGATGTTTTGCGTAGTTTCATGCGTTAACGTAGATGTTATAGGTTACGACTGTGAATGATTTATTTATCATTTTCTCCATAAAATACCAAAGCAGCTTTCAGACCGATTTAATATTTGCAATAAAAATATCAGCCAGACCATGATCACTAGCTATGTAAGGCTATGTTATGCTATAATATTATTGTTTAAATAATAAAAATAATAAAAATAATTTAAATAATAAAAATGAAAACTTAAATAAAGTTTACAAAGTGATGAATAGTAATTTGTCACAACATTCCTACCCCCATAAAATCGGTTGTTTTTGTTTTTTTTTTCTAAGAACCAAATAATTGTTAAAGTTCACCAATAAATATGCGAAATATCATTTAGTGAGGTGCATCTGTAATCGGTTTACAAATACCACACTGGAGTAAAGGGTTTCCTTTAATATTAAAAATTAGTTTAAAATCGAAGAGTTTGAAGGCGTGGGACTATCAAAAAAGCGTAAAGTAAAGTAAAACATCATCGATCTTGGTGAACGATTTTTACTCAAACTTGACCGGCTTCTTTTTAATTTTTCATAAAATCAAAAACATAATTTTAATACAACAACAAAAAATTAATTAAATTAAAATTCTTCCTATTTTTTGTTTCGCTATTAGTCATAATAATTCATACGCGACGCTTCATATGATTTATTTCGTTATTTTAATTTTATGATAATTTTTTAAGAAGAAAATTTAAATAAAAAATGATTTAATACATAAATGGTTGTAGCAAGGAAATATCTATACATAAACAGATTTTCGTTAATTTTAATGGTTAGTTGAGTTTCTAGCTATAGCTAGTCCGACGACCATCATTTAAATTAATTGCATGCAAAAACTCGTGACAAAATGAGAAATGAGTGTAGATTTTTACTGTTTCAATTTGATATGAATTATTCTTTTTAATTATTTGAAATTATGGAAAAAATTATTTGAGCTGAGTTTGAATTTTTGATTTGAATAAAACATAGAATATATAAAGGAAAAAGTGAAATTAGAGCACACGTGATTTATTATTATAATAATAGAAACAGAAACATATTTTTTTTATATAATAATACAATTTAATCAAAATCAAATATGTCAAATTTTATTTCTTGTGTTAAAATTATTTGATTTGTGGCTGAGTTTCTACCACGCCTATATACAATAGAAATTCTAAAACTTTTTAAGATTGGTTATTGGTAATAATAGTATATGTTGTAAGAGATATGCAGTTTTTGTTTTTTTTTTCATAGAATTAATTATTTCATTTTCTTTGACGTTGAATTGTGTTTTTTTTTGTTCGTTTAAAATAAAGGAATTTACGATTTTGGGATAACGATCAAATGTTTATATAAACTTAACTTTAACTCGATTAGGGTTGAAATTATGAAAGTTAATAATAAAATTTTCAAAAATTTATATATTTTAATGATTGTATTTTTTCACTTGGAGTTTTGAGTGATAGCTATCAACTGATCAACTGGGACCGTTGCTGGAAGATAACGTATTAATTTGTATCATATTTTCACTATAAAGGAATCACTTATAAAATCAATAACATATTTTGAGCCAGACAGTATCCACATTCATCTCAATAAGATTCAAGTTTGTACCCAATTTTTTCTCATACCCCTACGGATTTTTCCCAATTCATCATTACGCACTTTTCCTTAGAAAAGACTCATTCAAAAATCTTAGTAAGCAAATCAAAAAAATAAGCAAGTATCTTGAATAAAAATTCAAGAGGCAAAAAAAGTTTGAATATGGTTCAAACGAAGAAAATTTGAAGTATTAGCAGAATTTGAAGAGTCTAATAAGATTGATGAATTTTTATTAACATAATGATTTTCCAATATATTTTCACGCTTTGTGTCTGACCGTGTAATATTCTTAATATCTACTACTTTACATTGATCTATCTCGATTCTAGACAAATTTCAAATCTGGATTAGTTTTAGTAAAATGTTAGTGGTTTATGGTCAAATATAATAATGAATTTTCTTCCATAGAGGTTTGATTGAAATCTTCGTAAGGCCCGTATTTTTGTTCTCTTTTGATTGTTCGATAATTTCTCTCTGCAAAATTTAGCACTTTACTAGCGTAAGCTATAAGTAGGTCTTTATATTCATACTGTTGTGAAAGGACAGCGCCGATAGCAAAATTACTAGCATCCGAATTTAATATAAATTTCTTTACAAAATTTGGAAAAAAACGGTGTGGTGGGCGACACAAAGATTTTTAAGCCTGTTAAATGTTTCATCTGTAAGGGCATTCTACTGAAACTTCAGATCCTTCTTTTTTAATGAACTTAGAGGCTCAGCGATTTCAGCAAACATTTTAATATATTGCCTATTATAAAATCCAGCTAATCCCACAAACGGCATAACTTATTTGATATTTTTAAGTTGAGGATAATATATATAGTTTATGTCAGCTTGGGACCAGGTTGACACCATTATTACTTACTATATGAGATCACATGCTTAGGATCTACTTTCGAAGAAAAAACATTTTGTTAGCTCCTTTTTCAAATTATATTTTCTAAGCCACTGAAACACAACTATTAATTTTTGAGTATGATCCTTTAGAGCAATTCCAAAAACGAACACTTCATCTATAAGTAAACTAGACACTTAACTGAAATGTGACAGAGGCACTTTTTAACACAAAAGGCGTAGAATTGAACTCAAAATGGCAACTGCTAGTGCTAAATGCTGTTTTTTATCTTCGGAGTTTTGTTTTAGCTGTTAATAACCACTGACTAAATTAAAAGTGTCAAAATAATTGGCCTGCTCCAGTTAGTCTAGTAGTTTTGAAATGTTAGGAAATGGAAACACATCATTGATTGTAATTTCTTTTAAGTGCCGAAAAATCAACTATCAAAGCCACTTCTTACTTTCGTCGGATCATTTTTTCGCAGCTAGTAACAATGGCGAGTTCCAAGAACTTGTACTTGGCTTGATTACACCATCCTTAATCATGTAAGAGATTTGTAAATTTAGTTCTTGCTTTGCCAGAAGCAGGTAATCTAGATTGTTTTCTATTAAATAATAGATAATTTTGGAATTATTTGCCGCGGGAATTTAATATTCAATAGCATCGGTATAAAAATCTTCTTAAAAATGTTCTTCACCAGGCAACTTCCAAGGCAACAACCTAATGTCTCATCTTATCAATTTGCCAGCTTTGAGAGTGTTGGAAAGCGAATTATTGATTCATCCACTGGTTTGACTGTGTATACAACGTATGTAAAATCACCATTTTCATCAACACATGGTTCTCTATTAGCTACATACCCTAGTTTGACAGATCCACCTAGTTATAATTTCTCAATAAAGGATAACATTGTGCGCTTATTTCAACAACAGGCCGACACTTTAGTTCTACATAAATAGACAAAGTTGCTTTAATAAACATTTGAGTATATGAATACACTTAGTATGAGTCAATCTTCTTTATCACCGGAGGTATCTCCACTCTCATTGTTTGAGAAAACAGTAAATAATGACTGGAGAGGTTCTGGAAACTACCTTTAATTCAATTTCGGAAATGTTCCGCATGGGTACCAATGCGGTCTTGCATTTTTACAAAAGTCGACTTAGACAAACCTGATTCGTGTGGCTGTGATGTTTCTAAAAAGGCGATCTCTACATGATTTGGCTTATTCGAGATTCATGCAATACCTTTTGGTCTTTCGAATGCCACCAAAATATTTCAGAGCTTCATGAATAAAGCATTAAGCAACAAAATGATCTGGTTGTCTTAAAGGGAGGAAAACACAAAAAGAACTTAATGTCGTCAAAATGTTTTTGCGGCGTTGAAATCACACACCTGTAAATGAGAACGAAATCAGTATCAGTAGTGGTGCATGAAACACGACAATCGGTGCATTGTTATAACAGCTGCTTATAACCATACATATTAAAAAATATATAAACCCAAAACAGTTTAAAAGCACCAATTTTCATAAATATAATTTATGAAAAATTTGCAAGAATGTTTTCAATTTTTTCGTAATCAAACCTTACCACTTGCGTACACAAAACACATACATTTTCTTATTTATTTTCCCGAAAGATATTCCAAATTATTATTGGTCTATAGAATATGCCCATAAAATTTTACTCCAAGTTGATTTATGATTTTTCACCGTTTTCTAAATACATTTTCACTATATCGTCAACAATGTTTTTGTAATTTTTCCACTATACTTAGAGGAGAGCATTTTGGAAATTTTCTTTCTTATTTTATATTTTATTTGTTTATGTAAAATTATTTAAATTAATTTTCGTCTATCTTCAATGAAAATTGATTTTTGGTTGCAAAAGATAATATTTTGAATTTCTTAGTTCTGTTACAGTTAATATCGAAATTTCCATCGTAGAATTTTTTTCTTAGAAAATAATAATTCTAATTAATAATTAAAACAAAACAAAAAAAATAAAACTTGCTTAAAAATGCATTATCAATATTTATGATATAAATTATTACAAAATACTTCAATAAATTTGTGATTAATATTGAGATGAAAACGTAATTATCTAGAAAATTCAGAATAGTAATTAGTAAAGGAAGCTTATAAATTTGTTAATATTCGATTTTAAGAGAAAATGAAAATTTTTCACAAATTTAAGTTCTTTTTAGATCTGAAGATACATATCTCAGAAAAATAAGAATATGTAAAAATTAAAAGAAATTATAGATTAGTTTCCTGGGTTTATGAGCAATTTGTGAAAGTTGACCTTAAAAAGATGGGAGTTAAAATTATCAGGACAAACCTGTGGCGTATTTACTTATATTTTGTAAAAACTGCATTATCGACAACATGAGTAAACTAGCCTTTTATATGAAGGCGATTTCGTCAGCCTATTTTTTAAGAGCCTGTATAATTTATCCCATTCAGGAGTCCAGAGTTCTATCAAACTCTTAACTGATCAGATTGTTTAGCCATCTATTTAAAAGATTTTATGACAAATAGCAAAGAACTTTCCGGTTTACCAAACGGCCAAACTTTCCTGTCACACACAATCTCTTTTCGGTATCTTTGCCCCAACTTTGGTCCTACTTTCGTGGGATAAAATCTTAACACCGCAGCCAAACATTATCGCGTCACAAGAATTAATCGCTATACTCGCTCGTCTGAAGCCATTCCCGTATTGTATACCACTGATGAAACGGTGTCCTCTTTCACTTCGGAATACCTTCAGTAATCGTCACTAATCTGGGCTACCAGTTTGAATTCAATTACTTCAGTAGGTTGTTTAATTTATGTAATAAGTTTTGAACCGAAACTCAATACCTATTACAACCATAAATAATTATAACGGACTTATCAAAGGTTAGTATTCTTCCAATCTTTATGGGCAGAACTTGTTTATTTTGTCTTACTGGAATTACTGCAATTACAGAACTGAAGAAGATTTCAGCAAAAACTTTATCTCGATTATCTTCGTATCATGAATACATCAAGGAACTCATCCGACAATGTTTTCGTATTTTAAAGCAATTTAATCTTGTTCACATGCCTTCTTATTCACTGACTTAGGACGCAAATTAATAAACGATCGTTACCCAGTCTTTAGTCGCATTGACAAAACATTTTGTCATTACTTGCAGAGACCCATATATGCGAGTCTCCATCGACAGATTAAAACCTGGTTTTAGGCAAGAATCTTTAGATAACAAAGCTCAATCTTCGCTCGTTCTTAGCACATCTCTAAGTCACACCAACGAAACACTATTGTCTGCAAATGCAGTCTAATCTACCTCATCGGACACCTTCACGTCTTTCCCTTCCACTTTCACATTAGTAAGGAAACACAAAAAATGCCACAAAAACGAATAAAAAGGTAAAATTTGATATCACACCGTACACATTTATTTTTAACCCCTCCATGACAATTACTCGAGCAAGTGGAACAACAAAACTCCCACTCATCTTGGTAATCCCTTGGCACACTAAAACGCTCCTCCCTCCTTCTTTCGTTTATATTGTCCCATCTTCGATGACCCTAGATGTGGAGTGTTGTGGTAAACCAGCAATATAAAAAAAATGCTACATGTTTAGAAACCAATCAAAAACTAGGACAATAATAAACTTTTTTTATCTCTCTCCCTTTTTCAATATCAAAAGATATGATTGTGCGTCTGGTAGTGGTTAATTTTAGCGTTAAAAATTGACAACATGTTTCTTCAAAAAACAAATGATCTAGAAAATCATTCTGTTTACACGGTTTTCATAAAGACAAAATGTGTCTTCTTGTTGGATACAGCAGTAACAATTTTATTTTATTTTAGTTAAAAAAATAATTACAAGAATCTTCTAAGCCTTATGAAGAGCCCGACCTGCAAAAACGGGCATGGATTGGAAATTAGCTGCCACTAGAATTCAATTTTATTGAATAATTCTTCCTAGTAGAATATCCTGTTTTTAAAAATTAAGAACAAATCTTTTCGGTGAGCTATTCCAAAAACCAGTAATTAGTTTATAGACTTAGGAGATCATAAACACCATTGTAAGCATTAAATCATAGATATGTTCCAACAGACCAAATTTGTGTTAATTTTTACTGTGTAAAACATTAGTTTTTTTTTGTGTAAAATTTAATGTTTAAATTTAAAGTAAATTTTGTTTTGTAACATCATGGAGGTTATCAACTATGATATATCTTTTAGGTAGATTTCATATAAAAATCTACTATTGCAATGGGCTTCATCTCGGAATTTCGGAAAAAATTTTGTGCTAAACGACTATATATGATAAGCGGAGACGAAAAAATAAAAAAATTTATATATACATATATATATATATATATATATATATATATATATATATATATATATATATATATATATATATATATATATATATATATATATATATATATATATATATATATATATATATATATATATATTTATATATATATATATATATATATATATATATATATATATATATATATATATATATATATATATACACGATATGAGATATAACGAAAACGACCGGCACTCTCACGGTCGCATTTGTTGAGGGAGATCAAAAAAATTTTCTGTACATGTACATGTACAAATTTTCTGTACAATATCTCGAACGAGTTCGTGAATCAGCAAAATCCGACACGTGGTTAAGGAACTAGAGCCTTTTTTCTAAAAAAAATTGATTTTTTAAAACCGTTATAACGGCCGTTTGGATACTAATATTTTAAAAAAATTAACAAATTTAGAATTTTCGGAATCCTTTTTATCAATATATTTTAAAAATTGACCTCTGCAGTTAGAGGTTCCTGAGTGAGCGGCTCCAACAAAAAAGTTTGCAAAAAAAATTTTTTTTTGAAACAACTGGCACTCTCACGGTCGCATTTGTAAAGCCAGATCAAAAAACCTTTTTTAAAAATGTGTGTTTTATTAATATCTTGGACGAGTTCGTAAATCAGCCAAATCCGACACATGGTTAAGAAACTAGAGGCTTTATACTAGAAAAAACTCTGTTTTTTAGATCCGTTATAACGGCCGTTTAGATTGTAATATTTTTAAAAGCTTCATAAATTTAGAATTTTTAAAACCTTTTTAATCAGTTTCTTTAAAAAAAAAAGACCTCTGCAGTTGGAGGTTTCTGAGTAGGCGGCTCCAAAAAAAAAGCTTGTAAAACACAAAATGCGTTTGAATCAACCGGCACTCTCACGGTCGCATTTGTTGCGCCAGATCAAAAAACCTTCCGTAAACATGTGTGTTTTATTAATATCTTGGACAAGTTCGTAAATCAGAAAAATCTGACACATGGTTAAATAGCTAGGGGCTTTATACTAGAAAAAAAATTCGTTTTTTTAATCCGTTATAAAGGCCGTTTGAATACTAATATTTTTAAAAACTTCATAAATTTAGAATCTGTGGGAACATTTTAATCCGTTTCTTATAAATATAAACCTCTGCAGTTCGAGGTTTTTGACTTATTGGCTTCAACAAAAAAGTTTGCAACAATCCATAACTACAATTTCCAAAAACCTTATAACAGTCAATGAAAAAAAAATAAAAAGGTTTGAATAGAAGAAATTAATTTTTTTCTTAGAAATAAACTATTTTGATATTTTGCAGTAATTGGACGATATATGATATAGCGTAGGCTTGTGTCATAAATTGTCACACACATGTTCTGTGGTAGATTTGATATTTTTTTGTTGCAAAATTGGATAGATATAGTTTTGCTTATATGTAGCTAATTTTCTTTTTAAAATTCGTTCAATATCTGTTTTAAATTAGTTTGTGTTGTTTAAACTAATCTGATACATCAGATTCTACTGGCACACAAAACTGTCTGATGTTGAAATCTACCTATTTCTAGCGAATATACGTGCCGCTTGGACTTTTTTTTTCCATTCTTCGTTCAGAAATTGTGTTTTTAACAGTAGGGTCATTATCAGAGGTTCATATCATTACGTAGGGCTCATATCATATAGGGGTCATAGCATATCATTAAGCACTTAATCAATAAACCACTATTACTTGATTACCTTTCAAATTATTTGTTAGGTTTTGAATTACGGTTGTAACCAATTCACGTACTCCAGTCGTACTCATTTGAGAAAAGGTTAAAGGTAGATATCACATATCACTGGCAACTGCAGTGAGATATCACTTTCCAATGTGATATCTTTGGGGTGCTGCAGCCAAATTCTGTAATTGTGAAGCGGTGAAGTGATAAGTTTTTTAATGAAAAGAAACGAAGAAATTTTTATCACTTCACCGCTTCACAGTTACAGAATTTTGGCTGCTGGTGGGTGGTTTGTATTCATTTAACGGTATCACTGTGAATTTCAGTTATGAAGTTCTCGTTGACTATCACTCGCTACTGCTTATTGGAACCAATAAGCCTTCGTGTAACCCGATATATGTATAGGCTTTAATCAGCGAGGACGACCGTGGGTTACATGATCATTATCTGGATTATTGCCAACTTCACTTTAATTTTGTTCCAGCATATTTTAAAAAAAGTTTTTATACTTAAGACTCGCATGGTTAGATCACACAATGGAGATTGTTTTTAAAGTTACTGAAATATTTTCAATCAATTTAAAACTTAATCGATTAACAATAATTAATATGAGAGAACTAAATTTTGTGGAAGTAAACATGGTAGAAAATTAATATCTTGTTGTTTTTTATTTCGTTGTAAAAATAAGTGCAACACCTTTAAAATATAAATTAAAATAAAATAATGTATAATTAAAACTGAATTGCTAAATGTAATATAGCATCACCCTGTTATAATTGCGATGACCATTTAAATATTTTTCTTTATATTCTTTAATTATATCCCCCACACCCGATACAAGGCTGTAATCATTTATAATAATTATAAAAACTTTTGTTCTCTTTAATAACAAAAAAAAAATATTATTTCTACATAAATAGTTGTTATTCTTTTGATTTATATAAGAAAATAAAAATTAAAGTATTAATAATAAAGGAAAATAATAATAATAATAATAATTTGAAAATCAAGAAAAATTATTATGACTAATATATATTAACTGATGCATTTGGAATTATTCTAAATTACGTTAATGGTAAATTTACATTTATATCAAATTAATTCTTCTATATGATTGTAAAAAATTAGTATAATTAATTATGATAAATGTATGTAATTATTAAGAGATTTGCAAACGATTACACGTTTACGATTAGAAGCATTATAATTTCAATATTATTAGATTAATCCAATAACTTGTAACAACATAAAACTATGTTTAGTTTACGTAATTACTATAAATAAATATTTAGATATTAGAAGTTAGTCCTTGAGTTTAATAAAGGTTTGTTTTTGAATTTATTAATTAAAAATAATTTTAAGTATTGAGAATTGAATCCTACAAGAAAAAAAATTAATTTACAATCAATATTGAAAGATACTCAATTTAAATAAATTTTCAATCGCATGCAAATGTTTATTAACGAAAAAGCATCATAAACATTTTCTGTACGAGTTCATGCTTGGTAAAATTGTGACATTTTTTGGAGGAACCGTCACATGTCTCTGAAGATTATCTTTTGAACAGTAAATTTGACTATTTTGTATCTAATTAATTTTCGATATCAGATTGCGTCAGACTGGGAGGTGTATTATATGATTCAAATATGTAGTGAATCTTTGGGAAATAAACTGATTTGTTTAAAAAACTATTTACGAAATATTCAAGTTTGAAAATGATTTTCTATGACTTCATATAACAAATTAGTTTTTATTGTCAGTTTTAAGATTCACAATTTTTGCGTCAACATTTCAGTAGGCAAAGATTTAAATTTCATTACATATTGTTAAAGTCATTATAAAGTAAATTGCAATTAGAAGTTTTATTAATAATTTTTGTATGACATACAATGAGATAAGATATATGAAAGATATATGTGAGAAATAAGATAAACTAAAAATAAAATAAAAGTAAAATAAAAATAAAATAAATAAAATGATTGAAATTATTAAGGGATGACAAAGAAGATAAATCAAACGAGGACCAATTCTATTTCAAAATATTTTTCGTTACAAAAAGGATCTGTTGCAAGACATTTAAAGAATGTTCAGAATGTTGTTAAGCAAAATCAAAAATTCATTCTGGAATTAAATTTCAATTAAAAAAAAGATCATAATCCAGGTAATGATGTTAAAACAAATCAATAAACTACATTCGTTAAACCAATACTTTAAACCCAATCTTTTTTTTTTTTTATTCTAAGTTAGGCATGTTTAGTGTTAATCATAATAAATTATTAATTAACGTCTCTGAATATCCGAAGATACCATGCCAACGAGGAAGTGTGGTTTGAATAAATTAAGTTTCTTTTAGAAATTTATGGACGCTAACTTTAAAACTTTGAGGATTAAAGCTATCAGGAAAAACCCATGAAGGTAAGGCGTTCCAGAGATGAGAGACTCTGTTGAAAAAATCACGCTGAAAGGCAACGGTTCAATCGTATCGTTTATAAAATTCTGAAAACACCATTTTAGATTGAAGATCAAATAAAATTAAACCCGAAAATTTCCGACTTTCTTAGCACTTCGGTAATCGTTAGTATAATAAAAAAATTAAGACACGCTATCGATTCCGTCGTTGAGGCGATGACAATTTCGAAGTTGAAACATTTTCATCGCTTTTTTATTTTACTTAAGTTGAAATTTTCCACTGTCATTAGACTCCATATTATGAAAATGTCGTTAACTCAGTAATTTCATTACTTATTTATTTTACTTGAAAAAATTCCAATTACTTCTTTACTTACTTGAGTTTGATTGATCTCAAAAATCCCCAATAAATTAAAATTCCCTTAATGTAGTCTAATATAAATACATATAGGACTACAAATTGACCAAGTGTCAGCCATTGATTTCACACTGATTGGAAACAATCAATAATGACTATACAATCGTGACTTAGGATGTTAATTAGAATAGAAATATTCCCCGAACTCATTCACACAAAGTATTGTCTAGAAATTTAATGCAAAAAATCACATATTTTACCATTATCTTAACTACCTCAAACAAAAGAAATATTCTCAATCATCTACAAATTTCTGTCTACACTACAAATATTCATTGACGTTGACCATTACTTATTTCAGCAGGAATTTACTGAGTCAAAGAAATGAACGATTTTTATTTCAGCTATTGTTATTAGAAGGCACTGAAGCCATAAAACAAAACCATAATTTTCCTGTTATTTTCAGTTCTCAAAACCGTATGCGACAATTCATTACTACGAACATGTATATACGAAATACGAATAGATCACTTATTGGTTTTTACTAAATTCTTGAAATTTAAATGCAGTATGCGAATAGGATTACCAAGAAGCAGTGATTTTGCAAAAACATTTTTAAAATTGTAGTATTAGATATGGAGACTCATACGAACTAGAGCACCTATTACATATTTTACCAAGGCTAAAATTCAATGGCCTGTTATTACTATATAAACCATAAATTTCAACTGCTCAACGCATGAGCGAAATTCGCGGTTAATGGATAGTGTGACAAGCTGACAATATTTTACATTGCAGTAATTAATCTACGTAGCATCTAATTTATGCGACATGAAGGTCAAATATTGGTTTATCATAAATAGCACAGTATCGACCTAGCATCTCTTATGACCGCACTGAATAAGAAAATAATTTGCATACTCATTTTTCGTTACACTATTAACCTTTCGAGTGTCTTTACATAATTTGATTGTCGCCAAATCCCTTTTAAAGAGCTTCATCTATCGGCGATTTCGATTACATTTTATTTGTTCATTCGGTCTAAATTTCGATAGATTTCTTTCTGACTTGTGATACGTCATGATATTTAGGTATTATATATGGCACAACGGTTTGACTGAGAACCGGCGGTTTCGAATTCAAAAGGAGATCAAAGTGAAAATATTTTCAAATTTTTTTCCAAGATAAAGGCATTCCTAATGACGCTGAATGATTTGATAAAATGTTAATAGTGAGAAATTATTGCCTTTCAAACGGAGTGTAAAACGCGTAGCATATTTTTGAAAGTTCGGATTTCAGAACTCGGTTTGACTCAACTCAGACCAAACAAGTATTTCAGCAAATTTCCAACTTCTTCAAACAACTACAGCAAATAATTGTATCTTAAGTACTATTTATCATAGTTTGAATAAACGTTAATGTAAGCTTAATACAGAAATTGAACGAAGTGAAATTTTCATACAAATTTAACAATGTGAACAAATTTAACAACGTGAAAAATTCTGCCTTATTTTTCACTATGTTGATTGCTTGAGATTATGTTGTTTGCTTTTAAATTTCAGAGATGGCGCGCAAAAATTTTAGTAGCTGGAGAGTGGCGTTGTCTAAACATTTCAGTAAAGGCTAGTGGCGTTGTCCATGTGATGGTTTTTGATGAGTTGTGCAGGCAATGGAGGTCAAACAAATAATGAAGATGTTTATTCCGGAGTTGTTTTTATTAATAAATAAGGTTTACATGGCTAAATTTCGTAGAACTATACTTTTAGTCTTCTAATTGTTTGTTCGACCGTCAAATTATTGATTTGGTGCTTTAACAATTAAAGTCACGGGAACTTCCATATATGATTGATTTCTTTTATAAACTTTTTAGCATTTATTTTCAATAAAGTTTATATTATAAGAATAAAATAACTTAAAACATATCTAAACAAATAAACATGTTGTAGTTATTTTTCAATTTGCTATAAAAATACTTAATAATACGAAATCGTAAATAAATATATTTCCACCAATTGATGGTATTACAAAAATATAATTTATTAAACGTACTATGCATTCTGATATATTCACATATAATTTTAAAGTGCAAACTAATTAAAGAAAACGGAAAAACATAAAACTTTTAACAAAAAAGAAAAACTAGATTTTAACAATTAAATAAAAACAAAAAGAAAAGATAGTCCAGAAGGTCTAGAGTCTAGAACAAGGTTATTAAGATGTCAGTATTGGGAGCACTGGAATCTAGAGGTCCAGCACAAAAGTAGTAAAAATAACACTCTCCAATCAACAAGCTTACTATAATTTTATTCAAAAATTTTTTTTCTGCTTTTATTTTTTTTTACATTAATGTTTATTTGGATTGTAATAACGTTCTGGCTTGTAATAGCATGCATCCTTAAGTTTTAAACCTAATTTGAGATTTTTCCTGGACCAGAAGCCGCATGTGGTTTTTTATATAAATCTAATCTCGGCATAACCGATATAACGGTTATAACATAATATACTATCGACAATATTCTAAAATGTGCTCGTCCATACTCTCAAAGACTTCTCATCCCGTCCGTTTTCACCTTTATTAAATTCTAAAGTACATTTGTCATTTAACACCTCTACGTCTATTACTATTTTAACAAAATTTTCTCGTTTTACCTTTACATTAAACAAATGATAAAAGGAAAAATGCAACTAAATGAAGTTTTCTATCGTGGACGGATTTTTATTTTTATTATAATTTTTTTTTTGTAATTCCTTTGCAATTCTTGAGTAGTGAGTCGGGATTCAGTTGGTTGTAGGTAAAGTATTGAGTTGGATTAAAGGTGGTTGGAGTTGAATACAGTGAGCCAGTTTCCTGTATGTTTTCAATCAATATGTGAATTAAAAAAAGGCAGTTCGTCTATTTTGATTTGGGAATTTTTGAGTGGTTGGAGTTGTAGTGAATAATATAATATACAGAATAACCAAAATATTTAAAATTTCTTTTATAATGAAAAACAAAAACAAATAAAATAACACAATATTAATGTTATAATATAAAATATGGCATTTGGAATTAGAAATCAACTAAAATTTATGTTAGTGAATATTAGCGAATAAAGTTATGTGTTAATATTAAAGCTGTCGATTAAATCTTTGTAGTCACGGACTATTGCGAATTTTATTCTAAAATAAGAATATTGATATTTAAAGAAATTTGCTAATGATTTGCTGATTTATTTTGGCTCTGGCTTTTAAATTAAAACAAACAAAAAAGCTTTTATGTTTGCTATAGATCAATCAACCAATGTTTTATCAGTTAATTTTATCTTATTAATAATACAAATTTCTGTCAACATAAATTACAAAATATTTTATTTTGTAAAGCTTAAGCATTACATGGAGATGTATTACGGTTGTTCAAATTTATGTAGTTGTAGAGAAGCTGTTTATTGATATGATGTATGGAAATGAGTTGACTTACATTTTTTATTGAAGAGTATAATTAAAGAGAAATAAGATGTGGGGAATCAACTATTTATACTCGATCAAATGATCGATCGAGAGGATTAGGTAAATTATAATCAAACAAAGAAGATCTTGTAACTTTAAATTAAGTTATAAAATTGTATTATTTTTCTGTGATTTAATATATCTTACAATACATTTTTATCTCCTATTATGTGTTATAAAAATGATTATGTCGTGTGATTGTTTGAATATCCCTATCAAAACGTTAAAAGACAATATTTTAAGAAATATGGTTAATGATGAAAAGTTTAAACTTCTTTTAATCCGTTCTCCGGTGATGAAACTAATAAGAAGATATTTCTTAATCTAATTTATGCTGACGATTTCAAATAAAATATGAACTAATTGAGTTAGTAGAAGTAAATAGTGTACAAGAAGATAATACAAATGAACCTAGCTTATAACACGAAGATGGAGAACGTAATAGTGGTGAAGTCATATATTTGGCTGTTAATAGGACTATTAACAATTTACATGGAGATCAACAAAATGATCATTATCGCCAACATACATTTACCCGCTGATAGCTCAAGCTGGCGGGAGTTTTAGTGACCAACCCCACTGACAAGAAAATTTATGAAATACCAATTCAACTCACTGCGTGCCTCAAGCACTATCCAGGTTCTCTAGCAGGGAGAACCGCCATGTAATAACCATCCTAAAATTATGATTACGTCAGCAATTCATTATAAACTATCACATCTATATTCACGATATCAAATAGTACCAGGAAACAAAAATTTAAATAATACAAAAAAAATCTACTTCCCTGATGATAAATGCAATAACCTTGAAGTTGTTTTTCTTATAGTAACCCCTTTATTTCCATCATCCTTGTGCAATCATTATTCTCAAATCTTACTCTAGGATTACGATGATATACTCATTTTGAGATCCGTTGCCATCTAAGAAGTAATTGATCTTATTTATTAATCATGTTAATTTAGATGATGATGCGAGAACCTGGGTGGTTTTCAGATACGCGGTGAGCTTAATTGGTATTTCATACATTTTCTTGTGTGTGAGATTGGTCACTAAAATTCACGCCAGCTTAAGCTACAGTGGGTGATTCTAGGTTTTTCATGCACGACTTACTGGTCGACTTTCACGGTCTATCAAACATCTTATACCAAAATGTATGTTTTTTAACATTTTTGTTATTTTGAATGACATTGTTTCGATCTTATTATTCTGGACTTCTTTCAGGTTCAATGGTGGTTCAAATTCGATGTGATTAATTGACTTTCATTCAAAATGTTTTCAAAGTTATTGTGAAAAGTAAATTAAATGAAAGATTAAAATTCTTTTAAGGGTCTTTTTTGTTTTGGATTCCTATGGCGAGCTGTTTTGCTGCATCTGTAAACATTGAAAAATGCTGTCTTCAAGTTGCTATTGGTCTTCATTATATGGGAGCTGACTGCAGTTCATCGTTTATGAATGTCAACATTAAATATCGTTTGCTAAATTATATTTCTATTGAACATCATTATACTCGAGCAATTATAGTCAATTTTACCAGTATTATCCCATCGTATCATTGTCTTCATCAATTTTGTCAAAAAAAAATTAAATATAGTCAACAAGCTATAATTTTCTTGATGCGCCTTTGATTATCCTTCATAATCTTCTTCATGCACCTTGATTAAGTTGATTATCCTCGTTTAAAAATAAATCTATGATAAAGAAGAAGAATTATTCGAGATTGATATTATATTCCTAATTTACCATATTATCGCTAAACTCCGAAAAAAATTATCTGGAAGTTAAAATCAAAGCAGAACTAGGCAACAACTTTGGTATATGGTATCTGATATCTATTTGGTGTCGGGTACGTTGTATTTGGTATTATATGTCTAGTATCTGGTACTTGGCGTCTGATATCTTGTTTCTGGTATCTGGTATCTGTTATCAGGTATGTGGTATCTGATATCTGATATCTGATACCTGATACCTGATATCTGATATCTGGTATCTGGTATGTGGTATCTGGTATTTGGTGTCTGGTATCTGGTATTTGGTGTCATGTGTCTGTTATCTGGTATCTGGTTTTTAAAATCAGATATCTAGTATCTATTTGATATCTGGTAAATAGCATTTTACAGCAGGTAGATTAGAGTCCTTGTCTCCATAGAGTCCTTGTCTCCATAATGTTGCAAAATCAAAATGTCTATTAACATTAAATATTTCTATACAAATAATTTTTTAAATATTGTAAATTAAAACAAACGCTTTTTCAGAAATTTTAATTACATTTCCAAAGATATGTCTAAGTCTTCGACATATTTATGATATTTCCCCTTAAGAAACGGTCGATATAGAAAATCGGGATCCTCGATATTCATAAGTTCATAAAATACAAACAACAATAACAACAAAAAACAATTAATTTGCATCTTTCATTTACTTCAATTTAAATTCTTTATTTTTCTTATATATTTTCTTAAAAAAATTAATTTTACAATGTCAAAATCAAAATATAACAATAATTTGTAATAAATAAGTTTTTTTTATAATAAATCATGACTATTACAATTAACAATACGTACGAAACGCGTACATTTTATTCTTATAACACAAAGATAGTGTGAAAATAGTTTATAAAAACTATGTAAAGATAGTTTAAAAAAAATCTAAATTAAATGAATACATTTTATAAGATTTGATCTAAATCTTATGATTTACAATAATGATATATTATTTTGCCTTTTCTCATGTCAAGTAAATATAACGATTAACGAATATAATTGTTGTAATTTTAACGATTATTATTTTTTTTCCTCTCTGACATTTTGTAGCAGTTACAGTTGTTGATTAAATTTCATATAGATTGGAATCGGTAACGTAAATTAGATTATATTTTACATTTTATTTAAATTTTAACGTAAGATAGGAATGATTTTGGAATTTAAAACATTTATAAAATAAAAAATAGGCTCGGCAATATCGTTTTGCAGAATTAATAATAAAAATAAAATGCATTATAAATGATAAGAGATTAGGATTAGGAAAAAATGAAGAAAAATTCGAATTTCAGCCGTACTAAAAATCTTTAAAATTAAATATTTCAAGAACAAGAATTAATGCCTCTTTGTAAATTTGAATATTTTAGAGTAAGGATAGAACTATTTTCAGAAAAAAAATTATTTAAATTCCAATTGATCTTTGGCCCTAGCGCCATCTTTAAAAAAGTTGTTTTAATATTTTTATTTAAAAATTAATTATAAAAACAATAAATTAATTTTTTTTCAAACGACTAATTAATCATCTATCAAACAAAAAAAAGTTTGATGAAATCGAGATAGCCGTTCTGGAGCAATTTAATTTCAAAGTTACATCGGATTGGCAGAGTTTTTATTTTTCATGCATGTTGGGGTGCCCCCTACGCTCAAACTATGCACTTTAAAAAAAATTTAAAATACGTAGTATTTTTTATTTTGTCCATACTACTTATATGCCAAATTTCATGAAAATCAAAAATGGTCAAGTTCAAATTTCGACTTTTTCACCTGCGTAGATCACGTTTTTCATCAACCACAAATTCAAATACATTTTGCGTCGCTTGAATCAGAGCACTATTTGGTGCATTACGTTGTATGTGGTACATGAGATGGATTAATTTAAACTTTGTGAAGTGATCATTTTGGATAACGCTTCAGTTCAAATTACAATTTCTCTACCCCAAGGTAGGGGGTTGCATTGCACGACGAAGGTTAGACTAATAGTTTGAAATCACGACTTACAGGTTTTTTAAATGTTTGTGCACATTTGTCAATTCTACAGTTTGGTCACTCTACTGAAGTAATAGTTCTGGACTGAAACAGTTTTACAACGGGAAAGCCGAATATCAAACACAAGATAAGTAACGACTACTACAAAAAACTTGTGATTCCACTGCAGTGACGGCAGGGTTCGTCTAAAAGGTTTAGAAAGCAAAATTACTAGTTATTGTCACTTGTGTTGGCATGACAAAAGAGAGTGACAACAACCATACGCTACATCTAGCATAGAACTTTATTTACAACGGGCTATACGATGCGTCAATTTCATAGAATTGTTTAGAACACTTTGTGGTCTAAGAAACGTAGCTTGCTTGTATATTTCAGGAGCATTTTATAAGCGAAGTGATCAAAGGATTTTATTTCGTATTTGTATATATTGAACTAAGCAATGCTTTTAAAATTTTCAACAATTTTGACAAGATGTGTATTTATTTATTTTTTTATTTCATTCCTATTTCGATTCCTAAAACAGTTTTTACAATACATGAAAGTATTTAGTATACGTATTTAGTATACATACTCTAAATTTTTCATCTCTTGTTTTTAAAAATCCGAGAATCAACGCGATCAATACAACTTATCGCCTTTTTGTTCCTATTTTTTTTAACCTTGTTTTTAATGATTTTGTTCTCATCGACTGCTGTCTCATTTTGATATGTTGTTGATTCATAATTTTTATGTTATATGTACATTTAGTATTTGAAAGACAGTTCCATGATTATACTCAAACTGAACGTTTTAATTACAAATGTAATTTTTTTTTAAATTCTTAAAAAATGTTTTCGGATAATCCAAATTTTTCTTGATCATATATTTTTTTTCCAAATTTGGAAAATTTAGTCTAGTTAGATAATTTTTTTTAATTAGAATTAAGAAAATTTACTTTTAACTAGCGAATATAAAACAATAATTAGAAAAATGTCATTTGTTTGTTTTTTTCTAAAAACAAAATACGATCGTATATAAATGACGCCTTCATGGTTGGAGTTACTTTTTTGTTGCAATCATTGAAACGTGTATGTTTAACTTTAACTTTCTTTTGTTTTTTTTGTTAAAATTCCCAGCCAGGTGTCATGATATTTTTTTTTCTTGAAATTTGGCTTGGTTTCATTAAATTTTAATGAGTGAATCGAAGGAAAAGAAAGCTAATTGTTTGTTTTGTTATTCGGTGAGAGAAATTCGGTAAAAACGCCATAAAAGTTTAAAATAATTGTTATGAATTAAAAAGATGTACGATAACGGGTAGAAGGGTTTGACAATTTAATTGGAAAGAAACCACAGCTTAGTATTTACGTATAGTTGTTGATTAAAATACTTATTCAAATTAACAATCCCCCGAACCAGAGATGTAACATTATATTGGTGACAACTGGTCATACTATTGGTTTTATTATTCTTGTGCAACAATTGCTCAGACCAGAGGTACAACATTATTAGTGTTATTGTGGGAATTAGATCTAACTTTTAGTCATTTTAATCAGCTGAATCAACGTGGGCTCAATTAATAGGGTATAATGTTTGTTACACCATTAATTTGTAGAAATTTAACTTTTCAAATTGTCAACTGTCGAAGATCGATTGTTTACAAACCGTTAACCTTTATCTATTGTCTCAAAAATCTTTTTTAAGGATTAGAGTCTGCATACAAAGTTAATTAACAGGCCATATTTTTGAGCAAGCAATAGCATCTGACATCTTTTAGGAATATTAAGAAACTAAGATTGAGCGTGTTACCATTGACTTAATAAAATTCATCCACCAGCACTCATTTCTGCGATAGTTTTTGTGTTAATTTTAATATTTTAAATATAATCTTTTTTTTATGGGTGTACATTTCGGTCTTCTCAAACCTATAAAAGCCCTGAAAAAGATTTAAATTGGTTCTTGGTTTTTGGTGGCGGACATCTTTCGATTATGTCAATTTGCGATCTGGTGAAACATTAGTTTGACCAACAATATGATCCAATATGACACAATTTTAAGGTATTTGATCGTAGATAAGATAATATTTCTTCTAACTTTTGATCGTGATATGAACTTTGTTCATCATGTGCTGAAATGTCGCCGGTGTCACTTTCAATCAAAACATCATTCGTCTAATGTGATAATAGCTGTACGACATACTAAAGTTTTTCTTCAGTTTGTCATTTTCAATAAGCAATACTTGTTGATATCCAACAGTCCAATGTACTAAGTTGAAGTCAAATATAATGAAATATAATGCTATACCTAACTGATCCAGGATGTCATTTATATTGGGTAATGGGAAAACTCTATCCACTGTCAATTCATTGAGGGTTCTGAAGTCTACAACTATACGCCACCGTTTTGATTCGTCGTTCAATTTTTTAATCACAACTAATAACGAAAATTCCAAGAGAGAAAAGGGAGAGAAAATTATTATCAAGCATTTCTTTTACTTGTCTGTGTATCTCACCCTTTATAGCCTCAGGCAATCGAGAATGTTTCCTACAAATGGGCATGCTGTTAGGCAATAATGGCATATCATGTAATGTTGCAGAGGATCTTCACCTTCTAAACAGAAGATATCATTTTATTTTCGACATAATTGTAAGATTGCAGCAGGTTTGTTCGATTATACATTTATTTTTACTAAGAAAATCTTTACCTAGAATTCCACTATATGGAATGGAAAAAATATTTGCAACAATATAGAAAACATGTGCAATACTAGAAATTTTAGAAAATTTAATTGCGGCTTTACAACTTCTTAGTGTTTTTAACTCTTGGGTAGTTATACCCTTGATATTTAAGAAAGGTGTTTTTCTAGTATAATCAGTGTTGATAAAAGGTTCCTTAATTACGCTAACGTCTGCCCCCGTTGTCGATAGGAAACTTGTAAGGCCATTGATATGATACAATTAAGCATAATATGATATAATTTTTTTTGAATGAATGATTTAAAATAAAAACTGATTTTAGGGCTCTCCTTAGGGCACTCCTTTATAAGTTTGTTTAGAGTCGCATGGAGTGTCGCTTACTTGCAAGGATCCGCTTTTGTTTTTCTTGAAGGTAGAGGGGTTTAAGAATCTGTTTAATGGTTTCTACCTTTATCTGTTTTATCACCAGCTTTAATGTCAGGTGAAATTGATTAATTTGTTTAAAATTAGGATTGTTATAAAAAGTTGGTAGATTATTTGTTCCCAAATATTGATTAGGTTTTGACTTCAAGGGTTGAACTGTGGATTAGTATCACCTTTTCAATTTCTAAATACATAACCCGGATTACCATATTTTGAAAATTTAATGTGGGAAGTAGAAGGATGGATTATATTATATACACGTTTACTTTTTGACATTTATACGTCTTCTTCTTCTACTTTTGGTATAAAATCTTGATCATTTTTGAACCTACAAGCCTTAACTATTAATTTTATTGGGTTAAGCAACCCTTTAGAGTAGAACAACTTTTTTGTCCTGGCGCTTAAAGTTAGATACCTGGTACTTGTAGCGCCAACAAAGTATAAACAAATTTTTATTCAACAAGATTTCAATGTTCTTTGTTTTAGAATTTAGGCTCTTCAGTGTTTTGCCTCAATGTTAGATTTTGTCGAGGGGCTTCTTCAATTTATAAAAATAAAATATAAAGGGACAGACATTTTTTGGCTCTGGGATATCAAGACTTCGGGCTGTAATAAGGTAAGCCAGCACTGCTAAAAAGTGAAAATAAAATTTTGAAAAAGTGAAAATAAAATTTTGAAAATTGCAACTTTCCAAAAAATTCAAAAAAGTTTTTGCTGTTTCATTACAAAACATTTTTCCTTCAATTTTATTTCATTGTTTATGAAATTGACTTGAGTTTTGTTTGCTTGTTACAGTGCAAAGCTAAATTTTCATTCTAAATATAAGAAACTCCCAAATATATCAATTAACATTTTTTGTTCTTTTTTCTCTAAGAAAATCATTAAAATAAAAACTTTTTTAAGAAATCTTATGCTCAATTATTCGTTTGTTTTTCATTTCTTCATTCTAAAGAAAACTTTCTTTGAAACAACTTCTTGTTTTTTTAAAGAAAAACATTCAAATCAAAAGATTTCAACGATTGCCTCAATGTCTCGTCTTTTTCAATTAAATTTTGTTTTCCTTCAAAATTTTTACGTTCAATTGGTGTGCATTGTGTACAAATAACAATAACTGAAATGATCGTATTATATTCTGTAATCAATAAAAGTTAGTTCGAATCTAACGTAAAAATTTAATTCCAAATTTTTACAATGAAAAGACAAAAACAAATACAATAATTGAAATATGTTTAAAAAGCAAACAACGGTCCAATGCATAAAAACTTTTATAACTAAAAAAAATCTATAGGAACAAAAATTACATAATTATATTCGTTGAACCAAACCAAAAAAAAAAAAATAGCTGTAAACCCTTCATTGAAAGGAGAGAGAATGGTTCATTATATTTTTTTCGCTAATAGCCCCACCACATATCCAATTCTCTTTCTGATTATATAAATATATTCCGCGCATTTCCAGCATCACATCTTCTCTCCATAATCTTTTTTTATTTTTGGCATTTTTTATGTGAATACACATATATGTTTACCACCATGAGTGTCTGGACTCCTCCGCCAATTTTTTTGGTTAGCAACAAAAAAAAAATTAGAACAAAATATGAAAATCAGTCCGATTTTTTTATATGATAAATTTCGCGACTTTTTTTGTTTTGTTTATTTAAATTAAGAGTGTGAGACAGAGACAACGTTTGGAAAATGCGAGAATTTGTTTTTTATATATTTTTAATTTTGGTTGTGTCCAAGTCTAGTTCAAATATGGTTGTTATGATGGTTGGGTTAAAAAAATACCATCCTCTTTTTCCCTTTCCGTTAATTTCGGATTTTTGTGAGATCATTGTGACATAAGTTTGGGCTTTTTAAAAGTTAAAGCAGTCATAAATAGAATGAAAGTCAGATTTTGGAGATGTGCATATTCACACCCAAGGTGAAAATCCAAAACAGAATATGCTTCTTAACATTTAATATTCTCGCGATGGTTTGCATATAGCTGTAAGAATAAGCCGTATTCCTTATATGCGTCATTTCTTAAAAATAAATGTTATCAAAAGATTTGAAGTCTTGCTTCTAATTACAGTATTTTTAAAAATTCACAGCTGGACTCCTCTTAACAAGATAAAAAATAAAAAATTATATAGTTAATATACCAAAATATTTATTAGTATAGTATTAATCAAGTCAAGCCAAACAATGCCATTATTAGTATTAATAACCCTAACTAATAATCTACCAATTGCTCAAAAAGTTTCGATGACATTATATTGAACTTTGTTTTTCTTGAAACCGGAATCACAGCAATGACCGAAAAACTAGAATCATTTATATAACCCATAATTACCACAAACTCTTTGACAATAACAATTTTTAAAATTTTTTAAAGCGACTTAAATGGTCCTCAAATTTGTGGTCCTACCAATTGTTTTCATTTTAATGTCAGGCTGCAATGGCTCTCTTATATCAAAAACAAAGATGCGACGGTGCAAGTTATTATAATAAAAAATACTAAAAAGCTTTGGAGTTATCCACATTTTGTTGTTCTAAAAAAGCCTTCCAATAGTACTAAAACAAGTCGGTCAAAAGTAAATCACTTTAGCATATTATGCAAGTTTCTATAGATTTATAGAAGATTTAGAAAAGCAATCATTTTCAACATTATAGGAGGGCATTATGAGGTTTAAAATTTTCAGATAAATGTTTATTTTGTATAATAATGCGTTTGGTTATAATTATTTTTGATAATTATTACTGATAGTTATTTTTTTTCTACCATTTAATTAATTTTTTTTAGAAACAATTTCCTTTTTCTGATTCAATAGACTGTTTTTATTTTGTTGTTAAAAAGAAAAAAATGGAATAATAACAAGAAAGAAGGATAAGCACAGAAACATGGTCAGCGAATCTCTTATTAATTAATTAATTAATTAATTGTCAGTAAGCTTATCTATATTTCATCGTTTTATTTGTTTTTTTGTTGTTTTTACTATTTTTATTAGAATATTTTGTATCACATTTTATTTGATGATGTGAACCAAAATATTCTAATCAAAATAGCAGAAACCTTTGGAGTTATCCACATTTTGTTGTTCCATAAAAATCGGGTAATAGTACGAAATAAAGTCGGTCAAAGGTGACTTCATGTATACGGCGAGTTTTTAATCGTTTTATTTTAATTAGAATTTCGGTTAAATATTAGTATTTTTCTTCGTAAGAAGTTCGCTGTTACCATGAACGTTATCTCGTTAGAACAGGTTGTATTAGAGGTTGAATACGAGCTGCGTGACATTTGCAATATTGAAATTTTACAAAATCGCATAAGAATCTATCTTCTTGAAGGAAGTGAATAGATAAAAATAAACAAAATCACCAGAAAGCAGCAAAACGTCCTAATGCATAAATGGGGCAATGTCGGAATAAATTAAAAGAATTTCATACTTTTATCAATCAACTTTGTGAATTAGATTCAAGTGAACAGAATTCATCCACCCACTCAGTCGATCATGTTTGATCCATATTGTCAACCAGTTACATCGTGCTGCTACATCCCAAACTTATTGTATCGAAGCTCGAACTATTCCTTAAAATTGTGAAGCACTATCGGATAATCTTCAGGTGTAGTTAGAAGATATCAGCAGACACAAAAGCTCCATCGAGACAGCCAAAGGAGTAGTAAAAGAAACTGATTTATATGGTATGCCCAAAAAGAATCAGCAACGTCATTTGTAGAGCTACCTAGTCGTCAATTATGTTCATACAATGAATATCAAAGCCAAGAAATGCTTTCCAAACTGGTGCTGCCCAGCAAGCCAATCTTATCGAGCCAAACCACTTCCTTAGCGAGATAATAAAATGTGTTCAGCAACTGAGTAAGTACAACAGTTGCTTCAATAACACCACTTTCCTCGGAACTAAATGTATCTTGTAGCAGTAATAACTCTGCTTATATCCAGCGGAGTATAAATAGCTGCTCATATGTATTTATTACTCCAAGAAACTTCTTAACAACCCTATAGATCTTCATTTTTCCATTTTCCTTCAAAACAATTATCAAAATATTTCTAGATATGTATATTCCACCTAACATGCTAGATATAAGGTATATTACTGAATATCGTGGTTTATCTACAAGTGGCTTATAATTTGGTGGGTCACCTAATAGAGTTTCTATTAACTTATTTCTTTTCCAACTAGAAACCTTAGCATTGTTGATGAACATTCCACCATCCAGACTACTGACTGAAATTGATTTTGTATTAAAAGGTATAGCGTGGCATTGTTTTTGGACATTGTGACAACAAAATCCAGATAACAACTGGTGTTAACTTAAACCAGAATATTTTGAAACGATTTAAAATTAGAAGGCCAGACTCTGAAATTGAAAATAAAATTGAGTCTGAACAGCAAGTTCCAAACGAAAAATTTTTAGAATTTTATTAAAACCTGTTCAATTTAACTCTGCAGTTAAATAATCCTTACACCGACAAGCAAATTATTAATATTTTAAGTAAAAACATGAGATCAGGACTTCAATATCAATTAACTGAACAACAATTCAAAAATTTGGGTGATGTTACCAATAGTTGTACAAGCTGAAACGCCACTTGGATGAACTTAAAAGTAGTTCCAAATTTCTTTTTGCTTCATCAGCGTACAACTAAGCATTTAGACAATGATCGATATGTCGCATCAAAACTGGTTAATTTCATAGATTGTGTTGAAAATTTAAATATATTTCGTACCATCGGTCAGGCCCTAATTTTCGCAGACCCAAGTGACTAAAAAGTCTGGTAATACTAATCAAACTACAAATTTTTTATGGTGCAATCTTGATGGTGTTGGTCATTTTTTTACAGAGTGTACGATATTATCAATCAGTTTATTTTGCCATGTTTTTGGGTTACAGGATACGGTAACCCTAAGATGCTCACGTTGTTTGGAAAACTGAATTTGAAATAGTATCAAACTCTTCCACTAACTCCTTCTTTTCTGTTGAATCGTCATATTATCAATGTGCCGCAATCACAAAAGACAAATCTTTGTTAATTCAACAAAAAAGTTCACGATATTATAATTACAAACATAGAGAGAGAACGGGTTTGTATTTTAAATCGAGAAAAACAAATAAAGTGCTCTCTATCATTAATGCTGACTAGCAAGATAAACGACTATACTCCGACGTCTTGATCAATGAAGAGAAAATCGCAGGACTTCTGGACCGTGGCGGAACTGTTAGCTAGGCGAAAGGGCTAGCTATTAATTAAACTTACAGAACAATTCATTTAAATTTTAAAGTTTCCCATCCCATCATCTCACAGCTAGTGGCCAACGTCATATAATGTCTTCGGGTTTATTCATACACACGTCAAGGTAAACGAAAAAATCCTAGAACAGCGGCACTACCTTAGAAAAGACATCTGGAATTTATTCGGACTAACCCCAATTTTATCGTCGATATTTTGGTCAGGATGCAAAACCAAGCACACCATAACCTCTCAACAGAAGATGGTTCTTGGATCACTTCATGATCAAATCAAAGAAAAATTTCCAGAGGAAACACTAATATCATAACCCATATGATCGATCGATCGATAACCCAAACCTGCTAAACAGCGATTTACGCTGGGGGCTAGATAGATAGATTGATATAATGATGTCTTTAGAAGTAATCGAAGAAAGTCAAAGTTCTTGGTGCAAAAAGTCAACGGGACAGTTCGAACGTGCTCGGCTCCTCGTGAACATAACGATCTAACAGTTAAAGATCCTTTACCTCTAATCGATGGTTTACTTGGAAATTTGGACCAGATCAAGTTCATTTCCACGCATTTCGCAAATACGCATTCTGTCAAATTACCCTAGATTTACCGTTTAGAGATAAAACAGCATTCATGGTTCCCAAACTTAGGCATCGCATTGTCCTATTTGACGACCACGAGTTGGTTATTTACTTTTTTATCATTCATTATAAAAAAGCCCTGTCTACATGACCAAACTTTCTAATCCTGTTGGATTTAATAAATCTGATCACATCGTAGCCCCCAAGCTGTCTGATTTCATGATTTAATCGGATACTATGCTAATTTTCAGCAACATCACATGAACCATAAATTGTTCGAATGACCTTCCTTTTGTATGTTCATAGAACTATACAATCGGTGCAAGTCAGTGTCGATGTTTCACTTCCAAAGGTAAGCGCATATCGAATTAATGCTTTGTAAAGTGTGAGTTTTAACGACCACGAAAGATCCTATGATCGCACAAGTTTTGAGTATTTAAACATATTTTTTAAGCCGCTGCCAATGCAAGTGAAAATAAGCATAACCCGCTGGCACATTTGGAAATTATAAACCAGTTCAATTTAGTTCTTGAGGGCAGACGAATTGTTTTGGAAGTCAAATTCAATGTTCAAGTATAAAATGGACTAGTCTGATGTGGATTATCAGATTGAATGGGATGATGAGTAGAAAAAGATGTTGGTTATTTGGTTACTTCATTTGTTTTATTTGATATCAGGAGCTGCCGTTTGGAAATGCGTGCACAAATAATAGCCATCGTTCCATTTTGTGTGAATTATGCAGATAAAGTTATTGAAAGTAGATAAAATAACGCAAAACATTTAGAAAATTTCTATGAGCGAGGCCGTAGCACGACAGCAGCTTTGTTGTAGCAAAAGAAAATGTACATTTACAGCTACAGAAATTTAATATATAGGCCATGTTATTTATCCAAATAGTGAGAAAGCTTCATTAAGTTTAGTCAATGCAGATATATCTGCCATAAAAAATCATCCGATACGAGAAAGAAAAATAACTTTTTGAGGAAGGGGGAAGTGTTGTACACATATACATTTATTTTAATATAATAATTCAAATATATTTACTGTGTTATATGGACAGTAATATTATTTTGATTGTAATTTTTATTCTTAAATATATTTATTATTTAAAACGAAGGGACGAATAATTTTTCTTTCGTCGAGTTATTTGAATTTGAACCATAGATATTTTTAAAAGTTCAATCATTCCGTCTAAAAAATGTGTTTATTTTTGATTGACAATAATTTAATGTAAATAATTAAAATTTGTCTACTCTACACAATCTACTGGCAAAACTTCCATCTTATTGGCGAAAATTATTGTAATCTCCTCCCCATCCAAAATAAAAAAACAAACAAAACCTAAAACAAACCATCATTGATTGTGTTAGTACTAAAAAAAACATTTCTCATACAAAAATAAAAATTAATTTCAATTTTAAATTTAAAAAAAAATCGTAAAACTTTTTCACTTTTTTTTTGCATTTTCACCTTTGTATTGTTTTGTTTAGGTTATTTTGTTCTGATTTTAAATTAAATTCCATTTCTGACAAACTCACCATAATTTTTATAGAAAAAAAAATATACATATATAAACGTAAAAATTTTTTTTTCCGCGTCCACAAAACAAAAACACAAAAAAAAACAATAGACAAAACGAATTGCTAAAAAAAATCTTTTGTTTTCCTGAAAACTCATTTGATTCTTTTTCTATTTTTTTAAAATAATTTTTTTTTAATTTCACAATTCAAATTTATAAAATTAATAAATTTCGCGGAATAACAAAAAGTCAACCCCACAAAGTTAATTTTTTTTTCTATTATAATTTTTTTTTAATATAATTTTTTTGTTCATAAAAATAATACGATTTTATTCTCATTTTCGAATAAATAATATTATTATTAATAACAATACAAATACATACGAGAACCAGAAAGGACAATGATAAAAAAACTCACATCCATACTTCACGTAATGATGATGATAATAATATTTTTTATACAATTTATACGAGCAAAAGGGTGAGTTGTTAGGTGGTTGGCCTGGTAATTAAGGAAAAACTTTTTTATTCCATTTACAGACTTGCTGGATACTCGAAAATGGAAGTGGATTGAAGATATGCAAAATTAATATATTTATCAGAATCTTGTGTATGATCAAATATTAATTAACAGAAAAAAATTGATAAACCGTTCATCATTATCTGAAAAAGAGGAGTTTAAATTTGAATTGGTGTTTCCCATTCTAGCAATTGCGATAAACCGCATATATTTTATAACTTTAGCGTATTTGTGAATTCTTCAGTGTATATTTAAAAATAGTAATCACATGGTTTTGCTTCGGAATAATTGATTTATTCTTGATTGATTGATTTTAACTCATAATATTTATACATGAAGCGAAAAACAAAGATTACAGTTATTCTCCTATTCACTTTCTTTTAACATTTCATACATTTTTTGAAGAACCAAATTAATTAAATAACGGATCTTAATTTTAAATTTGTGTGTTTTTAGCAAATTGTTACAGCACATTTTTATAGCAAATTTTTATAACAAATTACGGCAAATTAAGATAGTGGTCGTAACAAAGTGGTGGGGGGGTCCCCCGAACACCGGTTTTTTCGAAAGCTCAATAACATCTACGCCTGATAATCGAATTGGACGAAACTTGGTATATAAGCATCTAGTACGTTTTACAACAGTTCTGCCAACTGCCAACATCCCAACTTCCGGTATTTTACTTCCGGTGAAAATTTTTTTTTTGTAATTTTTTGAAGTTTTTTCAGTGTCTTTATGCACACTACAGCCTACGATAATGAAGTGATTATGATGAAACCTATGAAAAAGGTTTCAATTAGTGTGAGAAGACAATCATCATCTTTTGGAACATACGGATTAAAGTGGCGGGGCCGGGGGGCGGGGGGTCTACCTTACAACTGCTGGCTTTTCACACTTTGTTTTTAAAGTTTGTTGGGAACATACAGACTTCATTCATAAA
Source organism: Diogma glabrata (assembly GCA_963693315.1). NCBI lineage: Eukaryota > Metazoa > Arthropoda > Insecta > Diptera > Cylindrotomidae > Diogma > Diogma glabrata. The sequence goes on along the minus strand of OY856187.1, from coordinate 130,969,801 downwards.
TCAATTTTAATGACACTTTGAAACAAGATGGAGAATTAAATGAAAAAGAACTGATTAGTTTTTGGACAATAGTGGGATAAGTGGTGGGAGGCCTCCCGAGCACCTGTTTATTGTTTCAATGTTTGTTGGGAGCATACAACATTCGTTCGTGAATGAATTTTGATGACACTTTAGAAAAAGATGCAAATATATATGGCAAGGAACTGACTAGTTTTTTAGCGATAGTGAACAGAGTGGTAGGGGGTCCACCGAGCACCTGTTTTTTGGGAGCTTAACAATATCTGATGAAACTTGGTACATAAACATTTAGTATGGTTAACAACAGTTCTGCATCCCATCTCAGTTCACATTTAACTCTCAGTGAATCAACACTGTTGATTTTAATTTAAGTATTACAACAATTGAATTTAAATAAAAATAATTTAAAAATACAAAGCTGAAGCAATAAAAGTCAAAGTAATATAAAGAAAAGTCTGAAATAATAATTTTGTTTAAAACTTAAATAAAAACTCTAAGTTTTTACTATTAATACTGAAGTCTGAAACTAAATTATCTTTCAAAACAAACCATAAAATAAAAGAAAACATATAATTATTATTATTATATGTAACGGTTTCTTGTGAACAACAGGCAATAAATTTTGAGAGAGACGGGAATCCCAACTTCTGGTTTATCACTTCCGGTCAAATTTTGTTTTTTACTTTTTCTCGTAAAACAGAATTTGTTTGTTGGGATACTACTGCTTTCTTTAATATTTTTATAATTAGAACTACGTGAAATCTGCAAAATTGGTTAGCTTTAAATTAAAGTACTTGATGTATATTAACTCATTATATATCCAGAACACTATGTTTCCAGAGCTGTGGTGAAGTCAGCCTATGCATCAGCGTCACAATATTTTTTTTTAATTCAATGTAAGGCATGTTTAGTGATAACCAATATAGAATAACGTCTCTGAATACTTAAGGATACCATGCTAAATACGACAATGGGTTTGTGAGTTGTAATCAATTTTCTTTGAGGAATTTATTAACGTTGATCTTAAAGTTTTGATGATTAAAATTATCAGAAAAAACCCACGCCGGCAAGGCATTTCGGAGATAAGAGACATTGTTAAAATAATCGCGTTGAAAAGCAACAGTTCCACATTTTGTCACTCGTGTAAGAATAAGAATGGGCAGCTATTCATGCTCTGGTGAAACGCGTGAAGTTCATTTGCATCCAACTCTAATGAAAACGGATTTGGTATTGATAACCTAGAAAAATTGCAAACTTTAGTTTTTCTTGTGTTGAATTCAACACTGTTAGCAATTTCACTATCTAAGATGGTTTTAAATCAATATATACTAACTCTATCAAATTTGATCTAGCGACATTAACATTTGAGGGTGAAAAAATTTTGGCATTTCATGGGACCCATGAAGTGAGCTATCATCAGCAAAATAATCCGCTCCATTTTGTAAGAAACTCTAGGAATAGATATAGGAAGGAAAGTGGGTTCTACCAATGTAGAATTTAACGAAAAACAGTTACCTAATAAATGTATATTGTATATTTCAATGTGTGGAGATCATATTATGATCTGATACACCCGAAGTCTCTGATACTTTAAATTGAACCAAAGAAGGATCATTTATCAAAAACAAATCAAGCCAGTTACTACTTTTGCCAGGAATGTCAGGAACTCTGGGAAGTTGATCTATTACCTGAGGTTAATTATGATAAAGAGCAACAATTTCAGCTTCTTTACTTAATTCATCAGTTTTAGAGCCTCGTATAAGCCATTCCTTATTATGAAATTGAAATAACCAAGAACTATAATTTTAGCATAAGGATACATAGCCAACCTATCTTTTTTTCACATAGGTCATGAAATAAACCTTTGTTCTCAGGTGAGTTGGGCGAGCGATACAATCCAAAGAAAAACAGAGTTTGATTTGAGCAGACAATCTTTAGGGAAACATATTGTGAAGTTTTAAATTTAATTCAAAACTATTTATTCTCACATATGGTACAGAATTTCTAATAAACACACAAACTCCATTCTTGAAGTAGAATGAAGATTCAATTTCATAGTTGGGACAAACATATCTAGTTTTGTCTAACAACACAGCTCTTGTACTGATAATCGTTTCCGTTACAAAAAGAATATCAGGCTTAAGATTCTCAAGATAAAGGTGCGCTGCGTTAAGATTGATGTTTTACCCTCTTATATTTGCAAAATTGATTGACAATTTCGCCATTTCAAATTACAGATTATTCGCCAAACAAATCTCCAAATAATTCCAACATTATGTATAATAATTATACACTAGATTAACAATATATGTAAAAAACTAAATATATTAAAAAGCTTATCTTTATTTTCCTCCTGAATCTTTGAATCTATATATATTATTATTTTTCTTAACTTTTGTTCATGAATTATTTAATCCAAATTGTGTAATGACCTTACCTAAAATTAGAAAAGATAAATAGTGTTAATTAGTAATAAAAAATGTTTCCTATGTTAAAAAAATATAAAAAAAATTTAACTATTATTTTTTTTTGAAAAAATTCCTGATCAAAAGAAATTAAGAAATTAATTTTTTGCTTATCATACTATTTATTTTTCACAATTTAATTTCTAAACAGTTTATCGAAATTAAATAATAAGTAAAGCTACTATACTAAACGTGATGCAAAAATTTTGTTCGAACAACTGAAAAGCATTTTTAGTTTGGTTGCAGCAACGGATTTTTATAACTTATATTCCAATTTATTAACCAATAGGAGGTTAAGACAACTGAATTTCGAAGTATATGTGACAGATATATTCAGTTGGCACAAAATGAAATTGTAGTAAACGAATTTTTTCTTTCAGTGATATTAGCATCGTTAGAAAAAAGTACCTTTAATACCGGTGGAAATGAAAGAAAACACTTTTTTCTTTATATTTTCTCATATATAACGGTGACATGCCCAGTCTAGCTCCAAAACAATTACCAGCTCGAATCATATAACGAGATCTTTTAGAGGCCTATAACAACTCACCTTCTACAAAAAGGTTTAGTGAATTATAAAAATGTTTTTTGTCTCTTATTTTTTAATTTTTTTTATTGACCAAACGTGAAATTCCGTACTAATAAAGAATACTCCATAGCTACAAATCATCTAAAATGACTAGAAAACAAAAATTATTATTTAGTGATGATGTAGGATGGAATATTGTGTACCTTACTATTCATAAATTTTTTTGCTTTCTAGATCTATTCCATGCACATTTTGAAATATAAAATGATTATTAGGCATAAAAATTATCATTTTGTTATTCATTTGTTTGTGACCGGCAATCACAGTTCCGTTTCTTTCAATATTTTATGGTAGGGTTTTATATTCCAAGACTAAATATTCAGAAAAATATATGCCATAAAGTTATCGATGTTGCAGCAATATTCTAAAAAGTGCGTATCAGGAATAAACATTTATAACTATTTTATACAAAACTTATGACCTCCAATCTTTATTTTATCCGTGTAATAAAAATTAATTTATCGTTTACATAGCAGAACAAGAGATCTTTGGTCCATCGAAATAGTATTTTGGACGAACAAAAGAAATTTTCTAGTTAGTTTAAAATTTTTTTGAACAGTTTTATTTGCTAACAGATAAAATTTTTGAGATGTGTATCTAAACGTTTTCTCAGTGAGTTGATTTGTAACCATTTGCACACCACATCCATTTTAATGTAGTTGGTAACAAAAATGCTGCATCAAATTATTTTTATCAGTATTTGTTGGATTTGAAACATAGATTTTTTTTGTAGAGTCACATGTTTTTTATCGCGGTATTGTTACACGTTACAAAACGTGAACCTACTATTGACCTAACCCAACACCACCTATTCGACTGCAAGCAATATGTTTGAAGAATAGGTCACGATTTTATTTGTTATTTTGAGCCATACAACACGTACCACATGCTTCTGTCAAAAAAGATTATGCCCAATTTTTCTAATTATGATGAAAAATGGAGATTCAAATTTAGATTGAAAGTGACGTTATGATACCAAGCTCAATGTTAACGAATATTCAGACATATCTTCAAACCTTTTTGCAACCTTTTCTCAAACATAATATCAGATGTACATTAACATTTAGAATTTAATCCTATCTTCATTGCCTAGGAGTAATTGCACAAAAGAAATAAGGATTATTGGCCCATATATTATGCATACACAACCAAGGAACGCAAGCAACCGTTGACTGTCCGATCTAAGACCTGAATTAATAGATTCAAGCAGAAGTCTTCCCAGAAAATCTTTCCATTTAACGTAAACGCTACTTTTAACAGTTACCTCTATTTTGAAAAACAGCGTTTTATATACAGCGAGCAAATATTCCTGTTCCCATTAGTGGAAAGACGGATGCAGTTTGTTGTAGTCAAAAAAATACTAACTAGTTAATTTTTTCGTTTATTTTGTTACGATTCCCAATAATCGCAGTGAAATACAAATCAAAATTGTATTCAACCTTGATTTCCCTTATAAAATATTTCAAAATTAAAATCAACGTAATCAATAGAATTATTACAACAACCATAATGGTCATGACACGCATATTATTGTTGTTGTAAAATCTTTTTTTACAGTTAAGGGACAAATAGAAATTATTTCTTATTTTGTCTAAACGAACATTCCGGATTAAAGATGTTTAGAATAACAATTGATTTTTTTAGATTCAAAGCGATAGTATTTAAACAGTTTTTTCTCAATAGAAGTGGTAAGTTTTAAATTAGACTGCGATACTGGAAATAGTTTAATTGTAAACGAAACACTTTATCGTGGATATAAAACCGTGTCAATAGAAAAACATAAAATTAGTTTTTGTAAATAAAGTTTTAAGCCTTATTTAATAGAAATATCTTGTGTATTATTTGCGACGCTGTTAATACTGGAAATTTCTGCAATAAACCGTTGGAGTTTCTGAAGGAATTGGACGAATATTCTGTATAAGAATATTCCTTGTTGCATTTTTTCCAGTTATTGTGGAACAATAGCTTTGTTGAATACTTAATAAAACCTTGTGTTTTTGCATACTAATCAGTGATCGAATCCAGGAAGTGATTTGGAAATTACGTTTATGGAATTGAGAGTAAGGCCAATTCGGAGTAAGGTTGAAAAACGTAACAATATTTTATTTCATTCAAATAATTACATTTATGTGAGAAATATTTCTAGATCAAAAATTGATTTCTTTTCTATATTTGTTCAACAAAAACTTGTTTTTAAAATTCATTCCTTACAATTAAGTGATCGAGCTCAACCCTTCAAAGAAGCAAGTTTCTCGTTTTTATGACGGACGGCAGACATATAGTCATTTTTCACATTTTTTTTTAACTAGTTATGTCCCAAAACTCCGATTCATGCTAAAATAAATTAAAATATTAAAAATGAATCTAAAATTTCGTATTTTATTCCGAATGAACTAAAATTTCTTTATTATTAACAGATTTTAGTTAAACATTTTGAAACATTTTTGAACTTTCAACTATTCTGAGCTGTAAAATAAATTCTTGGCGACGATGTTAAAATTTATCGACCCATTTGTTACAAAATTAACTATATGTAATGTTTTTAGCCAGGAAACAAAGCATTATGATACACATATGTGAGTATTGTATATCAGTATAGTATACTATTTTTGGTGAAAGTGTTTTTGAGTTTTATAGTTTATAGTACATATACGTAATATAAACGCTCTTGCCTTTCTGAGTTTTAGCTCTGAAAAAAAATATAAGAATATCACAGGCAACCGTAATTTTGACGGGCAAATAAAGATGCTATAAAAACAGGTAGTACCCATATCGATTGCTCATACTGATACGGCAATACACTAATCTAGTTCGATCAATACAATTATGCAATACATTTGTCTAATTTTAAATTCTTTAATTGAGCCATTTTCAACTAATTATATCTGATTCAAAAGATGATAGTTCCACTTTTTCAGAAACAAAGCAAAATATCAAAGCAATATGCTAACATCTAAGGCTAATCGTCGAGAATCAATGCGATGGCAGACAATGATCAAAGCATTGAAAAATGCTAATATAGAAACTAGATCCTTGTTTTGTTTTTATACTTTTGTTTTAAACTGAAATTTAAATAACAGTTTATCTCTCCTGTATAATAACTCCATACACGATTTTCGAGTGGCGACATCAAACGGTAAGGTACAATTTTGGTTGTGTATAAAATTTCAAATCAAATAAAATATTGTGATTTGACTGCATGTTGTTTCAGAACTTAGAAAAAGCATTGACTCTAGAAGCTAACTAACAGAGTTTTATGACTCTAATTTAATAATGTAAAATCCTGAATTTGTTTTCAGATATTTGGAAAGGTTTTTCACTTTAAATCATAAAATTTGTTAAATTTGATATTTCTATTTGACTTTTCAAACTAAACCACGGCACATTGATTGCATTTCAAAAATTAAAACAAATAACAAAATTTAAAAACGTTCACCCTAAAACTAAAAAAAAATTTGTAGCCGGAAAACAAATAGGTAACAAAACCACGTTATAAAATAGCCTAAAAAAATTGGTTGCTGTTTTTTATATATTTATTCATTTTTCCAGTTTTTTTTTGAGAAAATTAAATTTTCATTAAAATGCGCTTGCAATCCAATGATTTATTCTCAATATCCTACTCCTAAGCATAAACAAAAAAAAAGTTATATTTTTTAAATAGTTTATTTTTTGTAATATTTGTTTTAAAAAAATATAGTGAAAAAATAAGGAGTATTATTGGAAAGGATATAGTAACCGGCGATAATTTATTTATAATTTTTTTAGTGGAATGAAAAACTACGTTGCATGAAAAATAATTTGATTGAAACTGTAATCTAATTATTTAATTAAAAATTTCAATCTATTTATTTCGTAATGTAAATGTATAAACAGAGATTTTCTATTTAAATAGACGATGAAAAAGTCGGTCATCTAAAATCAAGGATTCTAAAATCTTTTCATCCAGAAAATTTTGAGATATTCAATCCTAAACTAAAGGATTTTGTATAATTCCAAAGTATTTAAATGCTTTGTTTTATCTCTTAGAACTGCAATCAAGACATAATTTTAGAACTTTGATAAATGGTTGACTAGACCAAGAATGGCTTGATAACTAATAAAGGTTGTCAGCACTTGGTCATCATTTTGTACATGGTCTAGTTGAAAAAAACTTTCTTTAGATAAAGTGTCACTTTTTTTGTAAACTCGGACAAAGTGTTTTGGGTTTCAGCAAGTCTCTAAAATTTTAGCAATTTTCAATGAAAATTTTCAAACATTCTGTGCCATGCTTTTCGGTTTGCCATTATCAATAAAACACTGCAAAATAAAACAAATACAATAAACAATAAGTAGAATACAAATAGTAAAATATTTTTTAAGAAGAACACTTACTTTTTATTCCAAGAGATCAAAAACTAAATATTTTGACCTCTTTTACGTCTTTAACAATATATATTTAAACCAAAAAAAAGTTTTCTAAAATTTTAGCATGTAAAAAAAAATGCTTGCTCTCAGAACCCCTAAATATTTATTTCATAATATTTTTAACAGTGTAAACAAAAATTTGCTGTGTTTTTTAAATGGGCCTTTTACCATACAAATGTAGTCTTTTACCTTACTAACGCACATAAAACAGTTTATATTGGGTAAGCCGTTTTTTTGCGATTTTATTTCAAATTAACTGTAAAATTGAGTATCGGTAAAAACTTTCGGACGACCCTGTTCTCAAATTGAACGCTCTAAAGTTTTTCTAAAAAATGCACATATTTTTTTATTTCACCTTTACTTCTCGGGTCCCAGAACAGTCGATTCCAGAATACGAATTTCATCTCCTATGAAATGCAGCCAAGCTTAGACTCATCTACACGGAAATGACGACACAACTTAGGACCAAGAATGTTACGACAAAGAATTTTGAATGTAGTAAATTAATAAATTTACAAAAACCAAATAAAATACTTTAATGAATAGACCATGCTACATACTTTGCATAAAAGAAGAAAATCCATCTGTTGATCTATTTTAACTAAACGTAAATACAAATGTCGTTAGAAAACATTAAACACATTTGTTGGAAATCAAAGTTGAATCTATTTCTATTACAATTAAGCATGGACAACAGTAACAATCAATCTAGCGCACAACAGATCGATTGTTCACGTACTTTGTTATATTTTTGAAGAAAAGCGTTAAGATGTTACGATATTGTTCATAACTCACTATAATGACTTCCGGAGTGAGGTGATATGCAAAATGGAATTTCATTTTTGGAACGAAAGATTTTTTGGCCGTGTTTCATACACATGTGTGTCACTTGTGTATGATAGTTGGCAGTATGGTTTGAGTATGGTTTTTTACGGTTCCGTTTTTTATAACGAACCCTATTGGTGAGAGTAAAACGTGTTTTCCCATTAATTCAATTATCTCGATTACTATAAATCCAATGGACCTGAAATTTAGGATGCGTTTAAAACTAACCTATCCACATACGATGAGGGGTTGAAAAATAAATAAAATGGTTTTCGTGTGTTTTACAGGACTACGATGTGAGGCCTTTGAGAAAATAAATTTGTTTATCGAGCCAAGAAGGGGATCATATGAAAGGGCTTCACTTCAGTATTTCTAAAAAATTTATTTTAGAATTTTACACCCTATCATTTTTTGTTTAATTCTAAATAACGGCGTTTTCTGTGTGTTTTCTTTCCTTGATTAGCTCCGATCCAAAGTAAACGAAAATCTTAAAAAGTTTTTAATTAAAAATATAATAAAGTATCAAATACTAATAAATATATTTACTAAGGGGGGTGAAAATTAGGAGGGGTAAAAACACCATTTAAAACCAGGTCAAGTGGGTGTCATTTGAAAGAGCACCAAAATTAAGAAATATTACAATTTTTTTAGAATTTTGCGATGCACAGTTTTTGAATTATTGTCAAAAAAGTGCAACAAAAAGTTGGCCACCCCTTACGTTTTTTCGTTGATTTATGGAAAAATTTGAAAAAAATCATAGAGATAGAGGAAATTTGATAAACCCTTAACACAAAATATAGCGAAGCCTCAATTGATTTTATTTCTGTGTGTTTAGGGGATGGGAGTGGGAAAGGGTGCAAAAAAGGTTTTTGACCCGCATAAGTGGGATATCCTTTGAAAGAGCTCCAAAATTAAAAAACATTACAATTTATTTTTTAGAATTTTGCGATGCACAGTTTTGTTATTGTCAAAAAAGTTTATTGTCAGAGTTATTGAAAAGAATTATTGTCAAAAAAGTGCAACAAAAAGTTGGTCCTCCCCCTACGTCACAAAAGTGCAACAAAAAGTTGGTTCACCTCCCTACGTTTCTTCGTTGATTGACAGAAAAATTTAAAAAAATTCATAGAGATAGGAAATTTGATAATCCCTTAACGAAAAATAAGGCGATGTCTCAAATGATTTTATTTCTTTGTGTTTAGGGGATGGGAGTGGGGAAGGGTGAAAAAAACATGAGTGGGGTGTCATTTGAAAGAGCACCAAAATTAAGAAACATTACAATTTTTTTTAGCATTTTGTGATGCACAGTTTTTGAATTATTGTCAAAAAAATCATATTTTTAGTATTTACATTTCCCACCCCGTAAATTTCGACGTTGATTAACAGAATTGAGTCGTTCCTTAGCTACCATAAACAGCTATGGATAACATTTAGCCTAAAGTAATATTTTTATATCATTTCGATCAATTTTATTCGCACTTGTATGACTTTTTTATTATAAAGATAATGATTGTGGTTTTATCTATGCTACCTCTATAGCTCCGAAAGTAACAGACCAATAAAATTGATAAAATATATAAAAATAGTAACATGCAAGTAATATTTAACGCAAATTAAAGTGACCTCTCTAAAATTTGTTTTCAGTGGGTTTACATAGCTTAAAAAAGGAAGTATTAAGTACATGTTCTTTGATCCTCAAATAATCTATCATCTAGAATAATATGACAGCGGCAAAAAATTGACTTAGTTTACTAATCCCAATCATTTAAGAGTTGCTAGTTGTTATTTTCACACTAATCGATTTAGAAGCAAACACGGGTCTCACAAAATGAAACCGGAGTTTCAATTTATATCGACGGTATAAAATTTGAAGCTATTGTAAAAGGAAATGAGACTTAGTTAGACCAGATAGTTTGAAAAAGAAAAAAAAGTCTCAATATTATAACACAGCTGAACTGTCACAAATCTTTATAGAAGATAAACGCATCCTTTGTGCAACCCACAGAGAAGTCGTTGTTTTTTCATAGCTATTTTCTGCAAAAAAGCCCTCCTCATAAGTTCTACTGGTCTAAAAAAATCATTTTCCTAAACATTTATTTGGAGCTGGTTTTTACTGTTTGTCTCCAACAAAGATGCCGACTTACACAATGTCTTTTTATCAGTCAAAGCGTGACTTTCAAGTGGCTTGAAATTGACACTGAAGAAAAAGAATTTGGTTTGTTAATAAATTATCCAAAAACTCAACTCAACTCAAATTGTCACAAACTTTTACTTCAAATAAATCTTTCTCTTCAATCCAGAAAATTTTGCTTTCCAATATCCTTCTCGTTTGAAAATGACGAAAAAATTGATGAGGTTAAACCCGTTTACTTCTTAGGATCAATAGTCGTCGTATACAATCGCAAACTTGCAGATATTAAAGCTAGAAAAAAAATTTTGAAATCAGACAACCAAAAGAAAATCAAGATTTAATGATAACAAGCATAATAAAAAAATTTGATTTAATTTGCAGGTAAATGAAGGAAGAACATGACATTATGAAGAGAATTGACTTTCAAAGAAATATTTATGCAGAACTCCTCTATAGAGCATAGCTGCCGCAAAATGCTTTGGATTATTTCAACTCTATTCCTCCTTGGGTTCATGCCTCACCGTTTGAATTTGGTTTGAACTGAATCACCTATTCTTAGTGCAACAATTATGGGTATTTTATTTGCAATTCGATCAAGACCTACTATTGATACAATGTTATGCACTCCTGACTTTTTATAATTTATATATATGTATGTATAAGTAATTATGTGTTTTTCTGTAGAAATGAACGATCATCGACTACATTATATAAAAGGTCAGTATTTATTAGATATTCATCAAAAATTTATAAAAAACAATATTTAATAAAATTAATAAAATTCTAATTTTAATAAACAAAATTACCAAAACAACAGAAGAAATTAAATTAAATTGTAAACTTTTGTAAATTGCTTTAAATATTAATATTTGTAACTATTATTTTTGTTTTTTGTATGTGTTTGCAACCAATGTTGCTGTTACATACATATGTATATACATTGTAATAATTTATCTAAAATTTGTATATAATACTGAAATAAAGAAAAAAAAAAAAAAAAAACAACAAAAAACGGTATTTAAACCAAATAACAGTAAACATGGTCGATGTAGCTAATGACGCGGAAAACGATGGCCACCCTCAACCAGAACACCAGGAAACAAACCATATGTACCCAAAAGACTTCAACACTATACCAAATAATTCGTCCAGTTATGACTTTATTTAAGTCCAACTTGATTTAAGCTCCACTAAATCACAAATCAAATATCTTAATGATAGCGGTGCATATTTTTCTATTTTGAAACTGTCACTAATTTAAAATTTCTCTACCAAATGTTTTTCCAATAGAAACAGACGGCATTTTAGGAAAAGACTTTTTGAACAAATTTAAGACTAGCATAAACTATGCTTGAAATTTCAAGATCAGTACCAATCTACGATCGTATAGAAGATACAATCAAGATACCCCCGAAGTGAAGTCAATAGACGTTTGGACGTTCAACCAGATGATTTTTAGTCAAAATATCTAGGTTAAATGATACAGAACCGAGTTATGTAAAAAGGAATCGTATTCCTCAAGCTAATATACATGAAATTGAAAGGTAGGTTAATAATATGCTGAGAGTTATAAAAACTCTTATAAAAGATTGACGTTATAAAAAATTCTTATTCACCAAGTAACTCACTTCTGCCACTAGCGCCTAAGAAAAATTGCAAGCATGTGAAAGATTGGAGAGTGGTGGTTGATTTTCGAAAAACTAACAAAATAAAGATTGATTTGTTTCCGTTACCAATAATTGATAAAATTTTTGAACCGAATGAAACATGCTAAATTTGTTTCTATATTGGATTTGAAAACCGGAGTTCATCAAATAAAAATTAAATCCAACTAACGTGGACTAACGCACTTTCTACTAACTCTGGCCATTACCATTTCAAGCGTTTACTTTTCGGCTTAAAATTATCGTCAAATAGTTAGTTGTCAGTGAATGATGACCATACCAATGAGTGGATTGACGCCTGAAGCAAGATTTCTATATGAAGAAAATTTAATTTTTTTGAATGTTTTTTAAGACACCAAAACGCAATTAATTCAATGAATTATTTGTGATATTACATCACTACGATGGAAATAATCCCATCATGAATAATAACACTGAATCTAACAAAATATGGTGTGCAATTTATGAAAAAATTTTTTGCTGTCCACAAAATTGTCGATCGATCTAGTTTCGAACCGATAAGAACTTTTTATTACACTTTAAAAAAGTATATCATTCTCATCAAGGCTAGCCGACTAGATACACTACCAAAAAAATTTTTCGCCATATAAACCTAAAATAGGTCACAACTCTAGCGAAGTATAAGAAACCAAAAAACTTTCATAAACATATGTTTATTAGATTCAGGTTTAGTCAATTTGTTTCTCTAGTTGATCACTATTGTTGTTATACTCTAACCAAGTTAGAATTGGATAACAAACTTGTATCGGTGAGAAGAAGATGACCATCTTCACTTGTGTCTATCGACACATTATCTACAATTAATTCAATGAATTATTTGTGATATTACATCACTCCGATGGAAATAATCCCATCCCATAACAACAATAGTGATCAACTAGAGAAACAAATTGACTAAACCTGAATCTAATAAACATATGTTTATGAATGTTTTTTGTGGATAGCAAAAAAATTTTTTATAAATTGCACACCATATTTTGTAAGATTCAGTCTTACCAAAACGCAAATTTACTAAAATTTTTCAGAGACTAAGAAAATTAAATTTAAAGTTGAATCCAATAAAGTTCAAATTTCTTCAAACAAACGTCACTTACATGGGACATCAACGTGGGCTTTGACCAGAACCATCAAAATAAATATTATAAAAAGTTAAACTGGACCAGAAAACGCAGATGAAGTTCGTAGATTTGTTGCATTTTCAAATTATTATCGCCGATTCGTTGAAAATTTAGTTAAAATCGCGGCACCTTTAAATAAACTGCTTCGGAAAAATACTATATATGAATGGACCACAAAATAACAGGAATCTTTTGAAAGATTAAAGAAAATCTTAATTGAACCACCTTTACCACTATACCCAAATTTTCAACAATCATGTAGGTTAACTACCGACGTATCTGATATTGCATGTGGTGCTATATTTTCACAGTTAAATATGGTCATGACTTACCTATTGCCTATGCATCTTAAACATTTACAAAAGAAAAAAAACACAAACAAGCTGTTTTAAAAGAACTGATCGCTACATTGGGCAGTCAAGTATTTCAGGCCATATTTGCTGGGCAGAAATTTTACAATTCGCTGATTTATTTACATAACATGATAAATCAAAGTTAACCAGAATGAAATTCAATCTCAAAGAATTTGACTTTGAAGTGGAGTACACCAGAGAAAAATATAAAGTATGAGCAGATGCATTATCCAGAGTAAAAAATTCGTACTGATGAACTTAAACAAACCATCAGTAATGCTATGACAAGAAGCATGAGCTAAACTTATAATACAGTAATTATTACTATTTATATAAATAATTCAACAACAACCTGGTTTTTTGTGCAAATTCTAGTAACTACATAAGCTTTTCAACAATCACCTGTTTTTAAAGTTCACTTGATGTTCAATAATCACCTTTTTCTGGTGCAACGTTTACTGGTATTTGATTCGCTATTGGAACAACACCTACTTTTGACACAGCAATTATTATCATTTATATAAACTATTCAAGAATGACCTGTTTTTTTTTGGTGCAATACTTCTAGTATTTATATAAATTATTCAGCAATCATCTGTTTTTGGTGGAATGGTTTTTTATGTAAGTTTGTTATTCAACATGCACCTGATTTTTTGGTGCAACAATCAACATTATTTGGGTTCAACAATTCTAGTATTTATATATTTTATGCACAATCACCTGTTTTTGGTGCAACGGGTTTATTCAACCGTCACCTATTTTTTGGCGCCAAAATAATTGATATAGATATGTCATTCACAATAACAGGTTTTTGGTCAATAGGAATTGTTTATTTTTCTGTAAATTATATGGCAGTAGGCGTCGGTTGGGGAGGGGGATTAGTTAATTTTGATGAGAATGTTGAGTTGATTCAAAGCTGGATATGACCTTTTTTCTTCTCTTTTGGATCTCCAGAGTCTATCTTCTATGGATTACTTTTAGCAATCCCAACCGATAACCTGACGCTTGTTACAAGATGTAAAAATTGTACATCAAGAAACCGCTACCATTTTTACAAACGGAATTACAGAAAATGCAAATTACAACACTTTTACTAGAGTATCGCAATATATTCTTATCTTAGATATAATTGGATATGTTTTGAACTAATAGTCGATGCTGTAGAAACACGAAGTCTTAGGAATTATATAAACCGGATCTTCACCAAATGTGACAGAATTTCGATTTGTCGATCAACTGTTTATACAACATTGGCCTTGCAGCTTATCTGATTCAGATTATACGGTCAAAATTTTGAAGAAAAGATCTTGGTCTGATCATTGAACTTCTCACTGGGAATATGGTCAATATGAGCTCTTTGATGTGAGTCACAGACTAGATAGCCTCTTAAAGTTGTCCTTTAATATGTAATTGACCTTTGTATGATGTAATGCATCTCTAAAATCAAATAACACTGCAGTGAAGCAATATATGTATTAGTGTAGAAGAGTGGTGCATTAGCAAGTGGCAAATTCTTCCAAATCACAGACGGCTATTTAGCAATAAAAATGAGTGTTGCAGACTTTTTTCAGTACACCGTACCGATACTAAAATGAGGCTAGGTTTACTACAGATGTAATTCTCGAAAAACGAACACTTGAATATTCATGTATTGTCTGGCGTGCAAAGACTGCGAGACAGTACATACGTGCAATGCAATATAAGTTTTAAAGAACGACATTAGGATATATTAATGTGAAAATGTTGAACACATGACAATTAAACCATTGCTGAGTTCGTATTTATTCGTCGTTGTCAGTAGTTATACACTTTTGCTGGACGTTAAGGCGTCAACCAAACTGCTTACTATCTAGATCTCACAGATAAGTAAAATTAAGCCAGTATTGGTAACGCTTCCGGAAATCTAAAGTCTACCTGAACTAGATCCCATCTGGTAGGGAACTCATTAAGCAGGCTCACTTTCCTGGGTGACCTTGCGGTATGCTGACCCTTACCACCGAAAAAACTGCTCATAATGGTCGGTCCATATAGTAACCTTAAAGCCTCCCATAGACCAGAATTTCTACAACCACAACCACTACGAGTCTAACCCTAATGTAAAGTTGTGACTAACATTAATTCCTTACCCCATAGTACCAGAGAAAGCTAATCGAGTCACGCTTTCGGCTTACGCCTCTCCTTTTGACCAGTGAGCTAGTCCGGCTGAATCAACCAGTAAGCTCAGGTACCACGGGTTCACAAATCCCCGTATCATGTTCCAATCAAACCAGTGACCCCAGAGAGAACGACAAGAAAGGCAGTATAAATAGCGGGACAACATGAAGTAATGATCTTAAAATATTCATAGTGAAATCATGATTGAAGTGTGTTTTTGTAACAATCTCGCTGGACTGATAATGGAGCAGGAGCTTGCCTGCACATATAATCAAGTAACATTATATGAGTAGTAAAAAATATACTTTGAGGAATTTATATACCAGCCTTGCATCTGTAGAGTTAAAATACCTTTGTCTGAAAGGAAAACCAATCAGTCATTAAAACATTGATTCACCCGGTGACTACTTCCTAGCTCGTCAATTACAGCAGCAAAAATCGTTCTCAAATAGTGCAGGTAAACAACAGCGCACTCCGTGTTCTGTAGTTCCGCGCCCAAAAACAAAAGCAGTCTTGCAATATTTTTTTTGGGTCACAGTCAAAGAACCTGTCTTAGAACTGACTAGTATGTTCACCTTGTTATTATATTAAAATATGGTGCAAACGTCAATTTGTAATTTTTTATGTTTGATGTTTTTCAGCCTCTCAATAATCAAAAAAGTACCTTTGCATTATTTTAAAACTAAAATTTGTATTCTTAGATGACAATTTCAATAATTTCTCTTGGTCAACACCAACATGCACTAAATTATCAAAGTTTGTCTCAAAAACTAATCAAATTTAAATAAAAAATTAACGAAACCTCCAACACACTAATCTCGTACATAATTTCACTCAATACAATCATAACACAATCCCAGACTCCTTCTATTTAATTGACCGACGACGCCCATGTTATAATTTTTCATTAAATATTATTTGTACACACAATTTAAAAAATTAAATTCGCCTCAAGGGATTTATTTTAAAATATAATAATAATTTTTTTTTCTTTTCCTTTCTGAAAATCACGATTAATATTTATGTGAATTAACGAGTTTAATATAATATTCATATTAATAAATACGAAATGTATAAGAAAAAAAATTAAAATTATAAGAAATGTGTATCACCGTAATTGTGTTTATAAGAAAAAGATTCTTAATTTATTTTTTTTTATTTCCTTCTATGTTTATGATCCATTTGAATATTTGTTTGATTGTTTTTGTTGTTTTTTTTTCTATCCGATCAATCGATAGATCGCGATCGCGAAAATGTTTTTTTTTTTAGTTATTAATTTTAATCGGACATTAAAGTTATATTCTTTCTTTTGTTTGCTATTTATTTATTTAATAAGTTTAAATTAAGTTCATGATCAACATGTTACATTAATTATTTACGAAATAAAAAATAATCATTAGGTTTAATTGATTTACAGTGTGGGATTACGTTTTATGTTCGCAGATATATAGTTTCATATGTACGATAATTAAAGGAATAATTTGATTGAAATTAAAATCGCTTACCTTCAGCACATAACTTCAATTAAATTTTGAAAGCTTTTTGTTTTTAATTTTGTGGTTTTTGAATAATTGTAATTAAAACTTGGTCGTCTTACATTCAAAAAATTTAATGTATATTTTTAGTAATGAATAATCGACCGTTATTATTGTAATTTAATTTTTTATTATGATTATTTCGAAAAGTTGATTAAATTTTATTCAACAAATTTAATCACGATCATCATGACTTCATTATTGTCATACATATACAGTAATTAACACGAAAAAAAAAACAAAAACAAAAGTATGTACTTATATTTAATGTTTTTTAATTTTATGTTTTTTAATAACATTAATAATTATTACATATATATAAATATATTAAATTTTATGATTTTTTTTAAGAAGAAAAAAAAATAAATTTAATGCAGTTTTATTAAGTATAATTTCAGAAAAAGTTGAATCATAAAAAAAAACATATTCGCTGCTGTCGGTTTTTAATTTTTTTTTTTGTTGTTGTGATTGTTGTTAATTGATCATTTTTTTAAAAGTTTAATTGCTGGAGGATTTTTTTTAAGATAATGTTATGATCGAAAACGAGTTTAATCAGAATTGGTTTTCATTTTGAATGGTAAGAATATTTCATTATGAATGATTAAATATGTGATATGGTTGTGGGAAGCAAAAATTGAAAACAAAAAAGTTTAGTGTATATCAGTAAAAATTTTATTTAACTTGAATTGTGAGGAGCTGGAAGCGAAAATCTAGTAACTAATTTCTCATGATCCAATTGATTTTCAACCGATTGGTCTAGAAAAAATAGTTAGAAAAAAATAATTCAAAATTAAATTTTGCTTCGCTTTTTTGTTTGGTTATATCCCAGCGTTAATTAAACATACCTTCCATAAGCTACAAAACAAACTAAACTTGAGCGAGTGGTGTGTGAATATATTATATTAACTAACAATCACATGGTAGAAAAAAAATTGATGATTGCCAACCGGTTTGAGCATCCCTTATAATAACGAGACCATGAAGTTTCAAATGATTGTAAGTGTTTGCCCTTATAATTTATTTTATTGTTTGAGTGTGTTATTTTTTCTGTGTTGTAACTTAAAACGAAAAATTTTACTTTAGGCAATAACAGTGATTGCAAGGTTAGAGTGATCTCATACCGATATCATAGAGGTTGCAAAATAGTTATTGTTGTGTCCAATGTGATAAATAGGTATGAAACCCTAAAAGGTGTGCTATCCATGATTAAAATGCATGGTGTTAGAAGTATAAGTTGTGTGCAACAAAAATGGCGCCCAAACAGAGACCTGAAACCTGGATCATTGGATAGCCGAGAATCAGATGGATATTGGTAGGAGTGCAAGAATTACGTGAATCAATCTTAACTCTTTTCTTAATGATTGCATTATGCAATGGATAGAGGCAAACAATACTTTTCCGTTGTCAGAGGAACTACGTCGGTTACCGCCAACCTCCTCAACAAGTGTGGCATATCGTGTCGGATATCGCTCAGAGCAATATACTGTCATAATACATTTCCTGAGCTAAAACAGCGATAAATCTGTTTCTTTCATGATCATTTGCGTCTGCTGTAACACCAACGATTTTTTGGACATTCATTTTCACAACAAGCAAAACACGATTACCTGCCATTGATGAACGGGTGGTGTATATTAGGCTATGAGACTATATATAAAACTTATCGACGTCCTTAAATCTAGGTATATAAAATCTGCGTATGTCATTTATGCAAGTACTTCCATCTGAACGTAAACCAACAAAAACGTTCCAGGTCATGTTGTCACTTTCCAATCACCTCCCAACAATTTTTTTCCCATGTTCCCACATTTCAATCATCCGCCTACAAGTATAAACCATCTTCTACCCAAAAAATGCAATAGGAAATTGAAGAATTATGTTATATGCCTTCAAAATATCAAGGATGTGGATAACTGTATCGTACGGGTCTTCGGTTGAATACTCTGACAACTTTGAAATTTTTGTCGATAAAGTTTCATGTGCCCTCCGTTACGGGTAGAATTTAAAAATTGGCGTCCCAACGGGAAAGTTCGTGGAACGAGGCGAACATGTAAACGAGTTTTAATGAGCCAGTCGACCAATTCTGCTGAAGCATGTGGGTTTTATCTCAATTAGAACCACCGTCTTATGTACCAATGGGTGGTATTTTGTTCTCTAGATGTTTTTTAGCCAACATGTGTTACTTAATTGGTTGTAAATTTAAATCTGCTATGTCAACATTCCGAAAATAAAACGAGGGAAAGTTTGGTCCTACGAGCCGGGCAAACGTCGAATTTGTGGATTATATAAAAATTCTAGTTTATACGAGAAAATTATTATTTCTTCTTGATTAGTCACATTGCAGCACCCATGACCCGTAAACAAATTTTGAAAAAAATGTGCTCTAATTGGGCATTGGCATAATACAAAATTGTGCATAACATTTGTCATGCACATGATTTTCACCATACCGTGCACATGTCGTATAACGCAATTTTCGACGCATGTTTTACGAATAATAATTAATTTAATGATAAACTGAAAAGAATGAAAGAATAAATGAGTATCATTTTACATTTTAGAAAATGGCTGGTTTCAATTAACTTTTTATGAAATATTTTGACTTTTGTAATTGTAATTAAATTGATTAGTTTTACCTTATATACATCTAAAATTAGAGCAAAAGGATTTCCTTGGTAAAAGTAATGAAAACAAACACAAAAAACAAACAGGCACTTTGAATAATTAATCTTAGCGATTTAAAAATGTTTATATTTTAGTTTTGACTTGTTTCATGTCGGTTTACCGATGCTCAAATTAATTTTTTTTATAATATTAGGAAAATTATGGAAAACTAATGTTGTTTTTTTACATGTAACTCAAATATTTAAATGTTCTGATATCTTATTTTTTTTAATTAAAATTGTATTATTAAAAAACACCGAAAAAATTAATTCATATTTTCGAAAAATACGACCGTGATCTTAATTTGTCGTAATGACGTTACCAAAAATATTAGTCCACGAAAAATTCATTCAAAAATTAAAACTGCAACAAAAAATTGAATCACTTGTACCTAAATCAAAAAAAATCCATAACCTAGATTTGAGCCATAGATGCCAATACATTTATACACAATCAATTAAAGAGACATTCAAATTTTAGGGTGAACACGAACTAAAGCCATATGCCCATTGCATAACACATTTAAAAAAAAACATAACATAATAGTATATTCTTTAACAATCTTGAAATTTAAATATTTTGAAACGAAAAAATTTAATATTTCCTTCTAAATATCGCAAAATTTGAATAATCATCATATAAACATAATAATATTATGAACATAAAACGAAACGAAAATAAAAAATTACATAACAAATATATAAAATATGGTTTTGTTATTAGTCCAGTAAATAAAGGTTAAAAGGTCGCAAAAATCCTGTCGCGGACGGGACCTGGCGGAAATTGTTGGTCTTACCGAGTACTTTGACGTGAGAAAAATTACCTTGGGGTTCCGACCCTGTGAGCCTGGAAAATGGCCCTCAAAGTGTCAGAAGTAGTTTCCGGGCCATATCTCCGGAAATTAGGCAGTTAGGGTATTCCTGTTTAGCCAGAAATGAAGGTGAGCTAATTATCTACAGAAATGGTCCTATACATTTTTATCGTAAACCCGATAGTTTCCGAGATAACGGACTCGAACCCTGTCCTGCATTTTTCTCTTCATCATGGAGCCAGAACGCCGCTTTACACGTATTTACTAAGGAGCGGCGGACAAATTAGCGGATAACTCGGTCAAAATTCAATATTTTTCGATGATTCAAAATTCATGTGAAAGAGAAAACCCGTACCTGTCACATCCTGTTATAAAATTCCTGTTATCACGTTTGTAAGCGAGTGCAAACGGCGGTCAAAGTTTCTTTTTATCCGGTTTTCTGACGCTGTTTTAAATTTATTCATATTTTTTTTAAAAATTGTGTTTTTATATGTTTCTTTCTTGATTATTGTACCTGTGGGGGTCTTGAAACATCTCAGAAAGTTTGCCACAGTGGCTTTCTCGCACTTTTAAACAAAAGGGAATTTATTAATTTCCATTTTGAGGACTTTTATGGAGTTTCGGAAAGTCCGCGGAAAATCATTAATAAAAGATTTATTGTCTATTAAAGTGCCTCATAAGTTACACCAATTTGTAGCTTAGAATGTCTAGTTTCCGATCGTATTTTTCAAATTGTTTAGAAATTTCCAGGGCTCTTTAAAAGTTGATTTTACGCCCACACGGGAAAAAAACTGGCCAAATTTTTCAGAAACTTTTTTTTCTTTCTGAGGAATGTTTTGAGTATTGTTACTTATATAAAAGTAAAGCTGAGGTTCTCAGCTTTCCATTGATATAAATAATGTCATTGTTTTTAATCCACAAAAAAAAAAATTGAAAAAGTTTCTCTGAAATTATTTATGATAATTTCCTCTTTTTTTCTGCTTCACGTGGCGGAGTGTATATTACGTGTATAATATCGGTCCGCGCAGGCGCGCACACATGGCACACATACACCGGCTTCACGCGTCCCTCGTGGACTTATATTGTTATTGTTATTGTATTAATCGTCAACAATAGTACATTATGATGCTAGGACGTAAAGCTAAAGATTTTGGACGGATGTGGAGTCGAGGCGCTAGCCGAGATTTGCACCCACATTAAGTCCAAAATAGCTTACGTCCGTGCATCATATACTATTTTTTATTCGCCGCAAGCAAAATATTTTAAGAAAATTTGTTTATTCTAAATTAAAATTATAAATTTTCATAATTTTTAAAATAAAAATATGTGGAACTAGTAACCTTTGACAAAATATTAATTATTTTTTTCAAATTATTGTGTAGCTATGACAACAAATGATAACAACTATTTTAATTGGATAATGAAATTTTGAATTTAAGGGTTGCTTTGATAAAAAATTTTATTTTTCATAGAATTTAAACAAATGCAAATGCTTTTTACTTTTTTGGACGTAGCTATGACAACAAAATAAATAGTTAAAAAGTGACACTTTTAGGCCGTAAATCACAGTAATAAAGTAACACTTTAATATGTAGGCGAATAAAAACGTCATTTATTATAAATTATTAAATTAGAAATCGACAACATATAACGCATTTACAGCGACATAACAAATTAGTACATGTATAATTTAAATTTGTGTGTGACTGATCCTTCCTATGCTCCTATATGGCCGCGATAATTTCGCAAATACAACGAGAAAGCCATTGTCATTTGCAGGTCAAATTTTTCAGGCCAAAACATGGAGCTATGGGTATTTCCAAGCCCTCAGTTCTCAAATTTGATGAGAATCTGGCGTTTTTTCATGGTCTCAAATTTGACAATTTTTCACTACCCGTTTTTGCAAAAAGTATCAATGTTGCGAAAAAAATGAATAGGACCATTTCTGTAGATAATTAGCTCACCTTCATTTCTGGCTAAACAGGAATGCCTAACTGCCATATTTTCGGAGATATGGCCCGGAAACTACTTCTGACTCTTTGAGGGCCATTTTCCAGGCTCACAGGGTCGGAACCCCAAGGTAATTTTTCTCACGTCAAAGTACTCGGTAAGACCAACAATTTCCGCCAGGTCCCGTCTGTGACAGGATTTTTGCGAGCTTTTGATCTTTTTCGACCTTTATTTACTGGACTATATGTAAATAACTCGGAAATAAATTAACGATACGTCATCATCAAACTAAAGTTATATTAATGATATTCATTCCGTTAAATTCAATTCAATTCATTTCAAGTTGGAGTTATGTAGAGTAAAAATTGAACCAAAAGTCGGTTGAAGTGAGTAACCGTGTTTGTGGATAATGAAAACGATCACGAGCTCGTTGCCTGTTAAATCAAGATAGGAAATTTTATAAATGGTTTCTATAACGCATACGTACATAAAATTAATGCATTTTTTGGTATTGAGCTGTTCGTACTAAAGAAATTTATTGGCATCCCAGCGATGTTCATCTACTGCTACAATGAAACGAAAACTTTTGGTCGAGATTCGATGCAGTTAAGAGGTTCATCGACTTTTCAAAATAACAAGGTTGGATCTAAATGATATATTTGCAGGGATGGTTAAAAAGCCGGCTTTTTTCATTTTGACCACTCCAGGTGGATAAAATCCGGTTTCATCCGGATGATATTAAAAAAGCCGGTTAATTTGTTTTTGCATAAAAAAAAAGATTTTTTTGTCATATTCGAAAAGCACACAGCGCCATTCATATAGTTTTTTATCCTCTAATAAATTAGATCTTTCTCTAGAGTCTAGATAATCTATCTTTTTAGATTTATAACAAGTTAGTATATTTGAGATCAATTATAAAATGTATCTGTTTGTCATAATCACTTTCTGAGAAATCACAATAAGAAAAAACAAACATTTCTTTCATCTTTTGGATAATAAAATTGTATGAATTAATTTTATCCGGCTAAAATCCAGGATAAAATGAATTAGCCACCCGGATGAAATCCAGGGGATAAAACCGGCTAGGAGAGATCACTGCCATCCATGTATATTTGATAATGATACATTCATGCAGGTTCGGACAGGGTTGCATCTTATATCAATTCAAAAGCAGGTAATCCCTTATTTCGAATGGCTTATGTGTTAGATGCATGTAAAATGCATACGTTAAAAAAAATTCTCTTTGGATTCACGAAATCGTTTTTTATGGAGAAACCCGGACCTGGTGTTGACGGTGCTTTCAAAGAGTTTGTGAGTGCTTCTTATATACCTCACTGCTGAGTGATTGTTGTGTGGCTACTATAATTTTACATTTATTTCATACGCCATAATCTACTAGCTCTTACAACCTAATTAAATACGTCAACTCTATTTTCACCAACATGTTATAACTAATTAAATATGGCAACTCAATTTTTACCCCACTTCTTTGAACTCGACCAAAGCAAAATTTATTTAATTTTGTTTAATCACTTTTTGATCGAGTTTCTGAACGGGTAAGTCAATTCATGTTTAATCTTTTTATTTGTTCTTTCATTCTATTGTTCGCCATTTTTTTTGTAAAATTTGTGGTTTTTTTTCTCAAGTTTGTTTTAAATTTGTGTTTTACCTATAACAATAATATTTGTATTTGCATCTCCTCCACGCAATTCTTTACATTTTGGTGACAGCAGTGGGATCCATTTTGCGATGAAGCTTTTACAAAATTGAAAGAACTTCTTATTAACCCACCAATTCTGCAGTTTCCAGACTTTAATAAGGAATTCATACTTACCTGTGACGTAAGTGATTTTGCTATTGGTTCTGTATTGTCTCAAATTTCAAATGAGTCAGATCTCCCTACAGCATATGCGTCGTGTGGTAAATAAAGCCGAAACAAATTATACGACAATAGAAAAAGAATTACTGTCAAACATTTGGTCGGCACATCATTTTCGACCGTGTCGGTATGGTAGACCGTTTAAAATCTTTTCGGACCATAGACTGCTTATATATCTGAAGAATGCTTCTTCGCGGTTAATGCGATGGAAAATCAAGTTAGAAAGAAGTATGATTATAAATTTTTTTTCAAAACAGGAAAAACTAATACGAACGCTGACGCGTTAAGCAGAGTAGAACTTGATTCTGACTTGTAGAACTTGACCTTCATTCAAAATCCAAATCAGATTTAATTAATCTCTTAGACAATTATACAATTCCGCAAGCATCTATATCATCACCTGAATCTTCAATTACTTCACTAAATTCTTCTTTAATCAATTCTACTATAGATTCAAATAATCAAATTAATACATACATGGAAGCTAGGAATAAACAATCAAACATATCAATATCCTCGTCCTTGAATACTAACCCATAAAAAAAAGGTACGAACCAAATAACTACTGCAAATCAATCATATCAACCGGAAGATATTCAAACCTTAACAAACGTAGAAGATATAAATGCTGTTAAAAAGTTCACATCAAAGCAATTAATAGGACTTTTAAGCGAATGCGTCAATTTTATTATTTTTTTCAGATATTTGCACGCATTGAAAATTATATAAAAAATTGCATGTCATGTCATAAATATAAGTCTTGTGAAAATAAAAATATACCATTTAAAATTACATCCACAGCATCTTAACCATAACAAAAGCTTTAGTTAAACATTTTATTTGTATCTATGGTCTGCCTCATACGATTCTTACAGATCAAGGGTCAAATTTTATGAGTAAGGTTTTTCTGCAAATATGCAAATTTTTACAAACTAAAAAGACTAACGCCAGCGCGTACCATCCTCAAACGAATGGATCTCTTGAAAGAAGTCACAAAACTCTCGCAGAATATTTACGACATTTTGTTGAGAGTGATCCACTTGATTGGGATGCCTGGGTGCCATTTGCAATATTCTCATACAATACTATCCCGCATACCTCTACCAACTTTATACCTTACGAATTAATTTTTGAACAAAAGCTTAGCATACCCACCCAGTTCGTTTACAAAAAATATTGATAGAAATTATAATTATGACGACTATTTTCATGATTTAAAATATTGAGTGCAATTAGAGTATTCAATGCCGATTATCGAGTACCCGGGTACCCGGATATTTTTGGCTTTTTCAACATAATCGACTACCCGGATATTTAGATTAACTACCCGGGTAATTTGATCGACTATAAAATGTTTATTTTTTTAACCAAAAATCTTGTATCTGTGTGTCGCATATTGTAAGGCAATACATAATCTGTTGTAAGTTGTATAGCATATTGAACGGAATGATAAAATATGGAGGGGCTGAAATCTCAAGCTCTGAGATATCAAGACTTCGGTCTGGGTTAAGGATTTTGATACAGTTTTTCGGCAAAATGCTGTTATGAGGACATGGTTTTTTGTTTTGGGCGGCGATGAATATCAAACATAACTCTTTGTTAAAGTATTTTTTTATCGCTGTTTAGAAATTTATTACAAAATTTAACACGAAACATCAAAACGTTACCGGAAAATTATAACAGATCATAAATTAACATAATTTAGTGAAAAGATGATACACTCAGCAAACTACTCAAAAGCCTCTCCATTTAGCGTTTCGAGAAAATATTACAAAATCACAAATTCATTTTTCTTTCAAAATTCCAAAAATATTGTAAAAATTAAATAAAATCAATTTTTTTTCAAAATTCTAAATATATTCCAAAAATTATCACAAAATCAAAAATTAAAATTTTTTTCATATATTTTAAAAATATTGCAAAAATTATAACAAAATCAAAAATTGAAACTTTTTTCAAAATTTCAAAAATTAGAATAAAATCAAAAATTTAAAATTTTTCTAAATTCCAATAATATTCCAAAAATTCTTAAAAATTCAAGCTTTTTCCAAAATTTTAAAACTAAATAGTTTTAGAATAGATTTTGTAAGAATTTTTGGAATATTTTTAGAATTTTGAAAAATTTTAAATTTTTGATTTTATTATAATTTTTGGAATTTTGAAAAAGTTTCAATTTTTGATTTTGTAACAATTTTTGCAATATTGCAAAATATTTAAAAGATTCAGCTCCCTCAATCTTTTGCAATATTGCAAAAATTATTACATAATCAAAAATTGAAACTTTTTCAAAATTCCAAAAATTATAATAAAATCAAAAGTTTAAAATTTTTCAAAATTCTAAAAATATTCCAAAAATTCTTACAAAATCTAAAATACAAACTTTTTTCAAAATTCCAAAAATATTTCAAAAACTATAACAAATTCAAAAATGTCCATTCCATTTACGTCATAAAAACAAATAAATTTCCAAAAAATTGGCTAAATAAATAAATGAAATCATTTTTCGACACAGTTGACATTATTTTTTTGACAAATTTATTATGGCATAATCCTCTATAATAATAATAAAATTTCATATCATACAAATAATTAATTTTATTTTTATCCAAAAATTGGGTAAAAAATAAATAAAAATCTTTCTTTTGACACACTTGACAACATTTTTTGACAAACTAATAATGCGATTATCTAGTTTTTGGTATCACATACCAATCCCGACCATCAAGATTTCTCCGCATTTTTTGTTCCTACTCATTATCACTTAAAATGAACGTTTTTTAAGCAAAAAATGCATATTTCCTTGTTTGTTTGTTTATATTTCCTTTCCACACACTTGACGATTGTTTTGACACACTTTCGGTACTGTTATCGAGCACATGGTCTTTTCAGCTCTTACCATTGAGTGTACCTATTTTTAGAAATCAAAATTTTTAAAATCCCTTCAGCCGTTTTCTAGATTTCGTCGGCTGTGACGGCCGGCCAGCAGACAGACATACATTTTTTGCTTTTTTAGAATCAGTAGGTCCTATTACGTCAAGAAATGCCAAAAAAGGGGGGTTAGAATTTCACTTTTAGCTCATGAATGTAATACTTCGGTCTTTCAGACCGAAGTAATTAACTTTAGTTACTAGTGAAGTATGACAAAAAAGTTTTTTACTAAGAAAAAAGAGACATAACATCGTAATTAAACATGTTTCTAGCCATCGACGCCGAGGGGAAGTTGATAGCGTGTCTACCAAAGGATTTGAACTTACTTGGTATCGATAAGGTTACGAGTTCGAATCCCAACCGAAACACGTTTAGAAATAAAAGTTGTTTTTATAAAAAAATAATTGTAAGGTTTATTCATATAAACCCAAAAACTGATTTTGAATTGAAAAATTCATATGATTCATGATTAAACTTGACATTTTTTTCGTAAAATTGATTTC
Source organism: Diogma glabrata (assembly GCA_963693315.1). Lineage (NCBI taxonomy): Eukaryota > Metazoa > Arthropoda > Insecta > Diptera > Cylindrotomidae > Diogma > Diogma glabrata. The sequence continues at coordinate 130,941,792 of OY856187.1, read as the reverse complement.
AAATTGATTGGATTACAGTCAATAATAACACACAAGTAACACAGAAGGGACTTAAGATTGTGTGGGGTAAAATATCCCTACTAAACCTCGAAATTCACAACTAGTGAGGTTAAGAAATTAATTATCTTCTAAAAATATAAACTCTGAATTGGCCCGTAAAAAATACTTTACGATACAAAAAGTCGGAAGACGAATTAAATCTATATAGTTGACGAATTATGTTAAATGCTTTCAAAATGTCAAGGATGTGGATAACTGTAAGGTACAGGTAACTCTTCTTTATCAGGTTGAATACTCTAACAACTTTGAAATTTTTTTCGATAACGTTTCATGTGTTCTTCCTTACGGGTTTTAATGAGCCAGCCGACCAATTCTATTGAAGCATGTGGGAATTACCTCGTTATTTTGTTTTCTAGATGTTGTTTTGCCAACATGTGTTACTTAATTAGTTATAGACTTAAATCTGTGTTGTCAATATTTTGAAAATAAAATGAGAAAAGTGTGGTCCTTCAAGCCGGGTAAAAGTAATATTTTTGCAGGACATAAGAATTCTAGATTACAAAAAATTATCGACCAAATTTGTCATGTTAATAATGTTAGTGCCAAATACTTTATTTGATGGCTCGACTATTCAAGGAGTACTTATTGAAAAGAGATTAAGGTGAACAATTTGGTGGAAAATCTTTTATAAAATAAATTCGGCTTTAGCCGAGAGTTTAAAGTTGAGAGAAAAGTTAAGAGAATTTCTTAGACAATCTGCAGATTGTCTAAGAAATTCTCTTAAATTTTTACGAGAAATTATAGACTCTTCTTGATCACACATGCACACATGACGCGTAAGCCAATTTTGAAAAAAAAAATACAAGAAATGTGAATTAATTGCACATGAGCATAATATAAAATCCCGTGCACAAAATTGTGCATACTATTTGTCACGCACATGATATGCACCATACCGTGCACATGTCGTTTAACGCCTTAGCAAATTCCGACGCTTATTTTATGAATAATAATTTATTCAATGATAAAATCAAAACAATGACAGAATGAATAAGTTTCATTTTACATTTTAGAAAATGGGTGGTTTCAGTTAACTGTTTATGAAGTTATTTTGACTTTCGTAATATTTAATTGATGAATTTAATCTTACATTCATTTAAAATTAGTGCAAAAGAAATTTGTTTATGAAAGTTAAGAAAACCAACATAAAAAATCAAAAAGGCACTTTGAATAATTAATTTTTTTGATTTAAAAAAGTTATTATATAATAGATTTGCCTTGTTTTATGTCGGTTAACCGATGCTTAAATTTATTTTTTCATAATATTTGGAAAATTATGGAAAATTACTATTTTTTTACATGTAAGTCAAATATTTAAATGTTTTGACTTTTGATTTTTTTTCATTAAAATTTTATTATTAAAAACCGGTAAAAAAGTTAACGCATCTTTTCACAAATGCAATCACAACGCATTTTCAATTTACAAGCTAAAAATGCGACCGCTATCTTTATTTATCGTAATGACGTCACCAAAAATATTAGTCTAGGATTAATAATGTAATGTGCATACATAATGGCCACCATGCACATTCTGTTTGTCATTTATGCAAAATCCATTAAAGAGAAATTCAAGTTTTAGGGTGAACACGAACTAAAGCCATATGCCCATTTCATAACGCATCAAAAAACAAAATAAAACATAACATAATAGTATATTCTTTAACAATGTGGAAATTTAAATATTTTGAAACAAAAAAATTTACAACTTTCTTCTAAGTATCGCAAAATCTGAATAATCATAATACAAACAAAATAATATTATGGACATTAAACGAAACGAAAATTAAAATATTAAATAACATATATATGAGGCATTTCACGCCAAGTAAGTGTGAAAAAAGTTATTGTGTCTCAAACTTAGGTAGTACTTTAAGAGAAAACAAGTATCAAACTTTTTCAGATTTTTTGACTCCGTCAGTGGCGCTCACAAATTCGATTTTTTGCCTCGATCACAATCTTGTGAATTTTGTAGGTAAATGGGTGCGACTGAAAAAAAACGGAATAATAAAAAAATTTCGACCATAGACTACGATAAAAATATTTTCAAAATGTTTTGGGGTAGTTTTCACCCTTATTTTAAGGGTGAAAATTTGAAAACCTATATTTCGAGAAATATGTTACGTTTTTTTTCAATTTTGTTTTTTTAGTTTTTTCTTTTAATTATTTCCTTACAATTAATTTTTGTTTTGCGATGGGCATTGACCAGGAACTGCCGCAAAAAGAGAGCCAAAGGTGAAACAACATGGTTTTAAAGTACATAATTTCTAATTCTGTGAGATAATACTTGCGATTTAGAATTTTATGTAGAACATGGTAGTATTTTTGAAATTTCAAAATTGGACAATTTTAGAAAAAATGGCCGCCATATTTGATCCGCCATTTTGTTTTTTAAAAATTTAACTTTAGATTCGTAATCAACAATCTAAACAATCTAAGAATATACTATTTTTTATCGTTTGTTAAATAACAGCATGAGAAAATACGCTAAAACCACATTTTTCACATTTGGGTTTTTTTTGGGGCAGTTCCTGGTCGATGCCCATCTCAAAACAAAAATTAATCGTAAGGTAATAAAACAAAGAAAAAATTAAAAAAAAAATCGTGACATATTTCTGGAAATCGCGGTTTTAGAATTTTATCCCTTAAAACCCCAAAAAATTTTGAAAGTATTTTTATTGTAATCTGTGGTCAAAATTCTAACAAAATCATGTTATTCCGTTTTTTTTTCAGTCGCACTCATTTGCCTGCAAAGTTCACAAGTTTGTTTTTTCACCATTGGATCTTTTTTTGGGGCAATTCTTGGTCGATGCCCATCGCAAAACAAAAAATAATCGTAAGGAAATAATTAAAAGAAAAAATTTGAAAAAAAATTGAAAAAAACTCGTGACATATTTCTGGAAATCTCGGTTTTAAAATTTTAACCCTTAAAATAAGGGTGAAAACTACCCCAAAACATTTTGAAAATATTTTTATCGAAATCTATGGTCAAAATTCTAACAAAATCATGTAAATTTGTTTTTTTCAGTCGCACCCATTTCCCTAGAAAATTCTCAAGTTTGTGATCGAGGCAAAAAATCGAATTTTTTGAGCGCCACTGACGGCGATGTGAGTCAAAAAATCTGCAAAAATTTGATACTTGTTTCTCATAAAGTACTACCTATTCCCAAAGTTTGGGAACCAAAACAAAAATTTTACACAAAATTTTTTTTTTCACACTTAGTTGAAGTGAAATGCTCCATATAAAATATGGTTTTGTTATGTATATAACTCCGAAATAAATTAACGATACGTCATCATCAAACTAAAGTTATATTAATTATATGAAAATATTTAAAAACATTAAAGAATTCATTTCAAATTGGAGTTTCATGGAGTAAAAATTGAGTCAAAAGTCGATCGAAGTGAATGGCCATGTAAGTGGATAAAGAAAGCGATCACGAGCTAGTAACCTTAAAAACGGGATAGTAACTCTAATAAACGATTTACACAACGCATACGTTCATAAAATTAATGCATTCTTTGGTATTGAAATGTTCGTGTTGAAGAAATTTATCGGCGTTCAAACGATGTTCATGTACTGCTACAATGGAAACTTTAATAGCCGTTTGACCTCGAAATTTAATGCTCAAAATTTTTATTCGAGATTCTATGCAGTTCAAAGATTGACAAAATGACAGTTACACATTTTTTTTACATCTCCTCTTACAAACCTTTCAAATGAATCGAATTAGAAGAGAAAATATACCTGAAGAAATGAAAACGGTATGATACACAATATGAGCATAACAAGGAATCCAATGGTGAATTCCTAGAAACTTTAATGATGGTTTGTAAAACCGGAGATACAAAAACTGATGGCATACTTGGAATTCATAAGGCAAGTTATATAAGGTTTATTGTTTACCGGTAACGATTCCACTTCAAAAAGCAGCAATACGAGAGATCAAAACCAACCAACTTAATGTGAACCAGGTAAGCATATGTAAAGCGAAACATATTAAATCACTTCACCTCATTAATGTAAAACTTGCAAATTCAGAGCTCCGTTCATTTAACAGAAGTTTAATGTCAACTTGCATCCATAATTTTTCTCAAAATATTCCAAACATAACACAGTGCAACATTTTTGAGGTCATCGAATGTAACACAAATTCTGACTTGCATTTCTGGAAGTATCTACCCAAACTAGCAAAACCCTATTTGAGTTTTGATAGTTTGTATCGATTTTCTATTTTATGACGTCATCAATTTTTGTGCTTGAGCTTTGGTTTTGCAGGGCTATATATCGTAAAGTATTGGGAATTTCTCAATGCAATCTTCAGACGAAATGTTCTTCATACCAAATTACACCGCTTTTTGCCTATTTTAAATCTTGAATTTTCCATAGCTCTATAAAATGTACATATACAAATTTGCAAAATGAAATTTAACACAAAAAAAGACATATTTTTTTTATGAAAGCTGAAATGTTGGTGTGAAATGTACTATTTGGTTGCGAAATTACTCACAACGGCCAGAACAAATTAAGGATCGATTGTAGGTTATTGCAATGTGCAGCAAAGTTACTCATGTGGATGCGGAGAATATTTTTGTCGAAGACAGTTATCCTAAAATATACACGGTTTGTGAGTTATGGTCGCAAATCTGAGAATATGACATTTTTTAGAGCTTTCTGCACTAAAAACACCCCGAAAGAGTAAAAATCTGACTTCAACATGTTCGCAAAAGTGGTGTATTTTGGTATGAAGAACATTTCGTCTGAAGATTGCATTGAGAAATTCCCAATACTTTACGGTATATAGCCCTGCAAAAACAAAGCTCAAGCACAAAAATTGATGATGTCATAAAACAGAAAATCGATACAAACTATCAAAACCCAAATAGGGTTTTGCTAGTTTGGGTAGATACTTCCAGAAACCGAAGTTAGAATTTGTGTTACATTCGATGACCTCAAAAATGATGCACTGTGATAAATAAATATTTGGCGTAGTTCAGTAGAAGTTGGTATTTTTCTTTATTTATTTCACATTGCAAAAATTCATCGAAAAATTTCTCCCAACCTGTGACTGATCATTTATATATCAGGGTTTTGCTATTCAACACATACATAATCAAACAAATGAGCTAACATCTTTCGTTTTTAATCAAAAAGTTACTCGTTCTACTAAAACTCAATTTGGAGTTTAGACTTTATTTAGTAGCAAAAATAAACACCAGATGGTCGTTACATCACTCTGATCTCAGATCAAGCATTTTTGTCATTACGTATTCTATTTGACAAAAAAAATTGATTTTTTTTTGCCCTAAAAATATGTGCGTAAAAAAAATTTATCTCGAAAATTTCTTTTCTTTTGTTTATGTACCAGGGAACGACTAGCAAAAGCTTTTTATTGATGCACTTTAAATACTTCTAGAAAATTGATTAAGTTGAACAAGTTATCCGGATCAAAGGACCATAAATCAATCAAACCATAAATCAATCAAAATACTAGAACAAAGTAAAGTTAAGTGGTTCAACAACATATTACTAGAAGGCAATTTCTTTCACATTGCTAATTGTCTTCGAGTTATTCGATTATATACAAAACAGTATATACATTTTTTTAAGATTTTAAAATACTCAACCAAAGAGTCGGTTGTTGCAGTAATGTTGCGATACTCCAATTACACTATCTTTTGGTTTTAACATTACTTCAACTTTGGTAATTTATTATATCGATTACTGGATCTCATGATTTCTGTTACCATAAAATTTGTAACTACCACGAATATTCACATTATTACCCGCCACTGATATGATTCGTTTCATTTATTAAATATTTTTAAAATATTTATATCGCAAATTTTCTCCTTGGTTATCTCAAGATGCGAATTCTCCTTGTTGTTGTTGTTTTATTTTCTTAATATTTGATGAAGGAATAAATTTTATTTAATGAACTCGCATATATAAATCTATAAAAATTCGTTTAATCTTATAAATAAAAGTATTACCACTAATAAAAATATACAGGGTGATCTTGTATCTACCATATACATGAATAATAAAATTTATAATAATAAAATTAATAATAATAATGAAAAAATGCTTTTTGATATACATATTTTATTTTTGTTGTTTTTCTTTTTTAATATTTATGTATTTTAATCAGGATTTTATTTAATATTAAGTTTATTTATTTCTTTTTACTTATATCTTTTCTTTCGTACACGTCTTTAAAAAAGTGGAAAAAAAATTGTTTAGCTTATTATTTATTTAATTACAAATTATGCGGTCGATCGCCCACTTTATTATTATTATTATAATTTTTAATTTCTTTTTTTGCTTATTTATGTTTTGTGATTTATCGAGTTGTCTGTTAGGTTAATTATGGGTAAAAAGAAAAATTAAAAATTTTTTTTTTGGTTTTTCTTAATTTTTTTTTATTTATGTTTTTAATGTTTAATTTTTAAATTTAAATTTAAAAGCAAAAATAAAAAAACGAAATTGCAAAGTGGGGAGAGAAATAAATGATTAAGTATGTTAAATGTAAAAATTGACGTTTTTGGAATTAAAACGAAAAAATATTATTATTATTATTATTAATTATGGATATTGCTTTAGAATTGAGGGATAATAAAATAATTAATTGTTTGCAAAATGAATTTTTAATAAGGTTTTATGATATATTGTTTTTTTTTGTGTTGTAGATTTTAATTTCCATACATTCTTCTTAGTCTAGTTATATATGATAATTAGCAATTGTTGCATAAGAAAATCTGAGTGTAATAGGTAGGACTGGGAATAGAAAAAAATCAAAACCTTGGACTTAATAAAAAGTTAATTACTTGTTGGTAGCTGTATATAATTGTACAATTCTAATTAAAAATTATGTTTTATTCATGTTTTCATGTTTATTTTTAAAAGTCAAAAGAATAAAAGTATAAAAAATTTCAGTATGATTTCTGCAAAAGTCATTGTTGCGGGAGAAATAGTAAAAGTTTAAAACACGAGCCAGAGAGCTATTAAGAATCATTTTTTAAAGTTGGACACTTTGTATGAGCGAGTGATAGTTGATGCTTTCGATTTTCCTAAAATTTTCAGGATATATTAGTAGTACTGTGAAAAGAAAAAGTGCAGTTTATCACCTCTTAAATCTGCCGCGTTTGACCTTGAATAGAGGTCAAAGTTTAAGATCACGGGTAAATCGTATAAACTATATGATCATTTTACTCCATAAAACCATGAGTGACCCATAAAATTTCTTATGAATATGGATTCCACTTGTTACTAGGTAGGTGGTAGTATAAATAATTTGGTGGCTCATTCATGGCTGTGAGGGCCAAGGTCATTCGAAAATATTGTTTTCGTTGCTTTTTCGCCTTGTTATGTGGCTAAATATCTGGTAAACCCATAGGTGACCCACATCAATAACTATTGGATTAATTACAAAACATATGAAAGAACTTAGAAAATTTTAAAACAGCTTTGAATACTCTTGGCTTTAGAAGTTAGGCGTTCTCAAAGTTGATAATATTTCAAAAAAGGTCAAAGTTCAAGGTCAATAACTCTAGAAGCCATCAGTCAAAAAGTTTGAGACATAGCTGTAATTATATTTTATACTATGTAATTTGAGGTCCATGCTTAAACTCCGTGGGGGAAGTGTTTGTTTGTTTAATACATGCTTTTTTCAAACGTCCAATATGCGTTTTATAAAATGTATAATAATGCACATTTTACATATTTTTCAGGCTATTTTTAGTTTTATAATGATTATAAATTAATTTTTTACTAAAACCATAATCGATTTAGTTAATAACTTCAAAATCGCAATCCCACAGTACAGGTGGAGTATACAGTGACGTTCCACATCAAACGGATCAAGGCTGTGTGCAAAATTCTATCTGTCGTAAAAAATATTTTTATGACCCAAATTGAAGTTTAGTTTATAAAATTTCTAATAAAGTTTGACATTTTAATAAAATTCAAAATGGCGGACAAATATGGCGGCTGCAATTAATAACCTTATCGTGAAATAATATTTTTTTCGATGTTGCAGTTGTAAAATTCATCAAATCATTTAATTAAAACCATTTTATGATGTATCTGTACTTGTTAAATATGAATATAATATTTTTCCTGAGTTAGAATCCTCTTTTTTGTTCCTAACCTTAAAAACTTTTAAAAAAGTTGTGTTTTGGGTTAACGATCATACAAATTATGGTAAAAATGTAGAAAATCGCACGTATGCTGTCTATAAACAAAAAAAAATTACACGTCATCTCTAACCTATACAAACACTCCCAAAAAGTATCTCTTTTTCTAGAACGGACCCTCCATTTATCGTAAACGTATAAGACAACCATTTCGGTGTAGATTGATTTGATGAGCAAGGTAAGGTTGGTACCTTGTACTAAAAACCAACCTACCAACGTTGTACTAAAAATTCAACTGTTCGCTCGTGACCCCAAAAATCTATTAGAAATTGTATTTTGAGAGCTCTAAAGTCACTCAAATTATTGTGAAATTTGAAATTTTTTACATCTGACTGACTCAAACAAACAAACAAAACAAACACTTTCCCTTCGGAGTTTAAGCCTGGACCTCAAACTAAACAGTATGAAGTATAATTAACGCTATGTCTTAAATTTTTTGACTGATGGCTTCTATGACCTTTTTTGAAAAATTATCAACTTTGAGACCGTTTAGCTCCTAAGGCCAAGAGTATCCCAAGCTGTTTTAAATTTTTTCTAAGTTCTTTCATAGGTTGTGTATTTAATCCAATAGTTATTGCTGTGGGTCACCTATGGGCTTACCAGATATTTGGCCACATAACAAGGCAAAAAAAGCAACGAAAACAACATTTTAGAATGACTTTGGCCCTCAAAGTCATGAATGAGCCACCAAACTATTTATGCTACCACCTACCTAGTATCAAGTAAAATCCATATTCATAAGAAATTTTATGGGTCACTCATGGTTTTATGGAGTAAAATGATCATATAATTTATACAATTTACCCGTGATCTTAAACTGTCACCTCTATTCATGGTCAAACGCGGCAGATTTAAGAGGTGGGAAACTGCACATTTTTTTATCACAGTACTACTAACATATCTTGAAAATTTTAGGAAAATCGAAGGCATTAAATATTAAAAGTGTCCAACTTTAAAAAAAATGACTCTTAATTCACCCGATTGTATATAAGTTTTACTTTTACCTGAACACAAACATTTGATTCTAATTTTATTTAATCTCTAAATGATGGATAAACGCTAAAAAGTCTTAAGTTTAATATTTTAGAGCAGTCGGTCGTATGTATCATAAAATTTTTACAAAACCTAGGAATCTCAATTTATGGAAATATTTTAATTATGTTAGTGGACAAATAGTATTTATTTAATTAAGAGTTAAATGCTCCTTTTTGTTGAGTCTATAGTTTGACAATTATAGACAAAACACAAAAAGTCACATTACCACCAAATTTAATAAATTATTTTTTCGGTAAACGTTTTAATTTTTTATAAATATAAAAATTTATAAATATGATTTATTATCATCATAATTACGTCCAAAAAAGTAAAAAAACATTTAAATTTGTATAAATTATATAAAAATAAAATTTTCTAACAAAGCAAACTTTCAATTCAAAATTTCTGTGTCAACGTGTCAAAATTATACAAGAAGTTAAAATTTCATAATCCAATCAAAATAAATGTTATTTTTGTTGTCATTGTTATACAATTTGTTTGAAAAAATAACAAATATTTTGGTTTTGTTCAACTTTTTTTAATAATTCATAATCTCATGTTATGTTACTTTTGCTGCCGCTGTAAAAATATGGAAAAAATAGCGAAACTTTTTTTGCCGCCGTTAAAATATGAATGTTACTTCATCGATTATAGGTGAAAAGAGGATGACTTTGACCTTCTCCATAGCGCTTGTAAGTTTAATTTTACAGCTATTTGCCAAAAAAATAATTTATATATTTTTTTTATAGAAAATAGTGCATTGTAGCAAGAGGTCTTGATAAATAAATACATACATATGAAACGCTATCCTCTTCCGTCTATTGAAAATTTGTCTGCTAGTCTAAGCAATTGTAAGTTTTTTAGTGTACATGATTTATTAGGGTCCTATTAGCAGTTAGAATTAACTCCAGCATCTTAAAAACTATTAACAATAAATACTCACCGGGGAATTTTTACACGTTTACTTCTTTTTTTTTTTTTTTTAATAAAATGTGATGTGTAGTAGGCATTACAATATGTGTCACAACAACACATAAAAACCTTTTAAGACCAAGGTCCCACAACAACATGCGTTCTAAGGATGTTAATGGACGCAAATCTGTTTTTTTTTTGTTTTTTTAATATTTTTTGTTAAATAATGGACAACTAAACTATAAATCCTATCACATATAAAATATGACATAGGCCAATATTTCGTGATAGGATAGGGACAATAAAAATAAAATAAGAGATAAAAAGCAAATTTGTTTTAAAAATTTGCAGGAACAAAACTAAAATTGGTTTGCCAATAATCCAGCTAATGGCATAATCCTTGATTATGGGACGCAGTATATTTTTCAATGATTAAAGCTCAGATATATAGTTATATGAAAGCTCGTTTCTTCGAGCAAGCTACAGCGTTCCAGCATCAAGGAATATTCATTAGCTAAGATTGAGAGTGCTACCGTTGACTGAATACAGTTCATCCGCCAGCACCCCTAAGATATCACCTTGGCTAGTGATATCTCACGTTAACTCATGTGCCAATAACAGGGACTGGAGTGCGCGGGGTTGTCACACCCGTGGATCAAAAAATAGAAAAAAATTAACACTTCTTGGTGTAATGCTAATGTACCATTCATATTCCACAGTATATTTGATCAAAATTTGGTAAATTTGAAAAATGTTTACTGCTCTTTAGATGACATCATCAGTGGTGGGTCATCTTTAGAAGAAATTCAGAATAATTTATTTCAAGTTTTAAATGGATTAAATAGTCATAATATCAAAATTAAGTTGAATAAATGCTACTTACTAGAAACAAAAGTCGAATATTTAGGTCATATTTTATCTAATAATACAAAAATCCTAAAAAATTCAAGCCATAATAGATGCATCAGCACCAAATAACGTCACAGAACTACAATCATTTTTAAGGTCTATTAAATTATTATCGTAGATTTATTCCCTATTAGTCCTCAAACTAAAATGAATTTTATAAACTATTAGTCAAGGAGTCAAAATTTGAATGATCAGATCGATTAGAAAAGCTATTTCAAAATACAAAACTATTAATAACACAGCGGTAGCGAAATCCGAAATTCGACGTCCACGCCGTGCTGCCTGGTTAATGCTGACAGAATTAAGTTGGTGTATCGGAGACAAACAGTGTAAAAGCTAATTAGCCAATGATGCTACCTCACGGCGAATTAGCGCCTTAAAAAAAATGCGACCAAAGCGTCTGTTCCTCATGTTAGGGGCGGCCTGGAGCAGGTATCTATCTTAGATCAAGCGGCTCGTTATATAAACGTGTAAAAACGTTGTTTCTAGTAACCTTAAGCTGCAGAACGGACCCATTCACGACAATTTGGGCTAGGCCTAAGTTTAACACCCTAACCCCGGAAAAAAAAACTATTTTGTTAAATTTTGAAATCAGAACAGAATAATAGACTCCGACAAAAAAAAACAACATTTTACCTGGACGTGAAAAACGACTATACTAACTAATTGGAAAGTGAAACGTGCGAAGCCTGAGCGCTCCTGATGCTCTTATAAGTCAAGAGACAGAGGCTGAGAGGTATAGGATGCATATCATAGCTCTGCAAGAAATTAGACAGCCAATAATCGGAAAATAAGATTTGGATAGTCACTCCTTATACTGTAGTGGTCATCCCTCTCGAAAAGAATTTGGAACTGGTTTTCTTGTTGGTGCACGCATACAAGAAGCCATGATGAATTCATCCCGCTCAATGAGAGGATCTGCTACCTACGGGTACGTGGTACATACAACAACATTTCTCTTATTGTCGTGCATTCAGCTACTGAAGCTAAAACCATCGACGAGAAGGATAATTTCTACATGGCACTGGAAGAGGTTATGAAACAAACACTTACACGCGATGTCATTATGGTTCTTGGTAACTTTAATGAGGGGAAAAGATATCTCTTACGGAAATGATGTGGGCCAAATGCAGAGAATTCGAATGATAATGGTGAGAGAATGACCGAGTTTGCATTATCAAATAATTTGAATTGCCAGTATTTTTTTCTGCACCGATCGATTCAGAAGCAGACTTGGGTCTCACATAATGGAAACACTTGAAATCAAATTGATCACGTGCCAGTTACAGCACGTTTCTTTTTTAGTGTTCTGAAGGAAATTGGAAGTGATCACTTTCTTGTATGTGCTAATATAAGGTTCCACTTTCCAAATCCAAACATTCTAAAATTCAATTAACGGAAACGTTTTTACATCTCATCACTAAAGAATGCTGAAACAGAAGAGAAATATCAAAACCATATTGCCGGAACGTTGGAGGAATCAGCATTAATGGAGACGTCAATAAGTCATGGTATTTGCTCAAAGATGTTGTTTTAAGCGCTGCTGAGGGAATACTTGGACGACAACAAAGCTTTGTAGACGAACGAAGAGCGAATGGTGAAGGAGACAGTGTGAGGAATTTGAAAGTTACAATAAGGAACATCTATCGCGTAACTTCTTTCAACAGGTTAAAACCTTAAAAAAAGAACCTCAAACTAGATCGGCAGCTACTAAAAACGAAGATGGAGAGCTACAAGTAGACCTTAAAAATATTTTAGATACTTGGGCCGTTTATTTTGAGAAATTTTTCAACTTAAGTGACCAGCAACAAGTCAAACGACGAGCAAAGCTTGTTCGTACGGTACATGAAGACGAACTAACCAAAGAGGAATTCGAAGCGGCGCGGTTCAAATTAAAATGCAATAAAGCACCTGGTATCGACGATATCACATCCGAAACGATTGTACATGAAATGAAATGGTGAAATTCTATCCTTAAGATTGTTTGGACTTATTCAAATAATCTGGTGGACTGAAACCATGCCACAGAACTGGAACTCAGCTATGCTGATAGCAATTCATAAAAAAGGTAATCGCTTACAATGTGCAAACTAAAAAATGACGAATCATATTTGTCTGTATTTGAGCGTAACATTCTACGCTACATTTTTGGTCCACTTATGATTGAAAATAAGTACAGAACGCGATATAACTTTGAGATCAGAGACCACCTTGAAAGTCTAGATATAAAAGGTTGTATCCGTTCCAATAGGATTCCTTGGTTTGGGCCTGTTTTACGAGCCGATTTACAGTCTGGAATGATGTACATTAGTGCCCCAGAGAGTGGTCGACCACGAGGTAGACCACGACTGCAATGGGAGGCGAACGTTATAAACGACTTTAAAAAAGTCGGCTGCCATGGTAATTATGTCACTGTTGCAAATGACCGTGGTATATATTCGAAGCTGGTTAGCTTAGCAACGCTCCTACATGGAGCATGAACCCACAAAAAAGTCCTTATGGCATCAGAGCAGTGCTTGCTCATTTATACAATGGCGAAGAAGAAAATATTATCAGATTCATAGAGAAGGATTAGCTGTTGTCTATGGAAAAAATTACACAAATACATATATGGTAAAGAATTTACCATATAAACGGATCATCAAGCTGTCAAAGAAATATGCTATCCTTGTACCCTAGTATAGCGGCAAGGATGAAAAAAAGAAATGCCTTTTCGTAAGTATATTAAAACAAGCAATGCCGTGACCTTAAGAGATTATAAAAAAGTGCGTTGTATGTGTCGAGTCTTAAGTATTGAGTCTTGTATGTGTCTTAAGCTCCACCTAATTTCCAACATAAATCAAAGTTCCACCCAAATGATGCATTTTTTTCGAAAAAATGTCCTACGAAAATTGTTTTTGCAATTAAACACTAATAAATAAATTGAATTCAAAGCGAGTAAAATTCGGGATTGCCATTTTCGTTAGGGTTTAATGCAAATGGTATTGAGGTAAAATAATCTATTAGACTTATGGGATTTGATGTAGAAGAATTTAATATGAAATAAAATTTTCATATTTTAAGCCTAGTTGAGTCTAGCAATCCGGAGCAATCAGTTATTTATAAAATTTATTGATCAGTAGCATATTTTAGGATCAGCAGCATATTTATGGTATTTGAAGCCATTTGTTTAATGTAGACCACGATTCAAATCAACCACAGCTAGAGGAAGGATATTAAATATTTCTGATATAAAATAACTAATTTTTCATTGTTACATTACGATAAGTTCCAAAGAGCTTGAAAATCGTAAAAAACAACATTTCCTATACGCGAGGTAGAAACGGTTTTCATATGTGAGCTTGCTTCACAACAACAGTTTCCTTAAGTAAAAGCTCCGTAATCATCACATGTTGTAACATGTACTATTTTTATATTGCTGTTTAAAAATGTTGAGCTTGAAAACAAAAATTGCACGATTTTTCCATATTGCATGCGGTCTTGATATTTTGTGTGTTATACCTGGTCGGTTGTAAAAGCAATAAAACTAATAAACGGAAACCGGATCTACACCGACGAATTCCGGTTTGGAAATCTCTTATATCAATAGCAAAACACTATACACTATCATAATGTTACTAACAGGCTTTAATCAGAAATAGAAAAATTCAAATTCCAATAATGAGATAAAGGGAGATAAATAATGTGATAAAGGGAAGAAACACAAAATTTTCAGGTTATTTGTTTATAGGGTTAAATAACTTTTACTGCTTTAAGTCAATAAATAACGTTATTGCATGAGCATATTAACGTTTGAAAAAATATTAAATATTATTATTATTATTATTATATCACTATGAATAAAAAACAACTTTTTTAATACATAAAACTATGCACTTAAAATATTTAAATATGTCAGTATATAAATGTTTATAAGATTTAAGTAATAATTCAACAACACATGGTAGATGTTCAAAAGTTAAACTTGAATTAAATTTTGTTTTGTAACGTCATGGAGGATATTAACTACGAAATATATTTTCCTTTTCATTAGATCTTTGTTTCACACCAAATTCAATGTTTGAAAAACAGAAACCGATTTACACGTTTAATTTTATTATTTTGTTTTACACAAAACATATGCGGTCGAGGTCATATAAACTGTAAAATCAAGGGTTTGCATTAAAATAAATTCAATTATTTGTAGAAATGTGTCGTTACAACCAACTGAGTTCAATACAAATAATAAAGTAAAACATTTTTTATTTAAAATTTTAATCAGAGAGAGAAGGGCAGGCAAAATTTTGATGATGATTGTCTTAAGTAGTTCAACCACTTATTTTTAAATTATAAATATTTTAGTTTTTTAATTGTTTACATAACTAAAAAATTTATCGTAAAAGTGACGAAAAAAATGTTTTAAATAGCAATTTATGCATGACGCACTTGTACGTGATACTTTTTTGGTATAGAATGTTTTTTTTTTGGTTTATCGAAAACAATGACTCAAAGTAGGCCAACCACAAGACCTAAGTCATACTAATGAGCATTGGAAACCAAACTACAAGGTGACATCAATCCCCGCTTGACGCAAATGATATCATATCAAGAATTATTTGATGATTCCTCGTAAGTAACAGTTATTGAGCATGTTTTCCTTGAATTTTATAGGAATCCTTTTTAATTTTATAGGAATCTTGGATATCTAGATTCCTACCTTTTGGTTGTTTGTTGATGGCAGAAACATTTCCAAATTAAACAATGTGGTTAGGGTATACAAGGATTAGGGAAGAGTATATAGAGGGACGCCCCAGCAAAATGCTGTGCTTAAAACTGGAGAACACCGGTTAATCCCCTCTGTGCTATTGACAAACACCCTCTTGACTAGATTTTGATTCTCACTTAGAACCTTACGGCTTGAGTTACGCAATTGTTATAGCTTCTAGGATCGTTGAGTCTAATTGAATCTTTTCACAACGTCAATATTCTAGTATGGTACCTCACTATTATTTCGACATAAAATTATGCTGTTCACACTGGTATTTGAAAAACAACTTTGAGTAGAACTTGAACTAGAAACAAAACACAAACACTTTTAATAATTGTTTTTCAAATAGTTCATCTAATTTTCGGCTTATTTTATTATAGTTATTATAATTTGGAATTATTTTATGCAATTTTGTTAACAATTCGTTTGGAATTGTTAAGTTTTCCACTTTTCTAGCAATTTGTAGTACTCTCGAAATCTATCTGCCCAAACATTTATTTTAATTCAAATGAGAAGTCACGACCCGGTATTATAATTTTTCCGTTAAACCAATCGTAACAATTTTATTTAATTTTTATTTGTCATTAAACCAAATAAAAGTTTAATCCAATTCTCCTCTAAAATAAACAAAATTCAAAGACTCTCAGTTCATTTACTAAACAATTAAACGTTCGTATAATTGCTGAGTAATTACCAAATACTAATATTAATTTTAATATGTTTTGAAATAAAACATATTAGCAAATATATCTAACCGATGCAATTTAACTTTTATTTTAAAATTGTTATGAATTGAATTCTAACAAAATTGAAACAATGAATAAAATAAAAAATTATAATTCGAGAAAATGTACCTTTCCACATACATCTTCTCTTATTTTAAAGGGGAGCGATTGTCATGACCCATCATTATAGTCTCGAGCAAATGAAATTCAAGAAAATTTTAAGCATTTGCTCGAGACAATTATGACAGGTCATGACACTCGCTTCCCTTAAAAATAAGAAAAGATCTATGTGGAAAAGTACATCTTCTCGAATTTTAATTCATTGTTTCAATTTGGTTAGCATTTATATTTTTTATTTTTACATAGTGTTTGTTTTAAACTGTTATTTTTATTTTTCTATTTTTTTTGTCGATTTAATTAATCGAATTCTATCAATTTTTTAAAGCATTTATATTCTTTTCAAATAGATTTTTTTTTGAACAGAATATATTTCTTATAGACTTTTTTGACCAAACAAAATTAATATTGGTATCATACGAAATAAATGTCGTTTTTTAAAATAGTGGAATTACTATGTAGTTCATTCAAATTGAATCCATTCATGATAAAGCTCTTAGATAGACATTTCTCAACATACCAATAGAGCCAGCTTTGAAAGTTTTATATAAACGGAAGGACACAGATAGCAAAAATAGTAGGAAAGTCCGATTCGAAAAATCGCAGAACTCGTTACAGCGATAAACGGCAAAAGTCCTCTGGCAGCACAACATGTGAGGTATTAGGGAATACCGCAAGCATGGTTGTGAGTATAATCTTAACTCCAATCTTCAGCGATGTCGCCTAACGTATCAAAGTGTACATCACTTTGAACACCACCCAGTCACCCGTCTGTGTTCTGAGAAGCTGAAAAAGCTAGAAATGTAGCAAGTGGGTTTGCTAGGAGAACAAGACTTTGAGATCATTAAGCCTCATTTCAAAGAATACTAAGGAAATAGCGGTTGGTTGTTGTTTGACTGTGCTTATAATACATCAGACCAGTAGGCACAAATGGGCGAACATGCGTCGGGTAATTAAAGTGTTATAGACCCGTATCGTCAAGTTATGCTTTATAAAGTCTTTTAAAAATAAAACAAAATCACTTTAACTTTTAATCAACTTTTTATTTTATCTAATATTATCTTTAAGAACAAAGGGAGTTTTCCCACTTTACCAGATGACTCCGTGAAAACTCCTTTGTTTTTAAAGATAATATTTGATAAAATAAAAAGTTGATTAAAAGTTAAAGTGATTTTGTTTTATTTTTAAAAGACTTTATAAAGTATAACTTGACGGTACGGGTCCATAACATTGGCGCAGCCTGTGAACAGCCACGACTGGCTAGTTTGTGAAAAAATAGGTGAAATAAAATAAATTAAAACAAGAAATATTTCCTAAGTAAATTGAATAAAACAAAACTTAATCGAAACCTAAAAAATCAAGTGAACATTTTCTCCAAGCGTTGTTCTTTAAATTCTACGACATTTAAATCCTGCAAAACACAATACAAATTTAAAAGTGAAATATTAATAATAAAACTAATTAAATTCTGTCAATCAACCAGCATCAAAATCAGCCAAATCAAAAATTAAAAATCTAACTCCAACCCTTAAAATTTTAATTATTTGGTGTTACGCAAATATTATAAAGTTTTTGGTGAAAAAACAAACAAAGCATTGATAACAAATCAAAGTAAACATTTATCACTTTAATTGAGGAGTTTAAGGGATTACACTAAGCCATATATATAGTCATACAGCCGTTCAGTTCATCCATAAAACAACAAATTCAAAGCAACAAGATTTAAAATCAACTCAACGCAGCAATCAACGACTTGGTTCATTCAGAAAATTCAAAATTCTTCAAAATTTTAAGCCAACTTTTAAGCCATCAAGAAATCATCATAACAACAAAAATTTCAAGCAAGGATATGCGTGGAAAAAAAGAAGTTTGGTGAGTTCTAGATTTATTATAATTATTTTTTTTATATATAATCTTTAATATAGTATTTATGAAATAAACAAACTAAAAGTTTTTTTCTCGAATAAAATTTTAAACATAAAAATAAAACTCAGTTACCAAATTATCTCTCTCTTTCGTTCAAAATTTTTATTTTCAAATTAAATTAATTACAATTATAAATCATATTGTTACGAGTACAGAAAAATCTAGACGATTACAGAAAGATCTAGACGATTACGGTCACTTCCAGGAAAATAAAATCAACAAAACACAACAAACAAATTAGTGAAATGAATATTGTTGTTGTTGTCTTCTTCTTAGAATTAGGGTCAACATAAACGATTTTATGAATCAAATCAACATAACGTAAAATAATCGGATATTCTAATATTTTCTCAAGGTTTCTGGAAAGTGATGTCGAATTATCTAGAAGTATTGCAGAAGGTATATAAGAAAATTACCTCTTGTAGTTTTGAATTAGTTTTCTTTTAAACGTGTGACAGTGAAGTTAAAATTATAAAAGTGATATTTAAAATTAGTTTTTGTAAATAAAGTTATAAGTGTTATTAAGTAGAAATATTTTGTGTATTATTTTGAACGTTGTGAACTGGAAATTTCTACAATAAACCGTTGGAGTTCTGAAGCTGTTGAAAGAATAGTCTAGTTAGAAATATTGTTAGCTGTATTGTTTTCCTATTTTTGTGGAACATTTAAGTTGTTGAATACTTAATAAAACCTAGTGTTTGTGCTTACTAATCAGTGATCGAACTATGAAGAAATTTGGGAATTGCGTTTATCGAATTGTGAGTAAGGCCAATTCGAAGTAAGGTTGGAAAAACGTAACAATATTATCACCAAAATATGAATAAAATAAATTATTATTTAAAAAAGAAGGACTAACTCAACACGCAGAATACTGACAATTCAAACAAAATTGGGAAATCTACAATAAAAACTAGCGAAACTGAAACCAGCAGCCAAATTCTGTAACTGTAAAGCGATGAAGTGTTACAAATTTTTTCGTTTCTTTTCATTAAAAAACTTATTACTTCACCGCTTCACAATTACAGAATTTGGCTGCAGAAGTGAGGAGTTTGACAGTGGTAGTGAAGAGAACCAAAAACCATTTACGAGTAACAATACAAAAAGCATTAAGCCGGGTTTACAGTTAAAACCTATATTGACCTTACCAACACAGGAATCTTTAACATCAGCGCTAGACAAAAATTTAAAAAAGAGATGAGTGACACATACGAAAGCATTTTTAAGATGG
Source organism: Diogma glabrata (assembly GCA_963693315.1). Lineage (NCBI taxonomy): Eukaryota > Metazoa > Arthropoda > Insecta > Diptera > Cylindrotomidae > Diogma > Diogma glabrata. Next base: position 130,921,940 of record OY856187.1, on the reverse strand, counting down.
TCCAATTAATTCCAATTTTTACAGGCAGTCGCGATAATGCAGCCATGGAGGATCTCCATGTTTTTTGAAGTATTGTAAAGATGCATACTATTATTTATCGGAAGAAGGTAAAAAAATATTTATGAAACTGATCACAGGACGACGCTTTTCTTATGACTCATTTCGAAAATTTCGAAGATTTAAATCAATTTTACAATTTTCTTACGATATACCAAAAATGTCTGCTCAAAAATTACTACATAAAATTAGTCATTGTAAACAGCATTTAGGAGAACCTGTACTAGCTTTTGCAGAACGTATTCAGACCTTGGTAGCAACAATAAATAAACTTTCAAAAGGGACGAATCCAGGGAAGGACCTGACAATATTAAAAACGATAGTAAATGACCAGACAATAGCCGCTTTTAAATTAGGTCTAAGTAACGTTAACATTCAATTAGGCCTTTCCAATAGTTTAGAGACAAATTTTGACAAGTTATTAGGATTAGCAACAAATTTAGAAAAATTCGAATACCAAAAACTGTCTATACCTAGTTGTCCAATACACCATTTCAGTGATTTATTTAGTACAATACACAAACCACCATCAGTAAATACTGGTTCGACAAACATTGTTAACACGATAGGCTCTAAACACGAAATTACTGAGTGTGAATTCTGCCGCAGAAAAGGACACACTATACAAAATCGTAGAACAAAAGCTAAAAGTCCTTTTTGCACTACATGTCACCAATATGGTCATGACCATTTTAATTGTTGGAAAAACCGTTTCCAACCAAGGAATAGATCCGCAAATAGTCAAATAAATTTTAATAGAGACCCTTACAGGAAAGAGACAACGCTTAAAGCAAATGCTGTAAATGGTAGACAAGTACAACTAGTCAGCTCAAAGGAGATAGACCACTAACGAGGGTTCGGGAAACTTGATAGGGCCAATTTGCAACCCACAAATTGCCACCCAACACCAAGCGTAATAATTACATTACGAGCGATATTCACAATATAAGTAACATAAAAACTATCAATTCTCAAAATTATACAAATACGTCTTTATCTAATTCACAAATTACAAATAGTGGTTTAACAATAGTTGAGCTTTTGATGGATATCGCAAATCAAGGATCTCTTAAAATGTTGATAGAAACAGGATCAGAAATTTCTATTATTAAAGTTCAAAATTTAAAACCAGAAACACTAATTCGGCCAAACGAAAAAATAGAATTCACAGATATTAACGGTCAAAAACAAGAAACTTTAGGTAGCAGTATAGGAAAAATTAGAAGATATAATTTGTTTTGCTCAAGAAATTCAACCAGGTATATATGCAGGAAACACTATTACTAGACCGACTGACTCGAAGATTTTAATTAACGTAATAAATTCTAGTACAAATGCTATAACATTAAAAGATTGCGAACCAAAGTATGAGCCCCTCCAGAATTACTTTTATACGCGCGATAATCACGAAATAAAAGAAAACCGTTCTCATAATTTAGAAACACAGACAAAGAGAGCAGAAAAGCTTTGGAAATTACATACGTTTGAAGACACCCTAATATTGGAAGAACTAGATTCTATAAAACAAATATGTGCTGACTATAACGATTTATTCTACTTAACTGAAGATAAACTAACCCATACAGATGTCATTTATCATAAAATACCAACAGAAAAAGATGCTCCTCCGATGAACCAAAGAATGTATAGGCTACCAGAAACACAAAAGATAGAAGTAGATAGACAAGTAGAAGAAATGCTGCGTAATGATATAATCGTACATTCCAAATCTTCATGGAATAGTCCGCTATTAGTGGTAAAGAATAAACCAACCAAAACTGGGGAACAACGCTTTCGTGTTGTTGTATACTTCAGAAAGCTGAATAAAGCCACAATTGGAGACGCCTTCCCACTACCTAGGATCGAAGAGATTCTAGATCTACTAGGAAATTCAAGGTATTTTACTACTTGGATCTGGCCAGTGGTTATCATCAGGTGCTAGTTGACGTCAAAGATAGGGAGAAGACCGCGTTTAGTACAAACAGGGGACATTTTGAATTTAACCGTATGCCATTTGGTCTAAAAGGGACACCGTCCACTTTTCAAAGATTAATGAACTACATTTTAACAGGGCTCAACGGATTGATATGTTCCGTCCACCTTGACGATATTATTGTCTATGGACGAGATTTGTGCGATAATAATACTAAGCTAAGAGAAGTCATGGGAAGGTTAAGACAATACAATTTGAAACTGCAGGTTGAAAAAGCCAATTCCTGAGAAGGGAAGTTGTTTATTTAGGTCATAACTGTAGTGAAAAAGGAGTTGAACCTGATACGAACAAAGTTAAAGTGGTGCAAGATTATCCGCGACCTTTGACAAAAAAGGAAGTTCAATCATTTCTAGGTCTAGTAAATTATTACAGAAAATTTATACCAAATTTTTCAAAAATAGCATTACCAATCACTAAACTATTACATAAAAATAAAAAATTCGTCTGGTCATCGGAATGTGAACAAGCGTTTGAAGAAATAAGAAGGGCACTCATTTCTCCACCAATTTTAATCTACTCAGATTTCACCAAACCTTTTACACTTACAACAGATGCTAGCAACCACGCTCTAGATGCCGTTTTATCTCAAAAAGAAGCAGGTCTAGATAAACCAATAGCTTATGCAAGTCGATGTTTAAATAATGCGGAGTAGAAGTGTTCAACAATCGAGAAAGATCTCCTTGCAATCGTCTGGGGAGCAAAAGTTTTCAGATTCTATTTACATGGTAGAACTTTTAAGGCTTATAGCGATCATAAGCCACTAAGAGGTGTATTTAACGTAGAAGACCCAACAAGTAGGCTGGTTAGATTCCACCATAAGTTGTCAGAGTATAATTAAAGTATAGAATATAAACCAGGAAAACAAAACGTTGTTGCTGATAGTCTGTCATGCATACCGTATAATGAAAATTTACAACATAGCTGTAACGCAATAAGAAGAACCCAAAGAAAAATTGAAAACTCTTCAGGAAGTGAAGATGTCAATGCTCCTGGCAAGAAACAGGAAATTAGAAGAAACTCGGAAGTTTCTATTACGTCAAATGAGGAGGAATGCACTCAATACATAAAAACCGACAACGATGATGAGGATTCAGAAGTTGATGATTTAGTCGATGAAGAGTTATCAAATCTTAAATTAATTCACCTTACTGACAGAAATGATATAGAACAAATATTAAAAGATTCGCATGATAGAGGTTTAGGAGGACATAGAGGTAGTAAAGGTACTTATAGGCGACTAGAAACGTTTTACTATTGGAAAGATTTGAAAAAAGACATTCAGGAATATGTCAAAAACTGTCTGAATATGTTAAAACTGAAATGCAAAAACTGTCAACTAAACAAGTCGGCTTAACCGCTAACAAGTCGCCTTAAACAAGTTAACTAAACAAGTCTCACTTCACAGCCGGGAAAACAAACGTTCTGTTCCTTGAAGTATCTGCCAATCATCACTCACTCGTAAAAAAGTCATCGTTACTGGCGTTATCCCCTTATTTTTAACTTGTTTATATGTTTAAATGAGTGTCACAATTAAATGCCTTTACAAGCTCAATTAAAAAATGGCTTAAAAAACGAAAAATTCGTAAACTGTTTGGTAAACTTAACATTGATTCATTGGAGAACTAAACATATTGAATGCCATCTGCAACCACATGCTAAAACTTATACAAAATAGAAATACAGTAAAATTCAAACTCGCAACAACTTTTTGATATCCTCTATACTTAAATTCTCTATCAAAGTTAGGGAAAGATGAACAAAACTGTTACAACAATAAACAAAATAGTTTGTCGCACCATTATCATTTATTTCACAACCAATCTGCTTTTTATTACTGAGAAAAAATTTTGTAAGAACTTATTTGAATTAATTTTACAGTAGCATCATTGATGTTTGCTCTACTTGTAATATGAAACTAACACGACAACCATCATTTATTTAAATAACCACGGAATACTACCCATTTAAATGTACGATCATTATGGTTTAATCTAACATTTTTCGTAACAATATCAATAATCATAGCCAATCCCATTAAAATCCATTATTGTGTTAAACAACAAAGTAGTAAAAATTATTTTCTATATCTTTAACAAACTTTTTTTGCTTCTCTTTGCTCCAAAATTAGTCTAAACATAAACATTAAACAATGGTAATTAAATGTTTAATTATTGAAAAAAATACGTATAATTAATAAACAAAACAAAATAAAATTCTGGTCGCTAATGATTGTTTATACAACAAAAAAAAATTAAAAGTTACAATAATAGTGGCGACATCAAGATAAGACGAAAAAAAAACGAACACCAGAAATAATAAATATAATTATTTTCAACCCTTACTGGACGAGTAGTTTAGTTTTCTGAATTTTGTTTTAATTATCTTAATTATTATAATCAACTTTACATTTGCGTTTTTTCCTTGTATAATGTCTCGTAATACAATTATAACTGATAAAAAAAATATTTATATAAATTAACCATCCATTATCTATTCTAGGAAATTTTTGAGAAGGATAATTTCAAAAGAGAAAGAATGCAACTCACGAACTCAGCTTCAAAAAAACACATTATTCATTATCTAAAATAATTAATGATTATCTCAATTAAAATTAAATAAAACAAAAATTAATTTTGGGTTTGAAAGTGTAATTTTTCTTAAAAAATTTCGTATATTTCTTTGTCTAATTATTTTTTGATCGAAAACAACGAAAAAAAAAAATTAAAATTATATACAATAAAAATTAAAATTTTCGCTAAAGGGTTAATGATATATAATTATCTTATAATAAAATACCTTTAATATAACCCTCAATTATGAATTCCTTTTTATTATTACTTCTTTCTTTCGATCTCGTTTCTTTCACTTCTTATATTTCGTTGATTATATTTGATATATACTTTTTCGTCGACAGACCAAAGATATATAATATAATATATATATTTTTTTTGTTTCTGATCAAAAATTAAAGTTAAAAGAAATAATTTTTAGTATATAAATTAAATAAAAATAATTTCATTTTAACAAACAAGACAAACGATTAACCCTTCACCAAAATAAATGTTGTTATATGAAACGGAATTAAAGAAAAACGTTAAACAGCAAAACAAAAATATGTAGCCATCTGCCTTTCTATGTATGTGCGCGCCCTGCTCCGGAATATATTTTTAAGAATCAAACCGAAAAACATGATATTAAATTTTTATTTTATTTTAATTACAAAATAATTTCCTTAGATTTAAGAATGTAAATGTTTGAAATAACACAAGCAAAATTATATATCAAACATTGGTAGATCAAACGGCCACAAAGTATGACACGGAACTTCTTTGATTTTTATTGACGAGAATAATATAAACTTATGTTTTGCATACTAATGAATTAACTTGATTTAAGTCAATAAATTGAACAATTAACACAAATAATTCTTACTTTCTAAAATTGGAATTAAAATAATATTATAGAATTTACAAAACCCGGATAATAAAAATTCTACTCCACTAATTAGTTTTAATAGAAATTCATTTCAAAACAATAATTATAGTTCATAAACGATTTATTATTTATTAAATGCTCACGATTATTATTTAAACAATAAAATAGTTTTTTTTAATTGTTTTAGTATTCTAATGTGAAGAAATTATTATTTAGAAATTTAAAAAAAGAATGTTGTGATGAATATAAAATTATGTTTTTCACAATGTTTCCTTAGATGTTTAGAAACATATGGTGGAAACATTCTGTTTTCTAAATTTATATAATCCATATTGTGACAGTGAGATTTTATGTAAAGAGTGTCTTACCGCACCACACACGGGTCATACGGGAAATCATGTTATATGCTATTCAAAAAGAAATAAGTGTACACCACCAAATAATACGTAAATAAAATCAGATACATAAGAAATTTTTATAATACTTTACTTATGCATTTTTAAGGGGAGTATGCATGTCATTATGGTGATTTTTGAAAAATATTTTAACTTATCATTAAAATCGCTAAATTATTATTCGCACCATACACGGGTTACACGGGAAATTATATCATAGGAAAAAATAGTGAAAATTACGCGTTGATTACTTTTTCTGGTACGATTTTAAATAAAATTTGATTTGGTAGGCTTTGATAACGTTTATTATTAGAAATAAAATTTCAATTTAGACCAGCTAGATCTAAATACCTCGATCGTGAAGGCTCAATTACTATTTGCACCACACACGGGCTGCCCGGAAAATTATGTCATACGAAAAAACTGTTAATATTATGTACCGATTACATTTTTATAGTTCGATTTTAATAGCTTAAATACTTACTATTTGAGAATTAAATACTAAAGTAGGCTTTGAAAATGTTTATGGTTAGAAATAAATTTTTTGAAGGCTGACCACCAGCCTTAGCGGGTCACGGTGTTTATGACACGTGATACGGGTTTGACTTACACGATGTACCCGAGCTGAAGCGGGTCTCTCGTCCGCTATTGTATACCTTAAACCTATTGTCATGTCTAGCGGTAGCCGATACCTTAGCTTAATCGCCTAAGGTGTAGGCTTAACAGCATCCTCAATCCAAAACGTCTTTATTTCTTTAGTGCGCCACGATGGATGAGTCTAATGGATTGAAACTAAGCTAGCGTATAAACTTCTAGGCACCTTTTGCCCCAGCTGTATATAGACTTTTAACAGGTATTTACAAAGGTCTGTTGTTAACCTTTATTGCGACTTAACTCATGGAAGCAATATGAAAAAAATATCTACGTAATCTTTTTAATTTTCTAAACATTTTGTTTGCACCTGTTTTATTATTTACGCACAAATGAATTGTAAAACACATTTTAGAACCTATAGTGATCGTGGCTGAAAGTTGAACTTTACGACCGTTAAATTAAAGGCCGTTGCTATATACTTCTACTTTACCGCCCGTAAAATAATCACCCGTAATAGTTATTTACGTACCAAGATTGTTATAGGGATTTTAACGGCCCGAAGCCGATAAAAGTTACGCAAGGCAAATAAATTATTTCACACTGTACAGTTTTTAAATGACAGTTATGGTTATAGTTACATTACATACAGTTTTTACATCACTCTATATGACGATAAGGCGAATGCAAGGAAGTTTTTGATTATCTTACGCAAGGACACGTTGTCTTTTTAGAAGTAAGTTCAATGGTATCGATAAAGAATGAGGTGATAAGAGAACTCCACCATAAAAGCGGTGACAAGGACATGATTTGTAAAGAAATGACCCACTCAGTCATTAATTTCGTATTTGTGACCTGACCCGAAATCTTTAACAATGATTTATTTATATTGTTTTACGTGTAAGCTTACAGTAACAGTTGAAAGCTCGGAAATTTAGAAAAAAAGCAATACACACAAAAAACGAAGCGTCTACTTCTGGAAGTGGAAGTGCTGACCTCCTAGTGGAATGAAACAAGCAGCATGTCAAATGGCCTCCACAAATTTGCTTGCACATACAAATTCTCTTGTCGAAATTTTCCATGACGATTCTGCAGCATTTAATTTCCTCCTTTAATACACAGGTGATTGTGCGCTTGTTGTCATAGGTCATGAACCTTTGACTTCAAATAACCCCATAAAAAGAGATGTAATGGTGTTAACTCACACGATCTATGGGGCCAATACTGATCACTGAAACGATAAAATACACGACCAAAAATATCTCATGCAGAAATTGAATTGTTTTACGGACTGTATGGCATGTGGCACGGCCTTGTTAAAACTCCATATTGGCCACATCAATATCATTCAATTTCGGCAGAAAGAACTATGTTATTCTTGTTCACGACTTCGACTTTATGTTCTGGGATTTTCACATTTCAGGGGACATTAGAACGACTTGCTGTTGAACGGCCAGTGAGTGTAGCGTTTTCAACTGATCAAATCTCCTTCTTGAAATTTTCAATTAATCTCTTCAGCTATCAAATTTTTTTTCAGGGTTTTTTACAACAATGGTGGGAGATCCTAACAAACCAAAGGTATATAATAATTGCTAAAAAATTTTATAAAATAAAATACAGTTAAGTTTATAGAAATATAGGCCAGTAATAATAGGAGAAAAAATTAGAAAAAAAAAATAATTCGTTACAGCAAACTGACAGTGGGATATTGTAGAACACGATATTGTAAAAGAGGGAAACATAAATCGAACCAGCAGCTGCTATCCGGGGGAGAATGGGGAGGGTTTTAAGGGGTTGAAAGGGGTTTTTCGTGATTTCTGGCTAAACCGTGCATTCTATCAAAAAGAGTTATATGTAAAAGTTGTAGGGAATAAAAAGATCTACACTTTTTGTACGGACCATTTTTACCCTCGCCTCAACATTTTTCGAAAAAAATGCGAAAAACCGATTTTTTTCTTTTTTCTTGTTTTCTTCTCCAAAAAAAATTTTATGAAGTTCAAATTTTGGAAAAAGATACCTCCATTTATTGGAAAAAGGCAGCAATTTTTTCGGAGGGAAATATTTAGACGTTGTTGTTAAAATTAATTTTTTTGAAAAAAAAAACCAAATTTTTAACTGCGATTCCTCTTAAAACTACGCCTCCTAAAGAGTTCAGTTTTGACTCATTTACTCGTTCTTACGTCTATTTTTGATAAGTGGTAAAAAAACGGTACACTGTTATGGAAAAAAAGGCAGGAAAATTGAAAAAACCGAGAAAATCGCTTTTTTTTCGTGGTAATTTGCATATTTATCGTTGAATAATCGTTATTAATTAATAAAATCATTTAAATTTTTTATGATAAACGTAAACGACGATCATTTGGAAATAAATTAATGAATAATTATATGCTTTCGTTACTTTTAGTTTATTTAGGTAACAAAAAAGTAAATTTTATTCTTCAAACATGGCGATCTCAAAAAGTACCTTTTAGTTTTCTTTCATGTTTTTTATATTTTACAGATTTGTTATTTACTTAAAACATACTAAACCTATAAGGACAATTGTTGTTTTTTGTTTTTGAGAAAAACACATTTGAATATAGGTTGATTTTTTTTGTACATACACTAAACCCAAGTTTACTGATTCTATTAAACTTATTTTGGGTTTAGAAGGTACTAAATGAGGTTTAAAGAAGGTACTAAATAAGCTTTTTTTGGGTTTTCTGAAGGTTTAATATTTTACCCAAAACATACTCAAATTACAGACAGACGTTTTGTTCGACGATAAAAACCAATTCGAATATTTGTTAGCAAAAATATGCCAGTTGCAGATTTTGCTGAAATTTATCAAATAGATAGTGAATTTTCCTTTCAATTACAATAAAAAATTCATATTAAATTAAAATATATCATATATTAATTATCATATATTATAAACTAAAATAAGCATTAAATATTTTAGAAAAATGAAAATTCTGCCAATCCCATGTACTTTCGAAATCAAATTGCTCAAGAACGGCTTTACCAATTTTATCAAACTTTTTTTTTTTTTGTAGGTGATTAGTTAATCGTTTGAAAAAAAAAATAATTAATTGTTTTTGTAATTAATTTTTAAATTAAAATATTAAAAAACTTTTTTAAAGTTGGCGCTTGGGTTGAAGATCAATTGAAATTTAATTTATTTTTTTTTGTAAAAACAGTTCTATCCTTACTCTAAAATATTACAAATTTACAAAGAGGCTAATATTCGTGTTCTTGAGATATTTAATTTTTAAGATTTTTAGTACGACTGAAATTCTAATTGTTGATTATTTCTTCGAACAATTTTTATCAAGTTCGAAAACGAAAGCATCTAATTATTCATAAATGTATTTCCGAATGATCGTTGTTTACGTAATAATAAAAAAAATAATAAATATGATTTTATTAATTAGTAACAATTATTCAACGATAAATATGCAAATTACCACGAAAAAAGCAATTTTTTCGGTTTTTTCAATTTTCCCGCCTTTTTGTCCATAGATTTATACTTTTTTTTACCATTTATCAAAAATATACGTAAGAACGAGTAAATGAGTCAAAACTGAACTCTTTAGGAGGCGTAGTTTTAAGAGGAATCGCAGTTAAAAATTTGGTTTTTTTTTTTTCAAAAAAATTAATTTTAACAACAACGTCTAAATATTTCCCTCCGAAAAAATTGCTGCCTTTTTCCAATAAATGGAGGTATCTTTTTCCAAAATTTGAACTTCATAAAATTTTTTTTGTAAAAGAAAACAAGAAAAAAGAAAAAAATAGGTTTTTCGCATTTTTTTCGAAAAATGTTGAGGTGAGGGTAAAAATGGTCCGTACAAAAAGTGTAGATCTTTTTATTCCCTACAACTTTTACATATAACTCTTTTTGATAGGATGCACGGCTTAGCCTGAAATCACGAAAAACCTTTTTCAACCCCTAAAAACCCTCCCCATTCTCCCCCGGATAGCAGCTACTGGTTCGATTTATGTTTCCCTCTTTTACAATATCGTGTTCTACAATATCCCGCTGTCAGTTTGCTGTAACGAATTTTTTTGTTGTTAAAATACTATTTTTCCTGGCCTAATAAAACTTATCTTAATTTTTAGTTTCCACAATTATTGATAACAAGCTTTCCTCAGTTTCTTATTCAAAATTCGTTGATTTTAATATTCCAAAATGACTTATATGCCATACCTAAAAATAAAAAATAATAAACATTAACGGTTTGTTAATACATATATGTTTTTGTAAATAAAAGTTTTTCTTGAAATACATTTTTGAAAATAGTGACCCTAAATCTGGAAGGCCGGTTTCTTAGGTCATTTTAGGGTATATTAGGCATGGTTTTTTAGATCCACAGTTCACAGGTCAATTATGACATTTTTTTTATTATGTAAATATTTTTTTCTTAGTATTACTTTTTTTTATTTCCTTTTGTGATGAATTCTTATATCCAATTATTCAATTATTTTGTTATATACATTTATTTTCAAATATTTACCCCAGATTGTTGGTCAAAAAGTTGTGTAAGTGTGTGCTTTTGTATGTAGACTAAACATCTTAGCAAATTCTTTACCTATTAAGCCCAACATTTTTACACCGCTATCTTAAGCCAATATCTACTATGGAATCGATTGTGACCCGAAATGTGGGGATCAAAATAAATATGTGTGTGTTTGTATGTGTCTGTTTCTATTTACGATATCTACGATATTCCAGAAACTACTTAACCTTTTGACTGCAAACTTGGTACCTTAGACTAATATCTCTCATATGGATTTGATTTTTAATTGCGATTTGAGATACGCCATCAAATGATGGCAATACGTGTGTGCCTGTCTATCTGTGGACACGATATCTCAGAAACTTGGTGAACAATTGGTCCCAAATTTGACACAGAGGAATCTTAGACCAATACCTCTTATGTCATTAATTTATCGATCCACAGGTCAATTGTAATATTTTTGAATTTTTTTTTATTATTTTACATTTTTTCTTTTTTTTCTTTTATTTTTTTTTCACGATATTTTGTAATATTTTTTTCTTTTCACAGGTTTACACCGTTCCAGTTTTTATTCACAAATATATCTGCCTATTCTAAAACGACGTTCTGTCATATATAATTTATAATTTGATTGACTTGTTACAAATCCTCTATGAGCAGAGGTCTTCATTTATAATCATTGATAGAAATTCGGGGTTATTTGTGAATGATTAAGTAACTATTGAAACTCGAGGAACTCAAGTAATTATTGGAATCATGTCAAATCATTTTTCAGTTTTTCTTAGAACAAATTCTTATAGTTTTTTGTGTGTTTCGTGTTGGGATTAAACTACCACTCAGCTTAGACATATATGGGAACAAATATGTATGTGTTACATATCTATGGCAATAAACTGACTATGTGTGAGATATTTTTTCCACATTGAATAGCAACAATCAATAATGGCTCTACACACGTGATTTAGCATTTTTACTAATTACAATTATTCTTATCCTATGAATTCACACAAAATAATGTTTAGAAGCTTCACACAAAAACTCACAAATAATTAAAAATATATTTGTAAATCTCAAAATAGACGGAATTCTTTAAAAAATACCCGAGCAGTCGTTAAAACTTAAAGCATTCTAAACTTTTTCAATCAAAAGTCTTTGATTATTGGCCCACCTAAACCATAACGACCATGAGAGTGCAGTGACTTATATCGGAAAGCCTATCTAACAACATCGAATTCCTCACTATATTCAAAGAATTATTTGAATTTTTGTCAATTGCTCTACATCTTTCTGGAATTTTTATTTAATGGGATTTGATAAAATCCTGATTGAAAAACGACAACGCTGTAGTATTTAGCTCTACCCGGCTGATCTAAAAATTTATCAATTCTTAGTAATGAGAATTTGTCAGCTTTAAATTTTTTTATGAATATTTCTGAAATCTACTACAAGCCGAAATTTGTTGTTGTTATCCTGTAACTTTTTTGGAACAAGAAAAATTGGGCTAATGAAATTTAAAAAAGAAGATTGTTGATTTTTAGTTCTGGGAATGCGGATTATAGGATCCAATGCGGATCTATAGGATTTAGGATAAACCAGCAATCAGCATGTTATTTGTTTGAACTTTTTGTAGAATCTCTTTAGTTTTGTCAGCTGTATTTTGATTTTTTTTCTTATTAAAATAATAAACGTGAAAAACGCTTAAAAGTTCTAAAACAATAGATGATTGGGCAATTTCAACTCGATAATAAATTGTGTCTATTAACTGTATACGTATAGACTATTTTGATTTATAATTGTCTTACCTATGAGTATACCAGGTGCTGACTCTTACTGTTGAACAATTAAATCGTTTAAAATTCTTAGATATGAAATTTTTTTATTATCTTGCATCTAGGCGTAAAAATTGTATTGGACTATGAACCTGATAAAATTGAATTCCAAAAGATATATATTACGAATATAGTCACACGAATTTTCTACTAAATAAACCTATCTTTTGATTCTCTGGATTTCTCTAGCTTATTCAGGCTCGTGACAAAACAAACTTTATGCCATTTAAAAAATTTGCAAAGTTTGAGCGTGGTCAATGAGCCGAATCGCAATCTGGCATGATGACACGAACGAAATGACCGACCCTATAAAAATTGACTGCCATGGTTATTATACAACCATTTCAAAGGATTGTGGTGAATATTTGTTTGCAACGATCCTACACGTATATAAAGAAACACCCATAGAAAAATTTGGATTTTTGTTTCCACGATATTTTTTCCAAGTAAAAGAAACCCTAAATAATTTATTTGAAAGCCTCAAAACTATATGAAAATCTATCATTTTTAAATAAATGAAATTCATTCAAACTCTTTGGTTCTATAAACAAAAATTATTTGCATTTTTAACACTACATTCCATAGTTCAGCCCGTTTTATTTGTTATTTTTATTCACAACATGTGGTCTATGTTCTTGCTTGTTTTTTATAATTACTAATTAAAATGTTAATTTCTGTTAATTATCCTCGCATTTTATTATTATAATCACCCACCGACTAACATTAAAACGTCATTGATAGATCATTAATAGAAATTAGAAAAAGAATTGAAAAATAAAGTAGAAGTCGAAAACAATGTCAATTCTATTGAAACAACAATAACAACAAAAAACTATAGATGGAGGTAGTTTTTTTTTTTGATTAAAATTAAATTAAGATAGATGGAAGATTAATTAAAACATGAAAAAAATAATTTACAATAAAATTAGGGTTGATGTATTTTTATTTCAATTTATTATTTTTAATTATCGACTAATTCGTTTGATATCTTGTTTAGTTTTTGTTATTATAAAATAATTAACACCACTTTCACCCCACCCACGTACTTACAAAATTTTCTAAAAAAAATATCCTCCATGCATATAAATATTATTACTACAATCGTTTATTTTAATTATTTTTTTACGTTTCTTGTTCGTTTAAAACAAAATAAAAATAAATTATTTAAACAAATAACATTATTATTAGTAATAATACACACAATAATTTTAATATATAAAAATTGTATTTGTAGTAAGCAGCTGCTTGTGCAAAACAACAACAAAACAGTCAAATATGTTTAATTTACTTATAAGAATAACGATAAAAAATCTATCACAAATATTAGTCATAAGTAGAAAAGTTGTTAAATTAATAAATAAATAACTGTTTATGATCAACTTTTATATATAACTCGAAATTTTAAGATTGAATTAAGTTTCTAATCTAATGGTGCACGTGTTACTAATTTAATTTTTAGGTTAATTGAAATAAGTTTTTGTTGTTCTTATTTCTGTTTTATAAAAGAAATTGTTTTATGTTATTTTACCTTTTTTGACCTTTTTGCTAGATTCAAGAAGTTATTGAAATTTATTTTTTTTTTTGTAATTATACTTTTGGTTCATTACATAGTTGAGATTCTGGAAGAAACTTTTGTTAGTCAAAATTAGAATTAGAATTTTGTTAGTCAAAAGAGATTTGATATATGTCCAAGAAACTAAATAATGATTCTTTAATTATATGAACATACAGAAATGGAAATGTTTAGATTTAATATCGAAAAATTTTGTATATCTGCAAAAATTTTTGTTTCGTTAAAAAGAATTCTATTGACTGTGGTGTTTGTCACATATCATCAATAACCTCGCACCATTAGCACCAACCATATGAGAAAAATATATTTGAGGTATGTGCATTCAATTTGATCCACAGTTACAGTTACAGTTACAGTTAAAGTTACAGTCACAGTTACAGTTACAGTTACAGTTACAGTTACAGTTACAGTTACAGTTACAGTAACAGTTACAGTGACAGTTACAGTTACAGTCACAGTTACAGTTACAGTTACAGTTACAGTCACAGTTACAGTTACAGTTACAGTTACAGTCACAGTTACAGTTACAGTTACAGTTACAGTTACAGTCACAGTTACAGTTACAGATACAGTTAAAGTTACAGTTACAGTTACAGTAACAGTTACAGTTACAGTTACAGTTACAGTCACAGTTACAGTTACAGTTACAGTTACAGTTACAGTTACAGTTACAGTTACAGTTACAGTTACAGTAACAGTTACAGTTACAGTTACAGTTACAGTTACAGTTACAGTTACAGTTACAGTTACAGTTACAGTTACAGTTACAGTTACAGTTACAGTTACAGTTACACTCACAGTTATAGTTACAGTTACAGTTACAGTTATAGTTACAGTTACAGTTACAGTTACAGTTACAGTTACAGTTAGAGTTAGAGTTACAGTTACAGTTACAGTTACAGTTACAGTTACAGTTACAGTTACAGTAACAGTTACAGTTACAGTTACAGTAACAGTTACAGTTACAGTTACAGTTACAGTTACAGTTACAGTTACAGTCACAGTTACAGTTACAGTTACAGTTACAGTTACAGTTACAGTTACAGTTACAGTTACAGTTACAGTTACAGTTAAAGTTACAGTTACAGTTACAGTTACAGTTACAGTTACAGTTACAGTTACAGTTACAGTTACAGGTACAGTTACAGTTACAGTTACAGTTACAGTTACAGTTACAGTTACAGTTACAGTTACAGTTACAGTTACAGTTACAGTTACAGTTACAGTTACAGTTACAGTTACAGTTACAGTTACAGTTACAGTTACAGTTACAGTTACAGTTACAGTTACAGTTACAGTTACAGTTACAGTTACAGTTACAGTTACAGTTACAGTTACAGTTGAGTTATTTACAAATACAGCAACAGCTATAGTTACAAAGATGATAGACGTTAACAGTGTGGAACCTATGCTACCTTCTGATGACTAAAAGCTCGGCCTACACCCGCAGTATGGCTTTTTTCACACAGTTTAATCAAACGCATTTTTTCAAAATCAGTAACATTAAAAAAAATTAAAATTAAAAAATCCACATTTAGCGTTTCGTTGATTTTCTTATATATATCGGTAATTTTCGACACGAGTAGCATAAAATATCTCATGAGTTAAAAAACTACCGCAGAAAGTTTTTTAAACTGGTTATTTATACGGCTTGTAGACAAGTTTGGAGCTCACCGCTCTTAGCATATACAAGAACGACTTAAACTTTGTTATTTCTAATAGTCCAGTAGGTTTGGTCTGACATTCAAGACGAGGTAAGAAAACATGTTGCCAACAACAAAACCTACAAAATTAACGAAGCAAATAATTACACTTTATGGTTCATCTTCTTTTTGCCTAGATCCTTGATAGTTCAGGTTTTGTTAGCAAGAAATACCTAAGTATCCTATTGCAGATAATGGATTCTGTAATCGATCTAACACGCTAACCGCAAAAATTACACCCCAATGAAACGTAACATAGCCAATAAATCGGTACAATCTTTCACTTATTAGTACGTTTTTTAAAAACTCGCACCAAGATTGCGCACTTCACCTTCCTTATACTAGTAATTTATTGTGTAATATGATAGATGACTCTACAAAGTTTTCTCTCCATTTCTTAGTTGTTGATTAACAGATTGTATCTCTTGGATCTATATGTAAACCATTTCGTGATATCTGATATGTCTCATTAATTTCAAAACTCTACTCAGACCGTCCTGTTTCCCAAAGTGAGGACACATAAAGATTATCAGTGAAAATTTTTCCAAAATCGGTATAGGTAAAATCATTTAGGTCTCTAATGAAACTGAAAGAACGGTTAACATGTATAGTTTCCAGACCCGGCTTAGAGATATTTCTGGGTGGGGGACCTCCCCAATTTGTAACAGGAAAATACATATCTTCTCGTTTTTTTGTCGTAGCGGGGAGAAATTTTAACCGTTTTAATTTAACTTATACTTCATCCTTCTAAATTATATTTGAACCAATTTTCTCTAAATGATTCGTTGATTCGATTAACCATATCTAAAAATGATTTGTCAGATTTTTCTCCTACTTTATGTTAAGAGAACTGAATAAATAAAAACGTTTTACAAAGAAAATCACTAGTTTAAAACACTGCCTGCTTGAATTTCACTACCCTAAGTAAATTAACAAACGGAAATATTGCATGTATGTTTTGTTGTGTAAATTTTAAATTTTATTATGGCTTTGTTCCCTTACATTATGCTTGTCCATACCATTTTATAGAAATAGGTTTATTCATCTAGCTTCCTTTCCGCCCTAGTAGTTTCCTATCCGAGTAAAATCTTAACCCAGGACCAGAGATTAATCGACCAGTTCCAATATCGTTTTTGACAAAATGTCTTCTAGAAAAAAACTTTAGGGCTAATCTTCACATTTCTCGCTTAAAATCATGACGCACAATAAAACTCATTTAAAAGTTCAGGTTATGGTTAACTATTAAAAACGAGAACAATTCTGGATTATTACAATCAATTAATTCTCTGCATGCGTTTTAGGCCTAAACCAGTGCATTATTCTATTCGTGTGTTACCAATTAAAACTATAGGATAATTTAGAAAGTTACCTTGACATTTCCGTTGCTTTTTGACTATTGTCGTTTCTAGATAATAATGAACTGCTATATACAAAAAACAAACAATTCGATGGAAGTAAGTTGAGAACAAAGTGTAAAGCAAAAAATTGGAGATGGATGAAGCCCGAATTGAAGCAAATTAAAACTAAGTTTTAGATAAATACAAGTAGTAAGTGTTTTGAATATTTGTTGTTGATGCAGCTAAAATTGTTACAAGAAGTTTGTGTAAAATAGTATGTAAATAGATAATATAAGTTCCTTTACTAGCACTTCAGAGCTCGTTCCGATGTTGTAATTAAGGAATCGGTATATCAAATTGAATTACAGGCCGATAAGTTGCATAATATTTTAAGTAACTTTACCGATTTTCTTTTGACATGCTATACATTGCAGAAATATAGTTTTCAGAACGCTAACCAAACCTATTTGAATGTTTTTTATTTGTATTTGTAGTTGCTAGCTTTGTGCCAGATGTCGTTAAGTAATTAGTTTTGCCTTAGTTAATTCATAGTTCAACTTTGATTCCACAGATAGACCAGTTATTGAAGACAAATAAGATTCTCAAAGATGTTGAGGGATATACAAGTGGAATAAATATTGGCCAGACATATGGCATATTAATTTTAAATGGCCGCAGATTTGATATGCAACATCTGTTTTAAAGCTTATATTTGTTTTGCTTATATTTGGTGATCCCAACCCTATTTATTAAAGAACTTCATTTGAATAAAATAAAATTACTATTTTAAATTGTTACCATTTCAATTGTTTGGTCAACTCATTTAGACTTTTGTCATTATTTTTCCATTTTAAATGTAAACTTCTTAACTGTGCGACATTTTTTGAGATATTTGCACCAGTATATCAAATACTGATATATTGTATAGTAAACTGTGGTATTTTTCAAAATCTATACCGAATTATGAATACCAGTTTAATTCGATATTAATATTTTCGGTATTATCAACAGATTTTAATGTTATAAATTTCTGCAATCCTCGGAATCGCATTTCAATTTCAGATTGATACTGTTACGCAAGTAGCCTCAAATTGGCCTATTTTGCAATTTGGTACCGCTAATACAGTAATTTTTCAACGGTTTCATTTTCATACGTTATAAGAATCTTTAATAGTCTAATATTTTTGATAAGGCCATTACGACAAATGAAGATACTGCTCGCATTTTTAATTGAAAATGTATGTGTGTGATTGCATTTGTAAATGATGGGTCCATTTTTCAATAATACAATTTAAATGAAAAAAAATCAGATATCAAAAAATTCACCTATTCGAATTACATATAAAAAATAATTTTAGTTTTCCATAATTTTCCTAATATTATATAAAAAATAAATTTAAATATCAGTAAACCAACATTAAATAAGGAAAACAAAAAATATTAAAAACAAATAACAATATTTGTAAATCAATCAAATTAATTATTCAAAGTGTACGTTTGTTTTTTGTGTTTGTTTTCATTACCTTTACAAAAGACTTTCTTTTGCACATAATTGACTTTTATTGTCATATGAAAAGTGAATTTTTTCCTAGTCCAAAACGATTTTTTTGTAATATTTGAAACACAGTTTTCGACTTATTTTTAAAGTTGTGCAAATTTTTTCCTGCCCCCTCCTCCGCCCTCTTTAGCTTCAAACTTTACAAACTAAAAAAATTGAAAAAATCACTATTATAGGAAAAGACCCAAAGAGTGAATGAAAACTATAGCGATCGGCTTATCATTTAAAATTTTATTTGGAGGGGGGGTTGGGGGGTTGGGGGTAGAGTAAGAAAGGTTGGAAATTTATTATTTTTGACCTTAACGAGTGGGATGTCATATGAAAGGTGAGTTTTTTTTTGTAAATTTCGAAAGCACAGCTTTCGACTTATTTCCAAAGATGTGCAAATTTTTTTCACCCCCCCTCCTTTTGCTTCGAACATTACAAAAGGAAAAAAATAGAAAAAATCACTATTATAGGAAAAAACGCAAAGAGTGAATGAAAACTATAGGGTTCGGCTCATCATTTAAAATGTTATTTGGAGGGGGAGGAGAGGGGAGTTTATGAAAAAAAATTATTTTTGACTTTGACAAATGGGGTGTCATATGAATAGTAGATTTTTTTCCAGTCCAAACACATTTGTTTTGTAATTTGCGATGGCACCTTTCTGTGAAAAATGTAATGTTTAAAATTATGCTTTTAGAAGAACCATTCTCGTAGAATATTATATACAAGGAACCCGCGAGTTATATTCCTGCCAACTTTTTTATTATTCGTAAAACATGCACTCACATTTCAGACGCATGTTTTACGAATAATAAAAAAGCTTACATAAACATGAGTCTGAAATGTGAGTGCATGTTTTAGTTAAGACGCTTTTGGGCACGAGGATTTCATATCATATTGGTACATTTCATGCATTTTTGTCAAAATTATTTTGTATTGTTTTGTTGTTAATTGTTGGAAACCCTAAAAAACATATTGACAACTGAATGTTCAGGAATAGAAAAAATGTAGCGTTACACGATATATCGACGCGTTTTCATTATTAACAATATCTCAAAAATAATGAAAGTTTTGTGACTATAGTTCGAAAATTTTATACAAAATATGGTCGGAATAGTGTTTTAACATCGTCAACTATAAAAAAAATAGTTGAAAAATTCGGGACAACTGCTTCAGTTAAAGACACTAAACACATTGATCCTCCCAAAAATACCCGTTCAAATGTCAATATCGTAGCAGTTTATGAGATTGGTAGTGAAAATCCTAGAACACCAATCTAACGTCGTGGACAAGAAATGGAAATTGCCGAAATTGGATGATATTAATGTCACCAATAACTGGTTTCTACAAGACGCTGCTAAATGTCATACAGTTCGTGAAAAAATTTAATCACTGCATGAGACATTTTTTGGTCGTTTACTCTTGTTTCGGTGATCAGAATTGGTTGCCTAGATCGTGTGATTTAACACCATTAGATTTCTTTTATGGGGTTATTTGAAGTCAAAGATCTATGTGAAGAAGCCCACAACCACCTTTGCATTATAGAAGGAAATTTAACGGAACATCCACAAAATTCAGCCACATTTATGCAGTATGGTCAATGGTCATGGATATTTTGGAAAAATGAGTGTATATTAAGCCAATAACTCTATCCCATGCACTTTATGAATCAATAAAAAAAAATACCAATCACAAAAACTGTGTTTTCCATTTGATTCAAATCTTGCAAATTTTGGGACACACTATGTTAACCTTAAACGGTTTTCTATTTCTAGCTCAAAACTTGTTCACTATAGAAGACGATTTGGATCGATCTCAGCTTTATAAAAACGAATATTTTTCTGGATTTGGATATTGACTCAAAGTCATTTAAATGTTTGTAAAAGCCGAGACGAATTTTAATTTAGTCCATATGAAAAAAATGTTAGCTCGAATTTAACAAACAAAAATATTTTTTTTTTCGGTTTCGGTTAAAATCTCGAAAAATAAATAAAAAGAGAAAGAACTAAAAAATTAGTTATTTCTTTGTCATATCACATGCCATGTCATAATACGAAACTGAGTATATAATTTTCAAATTATGAAATTCGTGTTATTCTTGTTATTCGTATTCGTAAACTTAAATAAAACTTTTGAAAGTTTTAACCAAAAATTTTCTATTGGTCAAAAGTATTTTGTTTTTCGACAAAAATAATAATTTTTAAGAATAACAAGAAAAGGTTTAGGATTTATTCTGCAACAACTTATTTAGTCTTTTTGTAATTATAAAATTTAATTTTCTTTATTTTCTATTTTATTATATTTTATTATGTTTATAATTTTGTCCATAGCACATAAGAGTTATATTTCATATACCTTTTGTTTTCTTGTACTTATTTCGAAGAAAAAGTTATAAATAACCTTTATTTGGTCGAAAATCTCTAAAGAGATATAAAGTTTTGGTCTGTGTTTTGGATAATAAGGGATGAGGAGACACAACCTATAATTATAAAAGGAGTTCTTTTTGCAAAAGCAACTCATACCTTAAAAAATGTATGTTTCGAATTAATTCTTTAAACATAAACTTTCAATCCATCATATTCAGGAATGTTTTTTTTCTTCTTCGAAATTAAAAGGAAACTATTTAGGGATTTTACATAATCGTAATAATAAATCATACTCGATTTAAAAAAAACTAAAACTGTTATAGATACTTGGTTTTGATCTTCTTGACCATTTAACTTCATTTAAACTTTTTAATTACAAAACAAAATTAATTTAAGGTTTGGATTAGTTTTGAATTTTTAGAAGACAAAAAATCAATTAAATTAATTCTGTGTCTTAAGCATTTCTCATCTCCTCCGACTTCAGTTTTAAATTTGGTTATTTTACTATACTTAAAAAATAAAACAATAATGATTGAACATATTATGGGCTCCACACTTTGTTATAATTTTATTACAATATTATTATTATTTTTGAATTCTGTTTTTACTGTCTTTATATTTTTTTATGTGGAGATTTTTTTTTTATTGAATTAAATTGAATAAAGAAATGGAGCTAAAAACAAACAATATACAAATTGAATTTGTTGTTTCGCTGGTGGTCTCATTTCTCTTTTTAAACATTAACAGTAATCTGTAATTTTATGTTATTAAAGTAAGATATTGTAAAATTAGTAATTAATTTAACAGATTAGAAATATTTTTATGAATCAACGTCTGGGTCACTAAATGTAATAAAGTTATTGAAGGCAATCCCAAAATTACCTTGTTTACCGGTTATTGGTTAACGTAACGTGTTGTAGGAATAACGTAACGATGCAAGAACTTTCTAGTACAAAGCGGAAGCCTTATTTTACCTAAATTAAAACAAATTTAAAATGGATGTAGTGATTGGTGATATTAAATTAAAGAAATATTTGGTCCGTCGAGCCGGATAACTTTTTCAAGTGATTGAGAAACTTTAGAACTAACTTGTTTTATAAAGTTTTATCTAAATTTTAGCAGATTATCAGTATTATCGCAAAAACCATAAAATTCGTTTTATTTTTATAACTATTAGTAATTTAATAAAAAATTTCAACAAACGAATATTCGAGCATGCAGTTATGTACATTAAAAATAAACAACTTCATCTTAGATCACCTCACCTCTTTCTAAAAATCTTAAGTCCTTGAACCTTAGATCTTAAGTAAAATTTTCAAAGAAATTCAAAAGCTTGTATGGAGATCATACCATTTGTTCAATATATCCCAAAAATATTATTATGTAATTAAAATTAAATCAAGAGTCAGTCTTCTCTCTCGATTCATACGGATAACTTGTAAAAATTAATTATTTGTTCGTTGTATCAGCACAAATTTAGAATA
The DNA here is from genome assembly GCA_963693315.1 of Diogma glabrata. Classification (NCBI taxonomy): domain Eukaryota; kingdom Metazoa; phylum Arthropoda; class Insecta; order Diptera; family Cylindrotomidae; genus Diogma; species Diogma glabrata. Next base: position 130,899,138 of record OY856187.1, on the reverse strand, counting down.
TCACATCGATACCGGAGCGGATATAACACTCGTAGCTCGTTCCATATTCAAACGTCAACAAATGACTACTGATACTATATTATCTGCCTGGTAATACCATTAAAACGTATGACAGTCAATTTTCAATAATTGATATTGGTATCAAACGTATACTTTTCCGCATATTTTTGTGATCGCTGATGTCAGTAAACCTATAATAGATGTTCATTTTTAAGAAAAGTTCGGACTTGTGGTTTATCTTAAAAATCCATGTCTACAGGAGGAACAACAATTTTCATCAATAACAAGTGAAGCATATCATACTGGGATATTCCTACAAAACATAATATAGACCACCGAATTCATACAGTCTGCCGCCTTCTATTTCACAATCCTCGTAGACTGTGAGGACTATACCTAAAACACAACTTTTCTATGAATATCTTAACGGCAGGGTATTTGAAGATGAACTTAGTACGCGCCTACAATCAAATAACCGCTGTTTTTGAAGACGTTTATAAGACCGCTACTACCACTCATTTTGGTCTGTTTGAGTTTACCCACATGCCATACGAACAAAAGGATTTGACTTTAAGGAAGAAAAGGATTTGACTTTTCATTCGTCTACATCGATGATATTTTGGTTTCCAGTAAAAATGAGACTGAATATTAACAGCATTTAAGGCTGTTGTATCAGAATCTTTCGCTTTTTGGTTTAAACATAAAAACCTCGAAATGTGAATTTGGCGTCCCTGAAATCGAATTCCATGACAAAATATATGAGCGAAATAAGAGACTGTCCTTAATAATTTAGTCTCAAGCAGGTTCAGAGGTTCTTTGGTATGGTGAATTTTTAACTGTTTAAGGAGAGTAAGGAAAATGTGAAATTTGAAAAGAATTTTCCGTGACCTAACGAATGTAATTGTCCTGAAATGCTTTTACGCGTGCAAAACAAACTTGAGCTTCCGCAACGCTGCTCACGTTCCCGGCAATCAACGACAAAAACGCAATTATCACTGAGGCCTCTAACGTTGCTATTGGCGTAGTATTAGAACAGTTTGCAGATCAAATATGGAAACCACTTGCCTTTTTATCGAGAAAAAAAAACTTGAAATCGTTGAAGTAAAATACTTTGCATTCGATCGCGATTGCTCAGTGTATACGCAGCTATGGAACATTTTACGTACTCTGTTAAAGGACGAAATTTCACCGTTTTCACTGATCACAAACCTTTTGTCAACGCACTGAAGGTAAATTTAATACAGATGCCAACTCATTTTTTAGATTTTGAGAAATAGATTCGATGTATTGTACTGTTTTAGTTTTGGTTAGTTTGATACCAGTAATGTATTGAGCTACCAAAACTGAAACAATTACAGGATAACGACACGGAACTTTTAGAATTAATTAATTCATCCAAAAACTCAAAATTTCAGCTTACCACATCAAATGCAGTACGGTCATATATTCCTGAGGCAATGAGAAATATTCTATATTCGATTCTTAACACTCACTGTTTCATTCAGGAGTGCGAACTACGAGCAAAATAATTTCTTACAAGTTCTTTTGGCCAAATATGAATATCGATACTGGTTACTGGGCTAAATCTTATATTAATTTCCAGCGTGTAAAAAGTCATCGTCATGCAAAATTTCTAATTGGTACTTTCAAAATACATGTCGATTCGAACAAATTTATATGAATATTATCGACCCTCTCCCGCTTTCTAATGAAAATAAATATATCCCTACGATTGTCGACCGTTTTAATCGATGTTTTGAAGCTTATCCAATAGAAGATATGTGTACTTAAACCATTGCTAAAAATTTTTGTCTCTAAATATATTCTATGTTTGGCGTACCTCAATTAATTACAACTGATCAGGGTTCTCAATTCAAATCGCAATTTTTCCAGGAACTAAATCGTTTATTGGATAATCAAGTTTGTATTTTAGCATATTATCTAAGTAGATGAATGATCTCGTGGAACGATTTTAATTTTCATCTTAAAACGTTTTTTAATAATGCTAACTGGTTCGAAGAACCAGCTTTAGTACTGAACTCAATTAAGGTCAAAACATAAAAAATCTGGGTGATATTTTTACGAAGAGAGGAATTATGTTCCGACGATCCGAACAGTTTCATCGATTCTCTCCCAAAACCAATTTAAACAAAAATTCGAAAATATGTATTCCTAATGAGCTCAACACTTGCTCTCATGCGCTCGTTTGTTTCGAATTGAATACGGTCTATCAAATTCCTACCAAATCATACGATGTCTTCGAAAAACTTTTATTTTGGACATTAAAGGAAAACATACGTTGGTATCAATCCTTCGACTTATGGCGGCATACACCACAAAAACTGGATCTTCCATCTCGAAAGCGGGTATTGTAGTGTATCAAAATTACTCACTGCAACAAAAAAACAATTATCTTAATTCGCGTTACACAAAAAAACAAACACCACCAAATTTAGGGCATAAAACAATTATTATATAATTAATAGTGTTGGCATTGTAAGTAAAATAATAATTTGTGCACTTTAAATAAAATAAAATTTATAAAAATATTGAAAGTTATAACCAAAGTTATTTATAATATAAATAAAAATAAAATAACGTACAGCATTTGGTGCCGTACCCGTTTTACATGCATGCTTAATCTATATCTTGCACACAATATGAACGCTGAATGAACGTAGAGTAGCTCTAAGCTACAACATACGAAAGTGGTAACTATATTGTGGTACATTCCATTGACGTCCTATTGGTGGTAGGAATCAAGCGCCGTAAATAGAATTATGTAGCAATAATGAAAATTGTTTCTCTATTCTTTTAATAAGAACATTTAATCAATAACTCTTGTTGCATTAAAAAGTTTACGGCATTCAAGTTTGCGATGCTGGAACCATTTTTTGACCATTGACATAACTTTACCGTGGATGAAAGTAATTTTGAATAACTATTTTCAGCTACATTTACTCTACACTTTAGTTTTCAAACCAAATTTGTCTTACAAGTTCACCGTCTGATTACAAGAGTTTCACCTAACAGTTACAAATGGGTAGCGTAGGAGGACATTAACTTCATCACTGAAAATTCTCTTTCATTTCGCTTTTATTGATATCTTTGTCGGTAAATTACCGTCGGCACCGTTATTAGACTCAGGATACCTTGACAAAGCAAATCTCTTCCCGCGAAGAAATGGTAAGTAAGTCAATTTTAAAGAAACCTAATTATAAGAACTAAATAGAAGTCACTCTTTTTATCTGCCTCATCGCTGCACTTTTTTCAGGTTGTACTTGGTGCTGTAAAGCAAATCATAAACTAACTGCAGAAGCATGTAATATCTGGAAGGAATGTAGGCAAACTTTTGGTGTTTATAGTCAAACCAAACAACATAGAGGAAAACACATTGTGTTTCAGAAAGAAGCAAACAACATATAATATATTTAAAAGAATAATGTTACAGCTTCAATGAGAAGAGGCGAAATGATAATACATTTGCGCTCATCTTTGAGTGTAACCTGAGTCTTAGGAAGAATTATTGAAAGTTGAACAGTCCATTGAATGTTGTTCCTCATGCGAATGGCAGCCTTCAGTACCCTTTGAAATCTTTCGGAAATCATGGCAGGCCATGATTTGCAGGCCATGAAATTCCCAAAGTTTTTCTTTCCCCTTTTTTGGTAACAACGGAAAACATTCGTGTAATGGTGCAAGGTACTCAGGTAGATGAGGAACGTACGTTTGGGAATAATTTACCACACCAAAAATTCGTTATATTTGCTTTGTTCTTGTCGGATCGGGAAAATCTTTAATTATTTTTACTCTTTCCCTGGAAGGAAGGATATACCATTTTGTATTCATCATTTTGCGTGACTCAAAAAATTTAAGTTTTCTACGTTGAATTCTTCTTTTGCGGGCGAACGCTCATTTCAAATTCTCCCAATCTTTTAAATACCATTCGGAGGTGCTCCTTGTGTTCTTCTGAACTTTTACTACAGATCAAAATATTTTTAAATGTATACGAAGACAAAGTCCACCTCGTGACTTATTTGATACATAGATCTTTGAAATGGCAGAATCCGAATGGCATCCATATGAATTCGTTTAGGCCAAATGGGGTAGTTATGAAGTTTTAATCCCCACATGGTCTCCAATCATTTTCGTTTTTTTTGCTACCATATGTACCGGCAATTACGCTTTAGAAAATGATGGTCGAGAAATTCAAAATTTGACCATATCTTTAAAGACTTGTTTCGCAGCTGTCTGTTTAGTCGGGTCAAGGTGTCGAGGTCTCAAAAATAGTAACCATTCAGATGTTGGAATAAAATGATCAACGTTATAAGTCACAATAATCGGGTTGACCAGAAGTGAAATTTCACTGTCTATAAGCTGTCTCTTACCCAAGTTATTGCAACCCAGAAATTGCGATGGTTTTGATCGCCCATTTGAGAATGCGAGAGTAGCGTTTCAAATCTCTTTTATTCACAAAGCGAATGACGCTCGATGAGTGATTTTTTTAGCGTTCCGTAAAGATGAGAGACAGGAGGATTTTGTATTATATCGAGTTCACAAACAATTACCTTCTGTGGAAGAGCAGAAACCACATATTTAAATTTGGTTCTATATATATCGCGACTCCTCGCAGAGCGAATTGTGCTTCCAACAGAATTAAGGGTGGTGTATTGCAGGGTGACAAGCAGGGTGTAAACTGCCAAGTCAATGACGCTACATCACTGCAAATTGGTGCCTTAAAACCAATGCGACCCAAGCGTCTGTTCTCCATGTATGGGGCGACTGGGAGCAGGCGTCTGTCTTGGATCAAGCGGCTCGCTATATAAACGTGCAAAAAGGTTGTTTCTGGTAACCTTAAGATGCAGAACGGACCCATTCACGACAATTTGGGTTTGGCCTAAGGTTAACACCCTAACCCCGGAAAAAACTATTTTGTTAAATTTGGAAATCAGAAAAAGAACAACAGACCTGGACAAAACAAAAGAATTTTACCTGGACGTGAAAAGGACCAGACTACCAAATCGGAACGTGGAATGTGCGCAGCTTGAGGCTCCTGATGCTCTTATAAGTCTAGAAACAGAGGCTGAGAGGTATAGGATGGATATCATAACTCTGCAAGAAATTAGACAGCCAATAATCGGAAAACAAAATTTGCATAGTCACTCTTTATACTGTAGCGGTCATCCTTCTCTAAGAGAATTATGGAACTGGCTTTCTTGTTGGTGCACGCACACAAGAAGCCGTGATGAAATTCATCCCGGTCATTGAGAGGATCTGCTACCTACGTGTACGCGGTACATATAACAACATTTCTCTTATTGCCGTGCATGCCCCAACTGAAGCTAAAACCGTCGACGAGAAGGATAATTTCTACATAGCACTGGAAGAGATTATGAAACAAACAGCAACACGCGATGTCATTATGGTTCTTGGTGACTTTAACGGACAGGTTGGAAGAGATATCTCTTATGGAAATGTGGTGGGTCCCAACAGCTTGCATTTGAATTCGAATGATAATGGTGAGAGAATGACTGAGTTTGCATTATCAAATAATTTGAGAATTGCCAGTACTTTCTTTCCGCATCGATCGATTCATAAGCAGACTTGGGTCTCACCGAATGGAAACTTTTGAAATCCAATTGATCACGTGCTAGTTACAGCACGTTTCTTTTCAAGTGCTCTGAATGTGCGATCCTTTAGAGGTTTTTACATTGGAAGCGATCACTTTTTTGATTCTTGTTTGGGCTAAGATAAGACTCCACTTTCAAAATCCAGCATTCCAAAACTGAACCAACGAAAACGTTTTAACATCTTATCACTAATGCTGAAACAGAAGAGAGATATCACAAACTCGAATCGCTGTAGGTAATCGAACTTTCTACTCAATTAAACCTCTTCTTGAATCACCGTATCACCAACAACACAAGACGTTGATTAGACCGGTGGTGATGTAGGGGTCACAAACATGGAACCTTACACAAAATGACGAATTACATTTAACTGTATTTGAGCGTAATGTTCTACGCTACATTTTTGGTCCACTTAAGACAGATGATGGAGAGTACAGTACGCGATATAACTTTGAGATCATAGACCTTCTTGAGGGTTCAGATATAATAGGTTGTATCCGTTCCAATAGGATTGCTTGGCTTGGGCATGTTCAACGAGCCGATTCACAGCCAGGAATGATTAAAAAAATGTACGTTAGTACTCCAGAGAGTAAGCGACCGCGAGGTAGAGCACGACTGCAATGGGAGACTGACGTAATAAACGACCTTAAAAAATCAGCTGCCATGGTAATTATGTTGCTGTTGCGGATGACCGTCGTGAATATTCGAAGTTGATTAGCCTGGCCACGCTTCTACATGGAGCATGAACGCCACAAAAAAATATATCAAATTTTTTGATGACGATTCCATAGAAAGCATAACATTTCCCATAATTAGCAGCAATTCAGAACAATTCCTACGAAGAGTTTACAGGCTTATTTAGATTTGCAACTGTAGGTTTGAGCATTAAAAAGGAAATGGAAAACCAGAATGGTCGAGAAAAGTGGCCCAAAGAAAGTTATTTATCTGTATATGACGTCCACTCATTAACCCACTAATTTAATTGTGTCAAACGAAAGTGCGTTTGGAATGTGACATTTCAATTAACATTTTTCGAAAACTCAGTTTGATAATACGTCATTTGTGTAAAAAGTAATAATTGTTTGAAAATGAGTGTAAGGTCTGAGAAAATACGATACGTGATGCTTTTTCACAATAAACAAGCAAAAATGCTACACAAACATGCAAAAAACATTGTAAAGTTTACGGTGGTATTTTACGGTGGAATTGGAAGGGAGTTGTACATTATGGGCTGCTACCTCCTGGTCAAACGATCAATTTGATCTGCTGCTGTCAACAATTACCCAAATTAGCGCAAACATTACAAATAAAGCGTCCAGAATTAATCAATCGGAAGGATGTTGTTGCCAAACCACATACATCTTTGATGACCCTACTATACCATTTATTGATCTGACTACCATGTGACTATGTGTTCTGACTACGATTCACTCCTGTTTTTGTAAAACGCTCATTAAAATTTTGTCCAATTAAATGTCCTTGCATAGATATAATGTACCACTAACTCTCAATGTTATAAAAATTGTGGTAGATACGTAAATCATACATGTAATAAAAGTAATTATAAAATTTATGTTAAATATCCAGTTGTTACGTTAATTCTTTAAACTACTTGGTTTTAACAAATGTTTAATTCTTTACTATAGAGAAAATATTTAAGTGAAAGGGGGTAGGATGTAGCGCATATGCCGGAATATCAATGAAAATAAACTGAAAGTAGAACATACATATTTTAAATTTGGTAACTGCATTTGGAAATACTTTTATCAAAACAATCGGTTGCGGTATATATTTGCATCACTGGAAAAGAGCTTCAAATTCGACAAGCATGGCTATTATGAAAATTAAGCTCTAAGTAACCCAGTTATACTTTAATAGTCAAACTTCTTAATATTTTTACAGTAAATTAAATACAAGAAAGTTTTCCTTTCATCCTTCTCTTAAATCTAAATTTTTGTTAAACTTCGGACATTTTAATTTACGGGAAATAACCACAGTGTGGGTGATCTCAAATTAAATTAAATTAGTAAAAACTTTTAAATTATTTTTCTATACAGAAAACAAAAATTTTTGAATTTTTTTTTATAAACAACAAAAATTGCCATATTTGTTGTTTTCCTTAAAGCATAACTTTCTTGATTGCTTTTGATGGGGTTTTCCTTCCTAAGAAAAAGGTTTGGTCATATTTAGTCCATTTTAAAAATTTTAAAACTTTTTCTTGTTAACTATAAATATGATAACATAATATATGTATAGATAAGTTATGGTTACTCGTTTTTCTTTAATACAAAATGATAATTATAAATTTTACAAATATTATTATTTTATAGTTTATTCTTAAGAATAGAACCAAATGCACTTATAAAATAATTTTTGTAATTTTTGCTTTAAAACTTATACTTTCTAATTTTGTACCAAACTTTTATGTTTCTTCTTCGAAAGTTATTATTTTTTTTTGTATATCTATGTGTTTACATAAAATATGAAATAAAACTAATATATAAAATTGCCTGACCATTAAAATTGGGTATATTGAGTTACAAATCACTTCCTCACAAAACAAGGAGAAACTAATAAAATTGAACTTTTAATAATATGTCTTGTATATGTACACGTACATAGTTGTGAGTAGAGTTTTAAGAGAACAGGAAATTTATTTAGGTTTATATATTGTTAAAGCCCACATCCTTTAATTCACTTGTGGACTTTAAACGAATTTTCAAAACAATTCTGTAATTTACTGTCTTAAACTAGAAATATTATTGCGTATTTCTACATATAATATCGAAATATTGTTGCTTGAACTACATAAAAAGTTCTATTTACTTCGGTCTGAAAGACCTAAGTATTACATTTATGAGCCAAAAGTGAAATTCTTACCCCCACTTTTTTTGGCATTTCTTGACGTTTTAGGACCTACTGATTCTAAAAAAGCAAAAATAAAATTTATATCTGTCTGACGGCCGGCCGGCCGTCATTACCTACGTTGCAGGGAAAACCGCTGGAGGGATTTCAAAAATTTTTTTTCTAAAAATAGGTTTATTCAAGGGGACAGATCCGAAAGACCGCTGTGTTTGATAACTGTACCGGAAGTGTATCAAAAAAATCATTAAGTGTGTCAAGAATAGAAAATTTTCATATTTTTGGCTTAAAAAACGTTCATTTTAAGTGATTACGAGTAGGAACATTGAATTGGGAGAAATCTTGATAGAAGGGATTGGTATGTGAGATCAAAAACTAGATTATTGCATTATAAGTTTGTCAAAAAATGTTGTCAAGTGTGTCAAAAGAAAGATTTTTATTTATTTTTTTACCCAATTTTTTGGAAAAAAATTAAATTAATTATTTGTTTGAAATGAAATTTTATTATTACTATTGAGAATTATGGTATTATCAGTTTGTCAAAAAAATGTTGTCAAGTGTGTCAAAAGAAAGATTTTTATTTAGTTTTTTACCCAATTTTTTGGAAAAAAATAAAATTAATTATTTGTTTGAAATGAAATTTTATTATTGATTATTATGGCATTATAGGCTTGTCAGAAAAATGTTGTCAAGTGTGTCAAAAGAAAGATTTTTATTTACTTTTTTACCCAATGTTTTGGAAACAAATGAAATTAATAATTTGTATAACATGAAATTTTATTATTATTATAGAGAGTTAGGGCATTATAAGTTTGTCAAAAAAATAATGTCAAGTGTGTTCAAAAAATGATTTCATTTATCTTTTTAGCCAATTTTTTGGAAAAAAAAGTACCTAATTTGTTATAGTTTTTGAAATATTTTTGGAATTTTGAAAAAATTTTGTATTTTTAATTTTGTATAAATTTTGCAATATTTTTTGGAATTTTGGAAAAAGTTTTAATTTTTGATTTTGTAAGAATTTTTGGAATATTTTTAGAATTTTGAAAAATTTCAAATTTGTGATTTTATTATAATTTTTGAAATTTTGAAAAAAGTTTCAATTTTGATTTTGTAATGATTTTTGCAATAGTTTTAGAATTTTGGAAAAGTTTGAATTTTTAAGAATTTTTGGAATATTATTGGAATTTAGAAAAAGTTTAAATATTAGATTTTATTCTAATTTTTGGAATATTTTTGGAATTTTGAAAAACGTTTGATTTTATTTGATTTTTAAAATATTTTTGGAATTTTAAAAGAAATATGAATTTTTGATTTTGCCACATTTTCTCGAAACGCTAAATGGAGAGGTTTTTGAGTGGATTGCTGATTGTATCTCTTTGCACTAAATTATGTTAATTTATTATGATCTGTTATAATTTTCCGGCATCGTATTGATGTTTCGTGTTAGTTTTGTAATAAATTTCTAAACAGAGATAAAAATACTTGTACTTTAACAAAGAATTATGTTTGATATACATCGCTGCCCAAAACTAAAAACCATGTCCTCATAAAAGTGTTTTGCCGAAAACTATATCAAAATCCTTAACCCAGACCGAAGTCTTGATATCTTAGAGCTGTGAGATTTTCGCCCCTCCATATTTTTCGTATTAGTACTCCACTAACTCGAGTTTATATTAATGAAAACAATTTAAAATTTCATTTTTGGACGTTTATGTTATACGGAGTATAATATTAAGAATAATTTTAGTCAGTCTTTGGACCGAAAAACAACAAAATGTTGAACACTACTTGGCGGAGTTTCAAAAGTTTTACTTCATTAAATTTTGAGGTTAGATCACTAGATTGCAAATGCATCAAAAATTTGCGTGTGTAAATCGTTTGGCTTGTTCAATGTTTTTTTGATATATCTTTTCATTTTATCTACAAAAAACGTAACGGACTAGCTGGAATTAAACTTAAGCATGTAATGTAATGTGATAATATATTTTGTTGTTTACGACATCGTATTTATGTTTTGTATTCGTTTTCCTTTATTTCTCTAGCTAGAAAAGTAAACAAACACCATTTCATCTTTCATGAAGTAAATACTAAACCCTTCGTACAAACCGAACTCCTGACACCTCGTAACAACCTTCAACCCTTACTACCATTTGTCAATACAAAATAGAGGTTGTCTTTATAATAGAGCTTGAAAATAAAAAAAAAATTATTCTAAACTCATTAGGTCCTTTTTAACAAGTAAAAACATCATTTCAATATAAAACAATTAATTAATAATTTACACTAGAAGTTATTACTCATAATGAAATTTTTTTAAATATTTTGGAAACATTTAAGTTAATTTTATTTAATATAAATGAAGCAGTTTCGTTTACGCTAGAGCCTTCTGGCTCCATGATTTCAAGTTTAAAAAAATTGTTAAATTAATTAATCTAATATATTATTACGAATACAGAAAAATCTAAACGATTACAGAAAGATCTAGACGATTACGGTCACTTCCAGGAAAATAAAATCAACAAAACACAACAGAAAGTGAATGAAATGAATAGTGTTGTTGTTGTTGTACATGTTCTTAGAATTAAGGTCTACCTAAAACAAATGATTTTATGAATCAAATCAATATAACGTAAAATAATCGAATATTCTAATATTTTCTCAAGGTTTCTAAAAAGTGACCGCGAAATTTCCAGAGATTAAGCAGAATGTATATAAGGAAATTGTCTCTTGTAGTAATTAATTAGTTTTATTTTAAACCTGCGATAGTGAAGTGAAAATTGTAAAAGTGATATTTAAATTAGTTTTTGTGAATAAAGTTTCAAGTTTTATTGAGAAGAAATATTTTGTGTATTATTTTAAACGTTGTGTTACTGGAAATTTCTACAATAAACCGTTGGAGTTTCTGAAGCTGTTGAAAGAATATTCTAGTTAGGAATATTGTTTGCTGTATTGTTTTCCTGTTGTTGTGAAACAATTAAGGTGTTGAATACTTAATAAAACCTGGTGTTTGCTAACTAATCAGTGATCGAACTCGGAAGAGATTGGGAATTGCGTTTATCGAATTGTGAGTTAGGCCAATTCGAAGTAAGGTTAGAAAAACGTAACAATATTAAATAAATAATAGTCCAATTTTATTTAATTAAAATTTCAACTTGCGTCCTTTGATATGCTAATTTGGTTCCAATTTGTTATTATCATACATAAACTTTATAATATGTGCGTTCTATTTGACTGAAATAACTGAAAAAACAACAATACTGGATATAATTTTCCAGTTGCTTCAGTCAAATCGAACACGACCATTGATTGATATGGTCCTCAAATCGCAGTTTTACGTTTTCAATCGGCAAGGCAAATAGTAAAAAATATTAAGAAAATGTTATGAATATAAAGCGAATAGGAAGAATAAAAGGAATAAAATTAAAACGACAGATATTTTAAAACACGAGCGCAGGAGAATATAAAACATTCGAATGAAAACATATCTCTTATTTTCATTCTTTATATATTCGTATTCTTTCTTTAATAAAAAAAGGAATAAATGCGATTGGATTTTGAAAACATTCTTAAATATTCATTCGAAGAACGTTGCTTTCTCATCTCTGGTTCGTATCTTGAGATCTCGAGATTGCTAAAAGAGATTAACTCTAATGCAATCGGGACTGATGATATTCCAATTAGGTTCATAAAAATGATTCTGCCTGTTGTTCTAAATTACCTAACGCATATTATAAATACATCTTTAATAAGCTCAGTTTTCCCGAATATTTGGAAAAGTGCATATGTAATTCCTGTAAATAAGATCTCTAAGCCATCAATTGTTAATGATTTTCGCCCGATCAGGTTTTAGAGAGGAGTATAACACTACATCTGCGCTTGTTGAAATAGTTGATGACTTAATTTGTTCAATATCAGAAGGAAAGGTATCGATTTTAGTATTGCTTGATTTTTCTAAAGCCTTTGATTCCGTTGAGCACTCTGTGCTTTTAGAAAAGTTGAAAACCAACTTTAACTTTTCTAAGAGTGCATTAAAACTTTTGCAGTCGTACTTAACTCAAAGAACCCAAACTGTTCGTTTTCATGGCAATTTTTCTGATCCATCATACATTACAGCTGGTGTCTCACAGGGCTCTGTACTGGGGCCTATTCTCTTCTCACTATTTATAAATGATATAAATTCTTTTGTTATCATACATTACTATTTTTTTGCTGATGATCTCCAAATATATGATTCGGCCCCACTAGCTAGTTTTTGTGAAAGTATCGATAGAATCAATCAAGCACTCCATGCAACTTCTGAATAGGCAGCTAGAAATCATATACAAATGAATTCCAAAAAATCTCAAGCTTTAATTATTACGCAAAATAAAACCACATTATTGCGCTTAAGCTCTACTCAATTAATATTAAATGATCAGCCTATCAAATTGGTTCACAAATTAAGAGACTTTGGACTTATTATAAATAGTTCACTTAATTGGGATGATCATTCTGCACATTTTACACCTCGTGATGCTAAACTCAAGCTTATACGTTCGTTGATAGTGCATTTTTCTTATACTGTGCTCCAATTTTTTCTGGCTGTTCTGAAAGTTCTTGGAATAAACTTAATACTGCATTTAATTCATGTGCGCGTTATATTTTTAATTTTCGTCGTGGTGCCCAAATTACTATCCATACAAAAACTATTCTAAACTGTGATTTTCGTAACTATATAAAATTCATGACATCCTTGTTCATGTTCACTAATTATATATAAAGAGCCCATATATTTGTACAAGGAACTAAATTTTTTCAAATCATCGCGGACTATGAATTTAAATTTGCTTGTGAACTGCAAAACAAAGTCAAGACAAGCTTCTTTCTTTGTAAATGGTATTAAGATCTGGAATTCTTTAGATAGAGAAATTAGATATCAGAACTCTATTGTGGGGTTTAAGAAATTGGCTTTCGAGTTTTTGCCTCCATTACATAAATTTAATCATCCAGAAGTTTTTTTGTGAACCGTCAATAACATGTTTCTTTTTTCTGTAATTAATCATATTCCAATTTATTAATCTAATATATTTAAAACAAAACAGCACATAAATTAATTAAGTTTAATCTTAAGTTGAAGACCTATCTAAAGTATTATTTATAATTTATTAACTATAATTCTGTATCTGTTCATTTTTGAATGAATTTTTTTTTCTGTGTGTAAATTAGCATATTTATTGTATGCAAGAGAAAATTTTACTTCATCTTCAAGTGAAATTGTAAAAAGGCATTGCCTTATTTGTGTACATATTATTTTTTGAAATAAATAAATAAATAAATAAATAAGTTCGAAAAAATGATGAAAAATTCGAATTTTATTTGGATCAAAAATCTTTAAAATTAAATATCTCAAGAACACGAATTAACTCCTCTTTGTAAATTTAAAATATTTTAAAGTAAGGATAATTAAACTTAAAAAAAATATTGCGACGCTGATGCATAGGCTGACTTCACCACAGCTCTGGAAACATAGTGTTCTAGATATATAATGAGCTAATATCCATCAAATACTTTAATTAAAAGCTAACCAATATTATGGACTTCGTATTTCTAATAATAAAAATATCAAAGCAAGCAGTAGCATCCCAACAAACACAAATTCTGTTGTACAAGAAAAGGTTAAAAAAAATTTTATCGGAAGTGACAAACCGGAAGTTAGGATGCAGAACTGTTGTAAACCGTACATGTGTACGTACTAAATTTCATCCAATTCGATTATCAGGTACAGAAGTTATTGAGCTTCCAAAATAACAAGTGCTTGGAGGACCCCCTACCACTTTGTTCACTATCGCTAAAACAACTAATTAGTTCCTTGCCATACACATTGCATTTTTTTGCAAAGTGTAATCAAAATTACTTAACGAACGAATGTTGTATGCTTCCAACAAATATTGAAACAATAAACAGGTGTTCGGAAGGGTCCCTACCAGTTATCCCAATATTGTCCAAAAACTAATCAATCCTTTGTCATTTAAGTCTTCATCTTTTTTCAAAGTGCCATTAAAATTGATTAATGAATGTGAAATCTGCATGCACCCAACAAACTTTAAAAACAAAGTGTAAAAAGTCAGCAGTTGTATGGTAGACCCCCCGCCACTTTAATCAATGTGTTCCAAAAGATGATAATTATCTTCTTACACTAATTGGAACCTTTTTCATAAGTTTTATCATAATCACTTCATTATTGTAGGCTGTAGTGCGCATAAAGATACTGAAAAAACTGCCAACATTTAAAAAAAAATTTTTTACCGGAAGTAAAAACCGGAAGTTGGTATGCAGAACTGTTGTGAACCATAATAAATTCTTATGTACCAAGTTTCATCCAATTTAATTATCAGGTACAGATGTTATTGAGCTTTAAAAAAACAGGTGTATGGGACACCCCCCACCACTTTGTTCACTATCACTCAAAAACTAATCAGTTCCTTTCCATACATGTTTGCATCTTTTTCCAAAGTGTCATCAAAATTGGTTCACGAACGAATGCAGTGTGCTCCCAACAAACATTGAAAAATTGATGACTCAGTAAACAGGTGTTCGGAAGGCACCGTACCACTTATCCCAATATTGTCCAAAAACTAATCAGTTTCTTGTCATTTAAGTATACATCTTTTTTCAAAGTGTCATTAGAATTGATTAATGAATGAAGTCTGTATGCTCACAACAAACTTTAAAAACAAAGTGTGAAAAGTCAGTAGTTGTATGGTAGACCCCCCGCCACTTTGATCAATGTGTTCCAAAAGATGACAATTATCTTCTCACTCTAATTGAATCTTTTTCCAAAAGTTTTATCATAATCACTTGATTATTGCAGGCCGTAGTGTACATAAAGACACTGAAAAAACTTCAAAAAAGTACAAAAAAAAAATTTTTACCGGAAGTGAAAAACCGGAAGTTGGGATGCAGAACTATTGTGAACCGTACTACATTTTCATGTACCAAGTCTCATCCAATTCGCTTATCAGGTACAGGTGTTATAGAGCTTTAAAAAAAACAGGTGCTCCAGGGACCCTACACTATTTTGTTCACTATCGCTCAAAAACTAATCAGTTCCTTGCCATACATGTTTGCATCTTTTTCCAAAGTGTCATCAAAATTCATTCACGAATGAATGTTTTATGCTCCCAACAAACATAAAAACTTTGTGGAAAAAACCACCTTTTGTATGGTTGATCCCCAAACCCTTTATCCAATGTGCTCCAAAAGCTGATAAAATCTTTCTTATGTTATTTGAAAGCTTTTACCAACGTTTCATGAAAATCGATCGGTGGTTGTAGGCTACAGTAGGGAAAAACACCTGAAAACAAAAACTTTTTAACCGGAAGTGACAAACCGGAAGTTGGTATGCAGAAATATTGGAAACAGTACTTAAACTTTATATACTAACTTTCAATAAGATCATAGTCCGGGACCAGAAGTTATTCAAGATTTAAACATAGAGGTGTTCGGGAGACCCCCTGCCATTTTGCCCAAATTTGAAATGAATCCAGCAGCCAAATTCTGTAATTGTGAAGCGGTGAAGTGATAAGTTTTTTAATGAAAAGAAACGAAGAAATTTTTATCACTTCACCGCTTCACAGTTACAGAATTTGGCTGCAGATCTTCCATTTTCAAGTGAACCTGTATCATTTACCAAAATTTCATCAAGATCCTATGCAGAAAATTCAAACCCACGCACACACAGACGTACACCAAAATTTTTTTTGGCTATTTAGATAGAGGATGGTCCAAAACAAAAGAAAAAATAAAATTTGGGGTATGTAAGATTTTTTTTTTCACGATATATTGCATTACTTCACACAATTTAAAATTGTGGTGAAGTAAAAAGTTAAAATTTAATTGGATTTAAAATTTTTTATTAATGGAAGTTGTGAAAAAAAAATTGAAAAATTATGAAAAATTGCAATTTTTAGTCGTACTAAAATCTTTAAAATTAAACATCTCAAGAACACGAATTTTAGCCTCTTTGTCAATTTGAAATATTTTAGAGTAAGGATAGAACTATTTTCAGAAAAAAACTAATTTAATTCCAATTGATCTTCTAGCCTAGCGCCATCTTTAAAAAGTTTTTTAATATTTTTATTTAGAAATTATTTACAAAAACAATTAATTAATTTTTTTAAAACGAATAACTAATCAAACAAAAAAAATTGGCTGAAATCGGTATAGCCGTTATTGAGCAATTTAATTTCAAAGCTACATCGGATTGGCAGAATTTTCATTTTTCATGCTTGTTGGGGTGCCCCCTATGCTCAAACAATGGACTTTAAAAAAAATTGTAAAATAAATTGTATTTTTATTTTGTCCATACTACTTATATGCCCAGTTTCAGGAATATCAAAAATGGTCAAGCTTTCACAACTCGGTCTATAAAAGGCAAAAGCATCTAAACAATCCACTATCCTAATTCAGTTTTTACTCTATATCAAAATGAAATTCAAAAACAAAAACATCCAAAAAACTCCTTAAACAATTTATTATTTTATTTTTTTTTTTACTACCTCAATAGTAGAAATTGGATCGGACAAGTGTATTATCAAAGAAAGAATATGAAACATTGATCAAAGTATTCAATTTAAATAAGTTTGTGGTTTTTCAGAATTTATTAAATGTGACAGTGTAGCCTTTGATTTTCGTGTTGGTAGTTTTGTAATATGAATAGAAATAGCGCAGTGAAAGATGTGTTGTTTTAGAGAAAAAAAAACTTTAATTTTTTCCCTTTTTTCCATTTAACTTAATTAGTAGTTTGAAATCATGTGATGGGAATGTCGAGTAATTATTGGACGTAAAGGTGATCGGTGTATTTTGAAATGAAACAAAGAGAGGAAATTCTTGCTATTAAACCGTTGTGTAAACTGTTTGATGAAGTCAATCATTAGATCATTAGTAGATGAATATCAATTCAATTAGTAAGTATCAATTTGATTATTGATTTGGATTAATAAATTTTACAAATTTTTATTATTTAAAATTAAATTGTTTGTTATTTGATTGTAATTTTAAAATTTGTAATTTTGTTATTTATCTATTTTTTAATGAATTTTTATCAGGCACAAAAAGCTGGTGAAACCGATCTTGAATAGACTAATAATATTTGAAATTTAGTGATATCGTTTATACGTAGATTCCTTAAGGTGCAATGCAAAAGTCTTCTGAGGTATCAATATATTGCAATATATTGCCTGTTGTTATGTGAAAAGAACAAGAAAAAACAAATAAATTAGTAAGTTTAGTTTTATTTCCATTATGCTTAAACATCTTTGGTATGAATTTTTTTTTTTAAATCTTTATTTTTCGAATTGAGAAATTTCTGCACGGAAATGATTATTCTATAGTAACCAAACCCACGTTTGGTTATGAATTTGGGTGTGGAATAGTCACTGGTCAGCCTGATTGACCTGCTTCGTAGAGACAGGTTCATCAGATTTTGTCGTGGGGAGTACTCTACCGGCAGGTTTGTTAGAAAAGGTACACCACAAAGTGGAGTCTGTCAACCCTTTTTTTATAATTGTGTTATTAATTATCTGTTGTGAAACCTAGACGGGACTCGCTTTATGTTACCTTTTATGCGGACGATGTTGCTATAGGCGTTTTACTTAGGTAAATATCCTAGAACTCTAAGGTATCTAATACAAAGAGCTGTTTGCACTGTTTAACCTATCTCACTGGTAGCTGTGGGCTGCAGGTGGAGCCACAATAATTGGAATTCTACTCTAGGAAACGTAAACTAATTAAATTGGACCATTCGAGTTTATTATGGCCAGCAAACTATTCTGGAAACCCAACATTCTTGAAAAAGTATGGCAAGTTACCATAAGAACTTAATCGTGCAAAAGCGCTATTGAACTCAAATTAGGTCTTGTTCACTGGATACACAGTCTGATACTTTGCTGTATAAAGTTACGGTTTTTCGATCGTCCCTAAATAAAATGGTTAATTTAATCAAAAACTGTTGATGAGAGTTCAGAGATCCGCATCATTGTGCTTTAACTGTGCTCTAAAAAGCTATCCCACTGCAACACTAGAAATTTTCTAGAATCATTCTCTTATCAATATCTTAGCCAAACAAATAGCTGCCAGCAGGGCAGTTGGGCTTAAGTTAACTGCTATGTGAAGTTATGTACAGTTAGATAGAGCACTCCTAAATTCTGGTTTGAAGCAAAAGTCCCTCGCGCATAAACTAGTCCATGCCAAAACTATTCTCAGAGACTAAATTTACAACTGATATTTCTTCCAGAGAGGACTGAGAAAGTGGATTAGATAAACATACAAGCGTTGTCAATGTCTGTGTTGTGGTTCATTCTTCAGAGAACTAAATTGTACCTTTGTTTTTGCCAGCCTGATCACTGCAGTGTTTTTCAGGCCTAAATTATAGGTATAAACGAAGCCGCAAATTGGTTGTAATATCTCACCACGCAGAAGAGTCGCATTTCACCACGTCGAAGAACCAGGAACTGTCTGACATCTCTTAACAAGTTGGCTGACCAATTTAAAATGCATATCGTTTGAGTGCCGGAGTATTTCGGTATAACGGAGAACTTGAAAACCGGCAAAATTGTTTGACAAAGCACTGCCTGCCTTGTATCATCAAACATAGATAATAACTTAATGAAAACTGTGACTCCAAATTTAAGATGTTCAGAGAGATGGTCAAAACTTAAGAGGGTCAAAGAGCACCAAATGAGTGAATACCATGCAGAACTGGCGTCTGCTGGGACGCTCCAGGTCTCATCAACTGATATCAATAAATCACGCCCGTTATTATTAGACACCTTTGTTATTGAGAAACACAGACTGAGTGTGTTCTCCCATGACTACTACCGCAGTTGCAATGACGAGGAGGAGGAAACGGTTCTCCACGTTTTCTGCTCGTGTTTTGGTATCTAGTTCAGACCAGACTCTGTTTTCTAGATGTAAGAACCTTTTATCATCTGAAGGATATTTGGAAGCTGAACGTCAGGGACAATTGACTCATCTTAAGAAGCTTTGGATATTTTCAAAACTTAGTGCTTGAACAGCAAAGGTGCTTTTCATGGTATGGCTACGGACCCCGTGTATTTATGCCTCGTCCTTAAAATGGCCATTATTATCTAATTTTTATGTAGAACACAAGAGAAAATGTAAATTTGATTATGATTTTAAATTTTTGTGCTCTTCAAAAAACATAATTGAATGACAATCCGTTAGACGTGGAACATGGTTTGCTGGCTTAATCTAGTAAGCCAAAATAATCTTGAATGGACCCGAAAATGCTTAAGTAGGTTTTGTAAAATTGTGCAAATTTAAACAAAAGTCGTTGAATATGAAACACGTATTATCATCTAATGAACTATGTTTGCCCAGTTTTGATGCCGCAGTATCAGTATTATATTTTCGTTAGGTATTTAATGACACAGCCAAGAAATATTAATTTTTTTTAAATATGTCTCAAGATTAGCATAAAACAGTTCAATAAACGCTTTCAACAATTTTTAGTCATAATTTCAATATTTTTAATAAAAATTTGTCAACGTATCTACGTACTAGTTTATCTGATATTGTTCAAAATATCACAGTTTTATTAACATCAACCTTTCTGTAGGCTAAATACAAACGTAAAACTATAAAAAACAGAATGTGACAAAACTGGGTTCCAATCGTGCTGAAAGCGCAAACTTCCATAAGGCATGTCCATGTATAATCAAACCCGCCCAATAGCTCTTTGCTAATCTTACGCATAAAAAAGCGTAACGTAATCAATCGTTATTTTCATAACGAAATTTATACTAATCCTACACTTAAAAAAAAATTCACAATCACTTTACAAAACAATATCCACTCTCAATACCAACAATTTATTTTACAATAATCTTCAATTCTAATATTTATAAAATTTAAATAATTTTATTTAAAAGAAACTCTACAAATACATATTTCAAATTTTCATTTTATAAATTCTGATAAATTGTAATAAAAATAAAATGAATTGTTTTAATTTAAAAACATAAATAGTTTTCCCTATACTACAACAACTCCTTTATCCTTTGCCTTTTTTTTATTTTTTTCGTCTAACATATATAGATAATCTAAATTTATATGGACATGGATGGTCAAGTAATTTTTAAATAAGAGAAACATCATGCGACATTAAAATAATAATAAAGTAGTTGGATTTAGTCAAAATAAAAAAAAGGACTCTAAAGCTTTTAAATTTCTTTAAAATAAAAAGTTTAGGAAACAAGGATTTTCTACATATTAGTTACGATTTGTTATATAGTTAGGAGATAAATTGATTGTAATTTCTTTGATGAACTATATTTTATTATAAAATTTAGATTATTGTAATAAATTATTTCACTGACCTCTGATTTTAAATTAATTGGATGTTGTTGAATTGTTGGTATTGTAGCACCAGGTGATGATGCTGTAGCTGCTGTTGCTGGTATTATTTCTAGTTCACGTTTTAAACTCCCAAGATTGGGACTAGTCATTTCGCAGGGCATTACAGCCCCTAACATTACTATTTGTTCACCACCACTATTGTTATTTTCTGCCTCTTCAATACCTTCTGCCATATCAAACTAACATTTTGACTTTGTCTAAAAAATAAAAAAACGACATAAATTAGCTTTGAAATGTATATATAAGTAAAAAAAATAATTATTATGATGAAAAAAAAATCTATTACAGACATCAGAATTACAAATAAAAACTAACATTCAAACTTAAAATTAAAATTGCATTTTCATAATATAATAATAATAACACTCCCTTTAATTATATATCCGTTATATTTTATAATTATATGCAAATGTAGAGTTTACAATATAGAAATTATAACTAAATATATTTTTTTATTTATATTAAGTGTAATTTTGAAAAAAAAAAAATAATAAAACCTTGGCTATATGTACGAGTAAATAATTTAATATATTTCACAATTATACGCTGAACTTAAAAAACGGTGGAAGGAGCAACCCTTTTTGTATTATTTATTTTAATTTTTTTTTTCATATCCATCAATAAATGGAATCATACATACACTGTGGATTTAGGAGTTTGAACGAATGAATTGAACTTCCTTAATTTTTTTTTTGAATTGGATTAAAAATTAGATAAACAGTTGTTCAATGAATAAAGTGTTTTTGGGTTTTGTATGAACTTTACTTGGTTTAATTATATGTTTTAATTGAAATAAGTATGTTGCAATATTAACTGAATGTAACTACAAAATTATCGACAGATGTGAAATATGGGTCTAATCACAATTTTAAAAAAATGATCAAACAAATTGGAACATTAATTTTTACTAAATGCATGGTTTTTTGTTGTATTTATACTTCGTGGAAGAACGATGTCCTAATAGGTGAAATTCTTGATTTGGACGACGGATGGTGACCCTGACCATTTTGATCGACTTCATATTGACCGTACAAGTATATAGCATGAAATAAATAGGTGAAATAAAAAACATTTATGATTTAGAAAAATTTTAAGGTGTTTAGTTTGAGAACAGGATGGTCCAAAAGATTTCTGAAAATTAAAATTCAGGGTAAATTTGAAATCAACTGTGCGTTGTTTTCAAATATGTTTTGTAAAGGTAAAAATGTACAATGTACATATTGAAAAAAGGACATAATAAGCTTTTTTCTTACACTGTTAAGAATATTAAGAAATATTTTTTTTAATATGGCACTGATGCCGTAGGTCAAGGATTTTTTGAGTTTGCCGATATGAAAGTTCCAATCTAACACTAAAATACTATTTTTAATTTCTTAAATTTTATGGCTAATATTAAGGTGGCCATTTTATTTGTTACTTTTTTCGGCAGCATCTTAACAAATCAATTAAAGTTGACAATGTTAGACAATCAATTTAAGCTTAGTAGAAGTTTAGTTTTGATCCCATCGTTTGTGCAGCTTTTGAAATGCTTCGATATAGTTGACACTAGTTATTGAAATACATTTTAACAGTTTTTTAGCGGCTATCTTGAGTAAGTAAAGTTATCAGGTTAATTGGTAACGCATCTTATGAACCAGAGGAAGCTATTTTCCGACGACGCCAAATATACTATTCCAAAGACGGCGGCGTGCGTCAATAGATATATGCTTCCCTCTTGTTTTCATTTTATTTCCTTTTGTCCGAAGATTCCCTTCTATTTTTCTTATTACTGCAACTCCCACCTTTATTCAGTCCTCGGCTTTAACTTTTTTTTGTCTGGCCCGGCTAGTTCAGTCGGTAGACCATGAGAGTTTTTTTCTCGAGGTTTGGATTCAAGCCCGGCTCTCATTTCACTTTTTTGTTTTTTTTTATGATTCTCAGAACTATAGAACTTCCTCTTTTCGCCCTGTCCTGTAATGATTTTTTTTATATCGAACTAGTCAGTTGGGGCTTAGAAAGTGTGAAAACAAGTTATTTTAGATCTGAAAAGATGAACTTCAACAGTTGCGATGAGAGTGACTTAAAGCCGTAGAGAAAAGTCCATTTTAAACTAATGAAAATAGAATCTTGTGCTTTGTTATTATTTAAATTTTTTTGTGGTATATTAAAATTAAATATGAATCAAAAAAGAGTTTATTGAAGCAAAGTTGAGCTATTGAGTTAATTTACTTAGATTATATCAAATATAACGGTAAATATTATTAGTTCTATAAAAGTAAAATTTATGCTATTATAATCTAGTTGTGCTGTGCTAAATATCAATGTGCAATTAATTAAATCAATATATGATATGATATTAAAGTTTATGTTATTTTGACTGTGAGAAAAGATTAACACCAAATAACGAGTTATGCAGAGGTTATGTTGCGTCAAACAAATCTCTTAAATTTGTTGAAATATTAGAGAAAGTAACAAAACAACCAAGCTTGGATGCTCAAAATAACTTATTACAAGAACAACCAAAACTGGATACATCTTGGCGAATTGGAAATAATCTATTGTAACAGAATCTATTTATTTTAAGTTTTGCTTTTGTCTTATATTGGTAGCATTAATAGAGTGATTTGATACAACGTTAATTGCAGCGACAGTAAGCTTTTTTAGTATAGCTAGCCGTTTTGAGTATTTATGTAACGAATCAGGATAGTAAGCAAATTTTATGTCACACTATAACTAAAGTTATATGATTTCCTACCGTAGCCTAAAGTAGGAGAATTGTGGTAGGTAGGTTGGCATCCGCAGGATCTGAGCGTATTAGTAGGCACGCTAAGATGTTAATCAGATATTAATACAAATATTTTCTTGTGTGTAGAGGTTGGTCAATAGAATTCACGCCCAAAGGGTTTAATAGGATTCAAGTGTCAAGTGTCTGATCAACTGGTGGACCTACACGGACAACCGAACCTTCTACGAGCCCTCCCTTAATTAGTATTAAGTAAGGAACACCGTATAGCAGCGTTAAAACCAAAAACATGGAAATTGTTGGTCATTCTCAGAAAATTCAAATTTAACAAGACCAAAGTTTTTTGGAAATTTATCCTTCCAGCTCTGTGAATTCGCGAAAAAAATGGGTGGCACGATTAATACGATTCAATGATTGATCCTGTTGCTGCAGAATGTTTTTCCACCAGCGTGAGGAGGAGGAAAGAGGTTGTCCACTAGTGCATTAGAAACAGGTACGGTTCAACTAGTGTGTGAAGTGGTCTATTGGCTAGCACGCAGGGCTCAGAACCGTACGACTCGGGTTCGACTACCTCATCTCCCGTCAAATTGGTTTTTTTTTGTAAACGTGTTGACTTGTAGTTATTACAACATGTGTCACAACAACACATAAAAACGTTTTAAAATCATTTATTTTTTCAGCAAATGGATAACTAAACAACAAAACCTATCTCATATAAAATACATATAGGCCAATATTTCATGATGGGGTAGAGAAATTAAAAATAAAAATGTTATAAAAAGCTTTGGTTTAAAAGTTTGCAGAAAGAAAACTAAAATAGGGATGCCAATAGTCATGCTAGTGGCATATTCCTTGATCATGTCAAGCACTGTATTCCTCAATCATTAAAGCCTACACAGAGAAATACATGAAGGCTCGATTCTTCAATATTTCATACCTAAGATTTAGGGTACTACAGTTAACTGTATATTGTTCATCCTCCAGAACCCCTAAGCTATTACCTTGACTAGTGATTTCTCACTGCTACTGCTAGCGGTTTGTGATATTTCACGTTAGCTTGTACGTCAATAGCGGGGGGGACTGGAGTGCACGCGGTGTTCATACCCATAGATCAAAAATAAAAAAATTACAAATCAACAAAAATTGATCCCACCATTCGGGTAAAAGCAAAAAATTAATAACTATCAACACACCGATTTTCCATTTTATTTGAGTAATTAATATGCTCGTTTATTTTTCAAAAATCTAAGCAAATTTTATTTTCTAAAGAATTTCTAAAAACAACAAATAATATATGGAGGGGCTGAAATCTCAAGCTCTGAGATATCAAGACTTCGGTTTTGGTTAAGGATTTTGATATAGTTTTCAACATTAACCTTTTATGAGGACATTGTTTTTAGTTTTGGGCAGCGATGTATATCAAACATAACTCTTTGTTAAAGTACATGTATTTTTTATCTCTGTTTAGAAATTTATTACAAAACTAACACGAAACATCAATACGTTGCTGGAAAATCATAACAGATCATAAATTAACATAATTTAGTGAAAAGATGATACAATCAGCAAACTACTCAAAACCTCTCCATTTAGCGTTTCGAGAAAATATTACAAAATCACAAATTCATATTTCTTTCAAAATTCCAAAAACATTCCAAAAATTATTACAACATCAAAAATTGAAACTTTTTTCAAAATTCCAAAATTTAGAATAAAATCAAATATTTAAAATTCTTCAAAATTCTAAAAATATTCCAAAAATTCAAATATTCCAAAAATTCATCAAAAATTGAAACTGTTTTCAAAATTCTAAAATTATATATATATAAAATTCACAAATTCAAAAATTCTATTTTTTTTTTCAAAATTCTAAAGATATTGCAAAAATTATAACAAAATCAAATATTAAAACTTTTTCCAAAATTCTAAAAATATTACAAAAGTTATAACAAAATCAAATATACAAACTTTTTTCAAAATTCCAAAATATTTCAAAAACTATAACAAATTCAAAAATTTCCATTTCGCATTTACGTCGTACAACAGCTAAATTTTATTTTCCAAAAAATTGTCAAAAAATAAATGATATCATTTTTTGAGACACTTGACATTATTTTTTTGACAAACTTATAATGCCATATTTCTGTATATTAATAATAAAATTTCATGTCATACAAATTATTAATTTTATTTCTTTTTCACAAAAATTATTTCTTTATTTCATTACAATTTTACATTTAATATAGATTTAAATTTAAGTATGAAAATAAAGAGGCTCCTTTAGAAAATAATTTCTGTAGTGGAGCATGTTACGTTTACATTTTAAACGATAATGCTTAAACAAATATGTGTTCAAACCAATATTAAAAAAAACAAAATAATTCCACAATATCCTAGATAACATTTACAATTTACGAGCTCAGCATTTATTTTCCATATTAAAACAAATGAATCAATGAAGTGGTAAAATTAGTGACTAAATTCAGAAAACAAAAAAACAAAAGATATTAAAAAAATTCCTCTATATTATTCAAGCCAAGAACCCACAAATTTTTGTTTCTGCCCAATAGCGAGTGATTTAATGTTTCTTGGTAGCTTATGAAAAAAATATGGAGCCATATAAAGATAAAATCTTCTAAATCTTTCAGTGTTGCATCGAATCATAGTAAAGACGTTTGAACTTCTTGTATTGTATACTTGTGTTATGCGGCTATGAAAACTGTTACTACGAATGAAAAACATTTTTAGAACCTTGTAGACCAATAGATATCTTAGTGGAAGTAAATTTAGTAGACGAAACAGACGAAGTGTTTGTGTCTTTCTAGGACAACGATAAATTAGCTTTATAATTCTTTTCTGTGCTAAGAACAGAGGTTCAATGTTGGCGAAGTAAATACCGCCCCAACAGTGTATTCCATACATTATTATCGATTCGATTAAGGCATGATACATTTGCCTTAGAATAGTGCTTGGACAACATTTTCTTAAACTGTAAAAATTGTAAATGGTCCAGATAACAATCTTCCTGATATTGCGGAGATGGCACTTCCACTTAAGTTGAGAATCAGCTATTAAGCCCAGATATTTGAATTCGTTAACGACCGTAAGCGTAAAACACTGTGGCGAGCATAGGATTCTGTTGCAGGGTTACACATGATAGGTTAAAGCATTTTGAGGAGCGGGTGTATTTGGGCGACCAAAATACATTGCTCTCGATTTATCACTTATTATAAGACGATTATAATAAAACCATTTACTGAGGCTGATTAAATCAGTTTTGTTAACTGATATGTTATTCAAATCACAATCCTCCGCTTCAAAACTTAATGCCAAATCATCAGCAAAAGCGGTGGCATGTCCTAATAAATCAATTTTAAAGATAGAATTTATATATATAAAAAACAATAGAGGCCCTAAAACCGAGCCCTATGGAACCCCACAATTTATGTGCCCTGACTGCTCACAATATTATCGATTTGAACTACCTGCTGACGATTTAGGATATAACTTGAAAGCCAGTCAAGAAGCTTTCCTCGAATGCCGATATTGTAGAGTTTTGATATTAAAATTTCATTATCTACTGTATCAAAAGCCTTAGTAATGTCAATAAATAAGGCCATTGCTTTTGATGAGCTATCAACAGTAGAGTAGATCTGACTTAAGAATTTTAAAAGAGCCTCTTCAGCAGATTTTCCAGCAGAGAAGCCATATTGATTACTATGTAGAAATTAAATTGGGTAAAAAATAAATTAAAATCTTTCTTTTGACACACTTGACAACATTTTTTGACAAATTTAAAAGGCAAAAATCTAGATTTTAGTCTCACATACCAATTTCGACCATCAAGATTTCTCCAAATTCAATTCAATTTCTCCTTTCGGCTCTTACCATTGAGTATACCTATTTTTAGAAACAAAAATTTTTGAAATCCCTCCAACCGTTTTCTAGATTTCTTCGGTTATGACGGCCGGACGGCCGACAGACAGACATACATTTTTCTTTTGCTTTTTTAGAATCAGTAGGTCCTAAAACGTTGATAAATGCCAAAAAAGTGGGGGAAAGAATTTCACTTTTGGCTTATGAATGCAATACTTATGCTGTGTGCCGCACACCAAATTTTTGAGCTAAATCAGTGACTTTTCATTTCATACCTAAATTGCGCTATTGACCACCAGGCGGTGGACGAAAAGTCTCCTCGTCAGCTTGCTTTTCAATTTAGTTGTCAATTCATTGAAACGTCAATGTGTATATTTAAAAACAGTTATTTAAAAAAAATGGAAAATAATTCAAATTTATACAAAAGAAAATATTCGGTATGATGTAAGTATTTTAAAAAAACAAGCTCCCAAAAACAATTTCATTATCATCCTCCATTATGACAATGTTTAAACATTTTGACATTTACAAAGATTCCAGTTTAAACATAAGGTCAGGCACAAGTTGTACGTTTGATACGAGTGACATCTATGAATAGCATATGTGCACTAGCATTTAATTTAGAAAAGTCAATGATTTAGCAAAAAATACCAGTGTGAGGCACACAGCATTAGGTTTTTTCAAAACCGAAATAATTTCAGAAAACTTGAACTTTTGACCTGAGATGCACATTGCACATCTTTAAACATTTGTTTCTTTTAAACAAGTGTAGTCTTAAAGTGGGTTTGGAACTTTCATACTGTGTAAAACAAATTCTAAAAATGCTTGACCAACGTCAGTAGCGCCAATTATTTAAATTTTTTAATTATTAAAATAATTTTAAAAGTGTAATCAAAAACTTTACAGTGTATTTTATCGATAAGACAGTCAATTGTCTTTCTAACGCACATATAACCTATGATATTAGGTAGACTGTTTTCTTGCAATTTGATTTCAAAGTCACCCTGAGTTTGAATTTTCTGAAATTTTTCGTACCACCTTGTTCGCACACTAAACTTTTTAAAAACATTCTAAAAACACACATATTTTTTATTTCACCTTTATAACATAGATACCAAGTATGAAGTCGATCAAAAGTGGTCCGGTTCAAAGTTCGGCGTTTTGGATCGTCCAGAACACGAGCTTCATCTATATGGAACATGTTTAACAACATCAAAATAATGTGGCAATTGTAATTGAAAGAGAGGACAGTAAGTTCTCTAACGGGCACCTATCATTTCGTGACACTATTACGCAAAAAAATGTCCCACTACCACCATCCCGACCAACACGATGGCAAGGATGAAATTTGAAGTCAGAAATGGGTAGAGAGCAGCAGGAGTATAACTTTTAAGCCAAGTATCAGAGATCGTTATATAACATCCATAGATGTATTGGATAACAGATGAAATAACTCATTGTAGTGCTTATGAATGCTACCCATATTTAGGTGCCCAAAGTTTATGTTATATTTTAAATGTTTCAATTTGGAATCAATGAAGTCTTCTAAAGATGAAGTTTGTCCGTTCACATTCGACATCACCACCCGCGCAACCACAACCGCTTGTCATCTAAAAGAAAAAAAAGCGCCACACACGTTGGATAGAACATAAAAAAAACCACTAGAAAATAAACTTGCATAATAATACTGTTATATGAAGGACAAGCGGCAAAAATCTCCTCTTCTTTTTGAAATACTTTCCGGGAGACAGTAGCGCGTCCTCGCACTATAGACATTAGTTTTAAAAGAAATGAAAGAACAAACCCAGAAGACTAGAGGAAGGATTATATAAAGTAAGAAATATTGACACTTTCCGGACACACAAAACACCAGCGGTGGCGGGCACAGTCAGAGTTCTTTGCAAAGAGCAAAAAGAGAGTCTTGTGGGAATATTTACAAGAGATTAGGGTGGCCCTTAGATTACACTAGAATTTTTTTTTCATTGTACAGTTTGCGGCACCCTCCCATTTTGTGTCAATACTCATAAAAATATTATTTGCAAAATCTGAAATCAATCGCTCAATTCTAAGACGTTGAGAAATTAAAGAAAACTTAAAAGTGAGAAAAAAAGGTTTAAGTTGAGAAATTTTGTTCTGGACCTTAAAAAAAAATTTTTAGTTTTTTGTGCGACTCCCTCCCATTTTGTGTCAATACCCATAAAAAAATTATGTGTAAAATTTGAAATCAATCGTTCAACTCTAAAGCGTGCCCCGGTCACCTAAAATTGAGAGGTTTTGTTGTGGCCGTTAAAAGAAATTTAAATTTTTTGTACGACACCCTCTCATTTCGTGCAATACCCATAAAAATATTATTTGCAAAATTTGAAATCAATCGTTCAATTATAGGGCGCGCCCCCGGCCAATTAGAGTTGAGAAGTAATATTCATTCCTAAAGTAGGAAAGAAAAATTTCACCAGGCCTATTTTTCATAGACTAATCAGTTTACCATCTTTCATGTTAAAAACGATAGGAAAGGCATTCGACAACCATATACACGAACAATGACTGACAATGACGAACAATGACAATGACAATGACTGGTAAGATATATTTTCTAAGATAGTCAACACACGAACAGAACGAGTAAAGAATTAGAAGAGGTGGGACGGAAAGGAAGTTGCTAGACTTCAAAGTCTAGAAAACTTCTGCGGGGATTGAAGAAGGGTTCAATAACGCCTCACATAAAGTGGGAAAAAAGGTTCAGAGTAAAAAAAAGTTAACAGCACCACAACTGACTGGATATCTGAGATTCTGAAAACTACTGTAGCAGAAACTAAGGCTGTTTATTGTAAAATCAGTCTTAGCAACACAAAAGGTTGTCCACAGGTCGAAGTCTTATCCTCACTCAGTCTAGTGGTAGATGAAATCTACAATGGCAATGCAAACATGTCCTACCGCGTCGAATGTTGTTATGGAGGAGTGGCACTCCACTTGCAGATTAAGAACATAACCATGAAGACCAGCCTGATGGTTAGCATGGAAATGATGATAAAGTTTAAACATCGATAGAGACTTTAAAAAGAAAATCCCTTGCTTGAATTTCCTAACGACGGAATGTTTAAGCAGTTCCACTTCAATAGAAAGTATACACCGAGGTTGAACAACAAAGCAGATGGAAGCAGTGAGTCCACTACATACCATCGGGTATGCAAAACCAAGATAGGTTCTGGTGAAAGGTATGGACCGAAAACAAATTACTTTGAACAAATGTGCACCTACCACCGCGTTTTCCAGGCTAATAAATGTCCAATCGTAAGATATATAAACTTGATAATAAATTATAAGAACAATAGAATTGCCATCTTGTCGGACAGCTAAGCAGCTAAGCCATTTGTATTAATTTGGAAATAACAACTTGACGATATTTTATCAATATCATATTTTTTGACACTTGTTCAATGTATATTTGTGTGATTTTTCTATATTTGTTTCATTTGTATAATTATTTATATATATTTTGGTGAATTATAGGTTAATGACCCTGTCATCCAGACTGATTACTTGAATAATATACAGGAGAAACCTGGAGAAACAAATAGTATAAAAAGTAGGTAACAAGCAACGGTTTATTTTTCTGTCTTGATTTTATTTGTTGGAAAATTATTGATGACAGTTGGTTAATATATGATTTTTTTTTGTTTAGTTGACTAACAATTTTTTCTGAGTTTTATAAAATGTTCTTTAAAATTATAAATTAATGTTTTTTTGGTTGATATTAATTATATATTTTTTTTTGCTCTTTTGTTTCTTTTTTTCTAATTTAAACATTTTCTTTATTTATTGAAATTCTGGCACATAAATAAAATATTTTAAATGTTTAACTGAATATTCTAAGGAAATGATGCGAATGGTGGGGTTTCGTGATATTTGATTCGTTGCTGATATCTTTTTTTAAAATAAATTCGCTCTTGTATCTTTACTTTTTATTTGTACAGTCACTCACCCCCATCTGAGAAACAAGAATTAAACCATCACAATAGGGAAGCTGACCGTATTAATGTGTGATACCAGAAATAACTGTTGCAAAATGGCGCCGAAACAGGGACCAAGAGCTTATTTTAAATAACAATCACGTGGTTTTACACATATTGTTTTTTTAGGTATGTGGTAGTTTCAAGTTTTAAATGGTTGGTTTAAGGGAGATGCCTTGCTTCCTGGTATTGTAAATAGATAAAAAAGATTATAGATACATTGGTTGACTAAGTTGGTAATCAACTTTCCCAATTGTAGATTAAATTTTTTTCCTACCACTTTTCATCTAATATATTAAAACAAAGATTAACTTTAAATATTAATTTGAAGATATATGATTCTAAAGATACTAAAACCTCATTTGTGTGCATTATCCTTCTTTCTGACTATTTTTATTTACGCATTTGTTTTTGTTTTTTATTTGTACAGTCGGTACCAGAGAAAACTGTTACACGTTAAGACACTAAGCCTTACACTATCACATCCAACATGGTTGAAGACTGTGTGAGCAAACTTAAGAAGTTGGTAATGGTAACAACACTACATTTTACTGGACACCTGGTGTCCAAATTATAACTAAACACTTGGTGTCCAAATGACAAAATAAATAAGAAAATAAAAAACATAGCTTAGCAACAAGCAAGTCCAAAACTGTTTTCTCCTTCGGGTTGAAATGGTTTTAATTCGGAGCACCATAAGAACCAAGCACGACAATAAAAAGAGAAATGGTTTCACGCATACAATTCAGAATTAAATCGATTTACTTTACCCAGTCCTATCATAATACTTTATAATTATAAAAATCGACGCAATTTTACATAAGGGCTAAAATTATTGCAAATCAGCCGAAAATCTCTCTCTCATCCATTCTATAATAATAATACAACCAACCCCATATTTCATTATACAATTTTTTTTTTATTTATTTAATATTTTTAAAGAAATGTTAAACTTATCAGAAAATATCATGCGTCCTTTTACGATTATTTATTTTCCATATTATTAATAGTAATATTATAACAAGAACAACAACAATAATAAAAACAGTTCAAACAACATCGAAATAAAAGTAAAGAAAAAAATGTTGAAATCAACCCTTTTACAATCCTTTAATTATATTCATTCTAATTATCGAGTAAATTACATTAAAACAAAAATTTTCCAACAATACAAAATTTTCGACCCCTTAACTATAAAAGTTACTTCAATTCCAATATTATTTATATTAAAATTTTTTTTTCCAAATGCGAAATGAAATTAAAAAAAAATCAGACTCTTACCACCCTTATTATTTGATTTTCCAATTTTCCATAACTGGGAAATAAATTTATATACTTTTATGATTTTTAATGCTCTTGCTCTCACGAAAAAGGAATAAAAAAAGTTATACAATCAACAATACACATTTTTTTTGTTCTGTTGTATAAATTCGCGTATCGCTAATTCGTTTGGTAAAAGCACATGGTGATGTTTTGTTTTATGAATTGGTGGTTGTTATATAGTGAAATGCATAAAAGCTGATTTCATAATGATTAGTATTATGAGTGGCTCTTAAACTTCTCGTTATATTCGCATAAACTACACACCACGGAGAATACATACATACATATTAAAAATTAATTCATGACAAATAATTTTAGTTCAATAAGGAGAAATAAACGTCACTTAGGATCAATCGACTTTCTTTTGTTTTAAGTCACGCTCGTTGACGCGTGATCATGACAAATTTTTGATATAACGATCGAGGGTTTAAAAAAGCAATTGTTATTTCTATATATATTTTTGTGAGTATACTTTGATGAAGAATTGTGGAATGAAATGTTACAGTTTAAGTGTTATAAGACTAGAATGGACTTCTTTTGAGCTTCCCATACATTACATGCCAACAATAAATCATATAATTTTTTTGTTGTTAAATTAATCTTTAAAAACAAATTAATGTAGCTAAATATAAAATTTAGTTTCTATTCCAGGTAAATAAAAAAGTTACGTACCCCGAGGGATAGTTATCAATTAATATTACTTTAATTCAATTTGAAACGATTACGTTGTATATCTAGTTTGTAAAATTGTTATAGAAAAGTTGATACAAAAAATCACTTAAGCTTAAGAGTGATTTAAACTGTACAGTAGGAATTAAGTAATAGAGATCAGGTAACAATTTTTAAAACATTAAATTTGACACGTTGTGCCAATTTGTCATTAATTTCATTAAACGAGTTATCTATATATTATGTACTGTTAACTGTATTTGTATAATATCGTCTAATCCGTTACGTATTGTCTATGCTGGAAGGAATTAGATTGATTTATAATTTTATATCGTTTGACAATTTATTGACCTTATTGAGATAGACTAAAGAATTATAAATGCTGCCACGCAGACCACGTGTTGTTTAGCTGAGTTTTTTTTTGAATTTTAGTTTTCTTTCATTAAATAAGTATGAATTATTATTTTACCACCTTGTGAAATCACAGTGTCGAGTTTTATTGACGTTATATTTGACGAATCAATTTCAACTCAAGTATA
This sequence comes from Diogma glabrata, assembly GCA_963693315.1. Classification (NCBI taxonomy): domain Eukaryota; kingdom Metazoa; phylum Arthropoda; class Insecta; order Diptera; family Cylindrotomidae; genus Diogma; species Diogma glabrata. The sequence continues at coordinate 130,865,093 of OY856187.1, read as the reverse complement.
AATAAAAATCAGGCTACAGTTATTGTAAATCAGTATAAGACTGAAATAAATTATGAAATGAGTCCATTACTCATGAAGAAACATTTCTATTACAAGGCATGTAACAAAAAACATTAAATTTTAATTTAGCTATAATTATTGCCATTTGACAATAGATTGCCTGTTTGCCCATTATATATTTAATTACAAGTGTCAAGTTATTATGGCAAAAATGTCTTTCTCAATGCCCAAGTAAGCGAATTTTCTTATATATTTGCCCTAACTAGTTTTTTAAGTGAAAACTTCTTTAGGCGCGCTGAGCAATTTGGTATGGGGAAAAATTTATGTGTTCAAGTTACTGTCACGCTGTATTATATATATTAAATATAAATGTGAGTGAAAGAATTTTTAACCATTTGTTATTACCTTATTTTCGATTTCCTGATTCATATATTTTAGAAATTTTTTATTCAATGTGATTTTTTTCTGGGTTTATAACAGTATACAAGTGTATTGTGGTAAAGTAAAGATTTTATTATATATGTGAGCAAAACAAACAAAATTATTCATGCCATATTTGATTTGTTTTTTTTTATACTTTTTAAATAATTAATAAAATTACGGTAACGGATTTTCATAAATGATTAAAAGAAGCGAAAAATACGATATTTAGAAAAATATAAATGGTAGATATACCTACTGCGTTTTTTGGATAGGGAACCTCGTATGTATTTGTGTCACCGTCACGCTGTACTTATATATATATATATATATATATATATATATATATATATATATATATATATATATATATATATATATATATATATATATATATATATATATATATATATATATATATATATATATATATATATATATATATATATTGTAATGGGAATAACTATGACGTGTTGTGCTTGGCCAGCAGGGAAAATTACGTAGACGCGTTCAATTGGTTTACGGATGGGGGATATATAATGAGTTCGCGTCACCGTCACGCTGCAGCTTTATATACTTGTATTAGCTATAAGTACGGCGTTTTAAACTTGGCCAGCATTGTTGAAATTTTTGAAAATAACAATGCAAAAATGCACAATACTGTTGCAAATTATGTTTATTGAATTTGATGTTAATACTATGTATAAATGATAAAAATGTATAATAATTATTATGTCAATTAGGTTATATTCATATTTTGTACTGGGCTTGTACAGTTCATGAAATGTTTTGCTTATTAAATATAAAATATAAAAACGTATATAATAGTTGCTAGGAATGATGACAGATGTGCAAGCAAGACTAATTTTAAAGATTTTAATATACAAATTATGATATTTTAATTTAATTGGTTTCAAAAGTTGGAAGAGACAAAACACAGCACTATTTCACAGTTTTAAGTTTTCACTTCTGTCAGCTGTACAACTACTTACTTCAGTGTATATAGAACGTTGGTTGCAAATTAAACTTTGTTACCATAACTAGATCAAAGTGCCTAAATGTGATTTTCTATTTTTAAATCAATCTATCATATGGCAGGCGAGTGGGGAGAGACTTAGGGAGAACTTAGAGCTGATTTCGCTGCAAAATAAATTGGGACAAAAAGACCAGGCTTTTTAAAAATAGTATTATATAGATAGGCTTTATGAAGGAATTACGAATTGCCAAGATAAATTCACGAAAGCTTCTAGGCTCAGAAGAATTCGTAAAACAAATATACTTATACCAGACTATCTGACGGACTAAACACGAGGGAGAATTCTTCATCAAAATGAATGTACGAATAATCTAGCGACCAGTTCAAAAATCCTGTTGGCAGTTAACTATATAATTTAATTCATTTAAGTTATAGATGGTTCCAGTAAGGCAATACACGTTGAAAAACAGAATATCATACAGCTTTCTACGGATTTGATAAAAACATTTTTTAACGACCCGCGTTGAGATACTATATATACCTTTACTCTGGCCTGAAGTCAACAAAGTTTTCACACCTAAAAAGGAGAAAACCTTTCACTGTCAACCCAAATATCTCAGAGAGCTTATCGTCATTCTTTCTTATAGCATTGAAAAGATTGTGTGCCGTTCATTTTTATCAAAAGATTGCCTCAAAAAAGCCGTCAAATTACAAAACAGGAACAACAAAGGGTAAAACCATAGCAACGGCTTTGCACTAGTTAGTATGTAACAACGAATTCTTTGGAGCAAACGAAATATGCTCTGATCGCTTTCTTTGATATCGAGAAAGCTTTCAATAATATATTACTGGAAGCATCACAGAGGCACTGCGGAACGGAGGAGTGCTTGGTAGTATTGATTCGACGCATGTTTCTTTGGAGAAACATCAACACTCTACTAGACGAGTTTTCATACAAAAATGCTGTGAAATATCAGAAAAAGAGAGAGAATGTGAGAGAAGTCAAAGTCTTTTCAGAACACATAAATATTAACTTTTTTTCGGCTTCAGACCACCTCAGTATACATAAATGTGAAGTCAAGTCCACGTTGGTATACGAAAATGATAAATGAAGCCTTGATATATGGTTGAAGCATGATGTTATATCAACTAGAGAAGTCAATATCTATGTGAACAGCCAGGTTGCATTGAACCCACAACTTGCAGTAGCAACAACATCAAAAGTGGCACTAAGTTGGCATCTTCGAATGAGATAGCTTAGCAGTTTGTAAGCCAAATGGTATGAGTGCCAATACAGTGGCATTAGGAGTATGGTGGATGTACTTACTAGGCAAGGGACTGAACTGGATCTTTTGCCAAAAAAGCGGTGCTCTAACGGAATGGTTGCTTGCCGCAATTTAACACCTAAGAATAAGTACTCAGCCTGCTCACTAATGACTTCTAGAGAAATTGTAAATAAAGACAAGAAGAAAAAATAAACTTGGCGTTGAGTTCGCATTTAAATAAGCTGGATACGATACTAAGCCATATAAAAGATCCAGTAATAATTTTCGGTGACTTTAACGTTCGATCTAAAATTTGGTTCGACCGTATCACTGACAGCAGAGACTTCAAACTTGAAGATCTTATCACACGATGGAATTTTTTTGTGGCAAACGAATCTGGGAATCTAAGCACACATATGCACACAACAGCGACGTCACCCTCCTGAAGCATAATATGATAAAAAGTATAAAAAACTGGAAAGTTTAAGAGGCTGGACCTCCTGTAATAATCGTGCTATCTCGTTTGAGATAACTCATTCTCAGAGTCATTCTGCCTGCGTTTGTTGTGCTAATAATACCAATACCAATAGATTCAAAGTCGATGCTACCAACTGGCAACTCCTTAGTCTAAATCTAGTACTATATGTTAAGCAAGTCAAGAGGCAAGTTGAAGAGATTTACTCTTCTGCGGATGGCGAAACGCTAGTTGCTTCTCTTACTGAGGTCATACTAAATGTTTGTGAAGATGTCATACCACGCAAATCAAACTGCAATAAAACAAATGAGGCATCCTGGTGGACCAATGATCTAACTAAAATCAAAAATGAGGTAAACCAAGTTAGAGGAAAATACCAAAGAGAACTTATCCAGATATGAGACTGCAAAATCAAGTTGCTTACAGGAACCTTAGAAACATAAACGTGCAAAAGGTCCATACAATTAAAAGGCAGAGTTTCATGAACCTTGTTACAGAAGTAGGCAAGATGGATTAACATGATACTTTATTTATAAATATCAGAATAGATTGCTACCAGATGATAGAAAGGACTCATCTGAGCATGCTGAGGTCAAACGAATAGCGCAGCTACCGTATGATTCTTAGAGTATCACAGAATTCATAACCGATGGAAAGAATTCATAACCTTGACCTTGAAGAGGCTGTGATGAGTTTGAAACGTGATAAAGCTTCTTTTCTGGATTTAATAGAAGTTGTAATTGTTCGGCAGTCCTGGAAGGTTTTACCTCCTGCTTGCTTAAAAATGTTCAATAGCTGCCTCAAATGCGATTTTTCGTAAAAAAATGGAAGATTGGTCGGGTTATTTTGCTTCCAAAACATGGAGATATGGATTTTAGCGACCCCAAATCAATCGACCAATCATGCTACTTTCACTTATGATATAATTTTTTCGCAAAAATAATAAACAAAAAGTTTTTAAATTGAAAGTAGTCCGCAAACTAATAGAAATTGTCCAGTTAACCGATGAAAAGTACTTTCTATGCATTTTCATATAAATATATCGGGTGCTTTCGGTAAGTTATTGTGGACAAGTATTATGAGTAACCAGTCTACTAGAATTCGGTTGTCCGACTAATCTCCCTAGATTGCAACAAGAACGGAAAGAAGTCTATTACAAGAAGAGTTCCGCAAGGGTCTGTTCTTAGCTCATTTCTTTTAGAATATGGTATTTAAGTATGACAGCTGGAGTCTCAGTTCACTGATGGTAAAGTTTTTGTAATAACTTATAGTTCGAGAAAACAATTAAAGGAAGAAATCATATAGCATCAAACCAAATGACCTCCTGGTGCTGAAGAAGCAATTTAAGCTTGTCAGAGCAAAAACCTGTCAGTCTACAACTTGAGGGCAAGTAGGATAGAGCAGGGCTATCAACCATTAAAGTAAATGATATTACAATCGAAATGGTTAGCTTAACAAGATACATTGGTGTTAACTTGAACGGGAGGCGGGGTGTCTCAAGTCATATAACACAAGTCATATAACACAGATATGCGAGAAAACTATTTCTCAGTTGCACAAGGTTATCTCACGCATGGTGGGGTTTTGATAGAACTACACTGAATCTTATTTATAAGATTGTATAGTGGAATCTATTTAGTCATACTGCTCATCTGGTTGGTATACCAAAGTTAAGCATAATTCATATTTATTAAGCACTCAAAGAAATATGCTTCTCCGCATGATCCGCGGTAAAAGATTTCTACAACATACGTATCTCTTCATCAGCACCAATGATGCAACTTTTGCCTTAGACACGAAAAACGTTACTCCGACTGGTCACAACATGTGATGTGAATGAAAATGCAATACATGTCCTGAATACGAGACCCTAAGGTCCTTACTTGAACATAATTTTTTTTTTTTATTCAAAGTTAGGCAAGTTTAGTGTTAATTATAAATTAACGTCTCTGAATATCCGAAGATACCATGCCAAATAGAGATAAGAATGGAATGCACATTAAGTTTCTCTGAGAAATTTATGAACGTTAACTTTAAAGCTTTGAGGATATAAGTCATCAGGGAAAACCCAGGCAGGTAGGGTATTCCAAAGATGAGAGACTTTGTTGAAAAAATCACGTTGGAAGGATGCAGTTCTACACCTAATTATTTAAACTGTAAAAGGATGCGCTGCTACAGTTGCTCTGGTGCGACGCGAAAGGTTTGCTGATTTAGGTAAAATCGATTTTATTTCTTCAGAAGATCGTTCATCCATAATATATTTATGAAATATAGTCAAATCAGCAACATTTTTTCTGTGGTGCAAAGAATCAAAACCGTTAGTAAGACTTGAGTTACCAATGAGTTTGATAGCTCTACACTGTACAGAATCAAGGCAATTACACTTAGTATGCTGCTGAACATACAGAATAACATATACAGTTATTCTGTATGCAAATCATCTATTTACAACCAAATGTTTTAGACTGTTTTTTAGATCGATAGTTGAGCTTATTAAAACCCTGTAAAAGTTTTTGAACTAATAACAGTGGGACTTACAATGGAGATCTATGGTCGTAGTGCTCCATACTTAAAAAGTCTGATTGACCTGAACTTTAAAATAAGGTAATTACATAGTTTCGATAACATGCATTCCTATGCACTGACTCAGTTTGCAAGGCGCTTCAGTATCCATACGAAGGTCCTTGCCGTGTCATTAGGCGCGATGCAAATTGTCATTGATCGCAAAGGGCAACACATGCGATTCTCCAAACGGTTGTTTTAGGTTAGAATCTGACTCAACTCAATTGTCATCGTCTTACAGTATAACTCTTAATCGCGCACACTTAGTACTGTCTCTCACAGGTAACGTAACAAATCTCCTACTTTGGATACTTCAAGTAATTTGTTCCTGCCAATTTTACTCCTACAGAAGTCGGAATACACAACGCAGACGCCCTTAAAACGATAAAAAATGCAAAATTTGACTTAACACTACAAACGTTCACCTTTAACCCTTCCGCTACAACCACTCGAGCAGGTGGAATCGCTAGACCTCCCGCTAATTTTCTTAATACTATGGCATTCTAATTTTCTTTTCTTCTCGTTTTCATATCGTCCCAACTGCGATGGCACTAAGGGGAGGAGTGTTGTGGTCAACACTGGTTATATAATTTTAATAAGTTTTTTTTCTTGGTAATCACACCTTCTTTTTCACAATTTCCGGAGTATAATATAAGAAGTTTATTTTATAAAACTATACCTTTTCTGTAAAAATTAATATTAAAAAATTCTGTGCAGTTTTTTTGCAGTATTTTATTATCAATCTTTGTATTTTAAATTAATTTAACATATTTGTTTTAATATTAAAGAGTCTCTAAAATTCCGAGCAATTAAAACAAATCAAAACACATAAACTAAACTAGAAATTGAAAATAATGAAATAGAGCACAATTGCCGATCAGTTGCCTTTTCTTTAAGTGTATTTTCAGAATATGGTGAAATCATTAATATAAATTAATTACGTCCAAAATGATTCTATTTTATTTGATATGAAGAACAACGTTCAACTGTTTGAACTGTGGATAATTTAAATAGCATTAAATTGAATTCAGGACCAACCTTAAATTTAAATAAAAATATCAACTGGAGTCAACATTTATTTCAAGGCTAGAATTTGAATATTATAGCCATAGGTTCAAAATTATGACGTTTGACACAGTTGGAATATAGGCATAATACGCATAATCCTTAACTTCTTGTAAACCACGACTAAAACCTAATTAAAAGCTATTATAGAAAAGTTGCAATAAAATTCTAAGGAGATTCACTGCTGAATAATAAAATTCTCAAACCAAATATGTTGCTCCTACATTTCTATTAATTGCAGTAGTAAAACTGCGTCACCAATTAATGTAGGATTTAGTTTCCTATAATCAATCACTCGAGTTTTATTGGGCTTTTAAGAAACCATAAGAAGAAGATCGTAAGAGAGACTTTTATTGTGTACAATATTGTTACGGAGCATGTCGGAACTTTGTTTTAATATTTCTTTTTTTTTGTGTCTGTGAAGTTCCAATTTTCTTTTGTTTAATTTTGGAACTTGCGGGTATTAAATGGGTAACGAGAATCCGAAATTCTACGTCCCCGCCGTGCTTTCTGGGTAACGCTAACAGAATTAGGTTGATGTAGTTGAGAGGGGAGAGTAAATACTGCTTATACTCAATGATTCTGCACCATGGCGAGTCATTGGCGCCACAAAACCAATGCAATTCAAGCGTGTGTTCTCCATGTTAGGGGCAGCTTGGAGCGGGCGTCTGTCTTGGATATAAACGTGTAACAAGCGTCTGTTCTCCATGCATGTTAAGGGTGGTTTGGAGCAGGCGTCTGTGTTAGATCAAGCGGCTTGCTATATGAACCCATGACTGGCCTCGGATTATCTCGGACTTATTTCAAGAACGACCTCGGAAACCCAGACTACGATTAAAAAAGCGTCTAAACAACAACCATCTGGTGTTCGTCGAAGAGGAAGACCTAGACAACGCTGGCGTGATGACATCATTCAAGACCTTCGTGATATAAGATGTCGACACTGTGGTCAACTGGTCATGGAACGAGATATTTGGAAGATGATTGCACAGACGGCAAAATCCCTCCATGGGATGTAAACGCCAGAGAAAGAGAGAGAGAGTGCATTAAATGCAGCAACCTGAATGGATAGCAAATTTTCTTTCCTTCTAAATATACTAAGCTTTCATGATTGATTTTGAAGTTGACAGTTCTGATTATGATTTTTGTTTATTTGTTATGATATTTTATTGAGTTGAATAAGTTTTAATTTTCTGTATTAAATTAACGGCATCTTCTATTAGATTTCCTCAATCTTATAACTTGAGTATCATTGAGACTATTAAGTTGTCGGTTTGAAAGTCTCTAGAAATTATTGTTCAAATTTGATTGATAGTTGGCCCATCATATAATTCCAACTTAATTTCAATTTTTAGCTATTTTATATACAATGGTTTGAAAATGGCAAAACACTTGAGTTTTATCAGAAGATTTCAACTTATGCATCTGATGTTAAAGTTTATATCATCAATTAAGTACAACTTAGTTAATACTAAACTATTTTACATTGAATTGTTTGATATTGATTTGAGTTGGTTTTTATTTATAAGTTCTAAAAGTCGTATTACGAAAGATCGTCCAGTATGACCTATAAAGAATTTCCGAAAATTATTACATGTTATATTTTGTAATCAAGATTTGATGTTTTTCTAATATTTATGATAATTTTTATTGTACAAGTTTTCAAAATTATTTATTTAATTAAATTATAAATGGATATTTATAATTAGATAAGATTTGTAAGTTTTATGTTTATTATTTAATGTTTGGGTCAAATTGGTTTTACATTAAAGTGATTTATATAATTTATGTTATTTGATTCTTACTTGAAACAAAAGTTTTACACGAAAAACTTTTCCTAAAATATTATGTTATAAAATCAAAAATTAAAATCAAAAATCGAAAATCAAAAAACTTGAAATAGAAAGAAAGGGCAGATTGCCTGACTATAACTAATTTGCACTTTAATTGATGTTTTTGTGAAATTCATTGAAATATTTACTTATAAATAAATAAAATTTAATCTTTTAAGAAAATAATCCTTTGAATTACGTTATGATAATTTTAAGCCGTTAATTGAACACTGATACATGTTGATAATCTGTATATTCTTTTTGTTAATTTATTAAATGTTAAACGTTAATCTAAATTTTTTATCAAATTTAAACAAACAAAAAAAAGAACATCACATGACACAGCAAATCAAAAAACCCAAAACAAAATACCAATTATTCCTACATGTCAAAATTTAACCATGGTTAGTATTTTACATATACCCATAACCTTTGAAAAAAAGTAAGACAGTGTAAATTCGAGCGAGTTCAAAAATGTCAATTAATGTAACGAATTTGAATTAGAAATGAGTATATGAGTGCAAGATTTTCTGTTTGCAAAAAATAATGTGTGTTGAAAAGGTGAATTTGATTTGTTGGAATAAGTTTGATTGGTGCCAGTTTTACTGGTTACCAAGAGCAAGATATATGTAAATCCCAACCATATTTGGTTTTTACTAGTTTTTCGTTTTGTTTTAATATTTTTAAAATAAGTCCCTAGGCATCAAAACATTATGTTTTTTTTTCGTTAATTTAATCAGACAGAGAATAAAAATATTTAATCCAAACCTAAATATAATTTGACTGATATAAATCTTTATAATTACATAATCAATGTAGACCGAAAACTTTATGGTGGCGTTTCTGTTTAACACACATAGTTTAATCCAACAACAAAAAAATTCAAGGTTCTTATTTGTATTCTCTTGACCAACAACATATTCCGAACATTACAAAGAGCTTCTATTAAAATATATATTTGTTGTTGTTGTTATTCTTGTATAGTTAGTTCTATAATATCAATTAAGTTTAATTCATGATATTTTCATAACTAATCTTGAATTTAAATCACTAATTATAAGTTCACAGAATATAATTTTATTTTAATTTTTGTTTTCTTTATCCATAAAACGTATTAGAAATATTTAATTCGTATTTTATTTTTTGTGCATGTGTTTGTGTTACATTTTTAATGAAAAACCCTAATTCGTTAATTTTAATTTTGTTTAATTACATATATAGTCGTTTACATCGAAGTAAACCACATTTCTTGTTAAAATATTAAACATTAAAAAAATGTAGGTAAACTGCGCATGAAATACGCACGCCAATGGTTCCGAAATTTATCACTGCATTGACAAAAAACTCCTTAAAGAGAGAACCAGACAAAACTAAACTGCACACCAACTGACCACAAGCCACCAGCAGTGGACACAACTATTAAAAATAAACTACTTTAAAAATATGTAAGCAAAGTGTGTAATATGTGTTTTTCAGCTCATCAGTTTACAATCGTTCGTTAAACTTGATTTATGGAACTGTAGATGGAGCTTTTATTAATAAGTACAATAGCAAATAAAATTTGAATTAAAGAGAAGGTTTTGTTCTAACAACTCAAAGGGATACTTCTAAAAAGTACGTCACTTAAGTCAAAAATAAAAAATATATTCTATCAATTTGAAAATCATTTAATGAAGCTGCGGTGGAGAGTTCCTTTTACTAACGTTCTTGAGCTAATATGAAATATGAAAATTGATTAAATAAAATTAAATATTCATAAAAATTGTTTCAAAATTAAAATCTCATACAATTGAATTAAATCGCTCATGGGAGACATATAAAAAAATTCACAAACTTTTTACACAAAATAAAAAAAATTTAATTAAAAGCAAAAAATATATAAAATTATATTATATGAATCGATATTTTAATTAACGAATTACATACAGAAAAAACATAATTTTATAGATGTTGGTTGTGCCACCAATCCCGTTAAATTGTGTCCTACTTAAACGAAGAAAATATCTTAAGCAAACAAAAAAATGCACAATTTACTGACTTAATCCATTCCTCATTCGTTCATCATTAAAAATTCACGTTCTCCATTAGATGTCAATCAATTAAATTGCGGTTGAAAAAGTAAAGTAAAATTAATTTTTTTTAGTTAAGAAATTATGACAAAAAACTCAAATCCAATAAATTCAAAACATATTCGTTCAATTTAATTAAATCCAATAACATGAAACTGTAATGCTTTTGTTTAATTATTGAATTACGTTAAATCCGCTAAAATGCTAATGAACTAAGCATTATTTTTTTTTGTATAGAAAGTAAGATTCACGAGTACGAACAAATAAGCATTTAATTATAATTTAATTCATTATAATATATAATCTGACATCACAATACTTTGGCCATCCATCTAGCACACTTACATATTTTAAATCATCGTATAATTGTCCATTAAATTTACTACTTATATATTGAGAACAAGACATTACAACCTTCTAATTTTACTTGTCACACAAATTTGTCAAACATATTTCAAATTTATTGTTTTTTATTAATGCAAAACAAAACACAAATAATTAGAATAAAAATATTAATTAAATGTTTATTTGACTTGCTATTTGATTCACTCGTAAATTATAAAATTAAATTGTTTTTATTTATAATTTATATACATAATTTTTTTTTTTAGTATTTTGATGTCATGAATTTCGTTTAGTCACCCACTTCAGCATTTTTCCAGTTTATATGTATATAATTTTATTTTTAATTTTTATTTTTCTTGTGTTCTAAAATTATGAAAATAAAACCGATTTTGATTATTTTTAATTAAAACGAAATCTAAATTAAGAATCAACAAAAAAAAACAGCAAAACATAAAAAAAATATAAATACAAAAAACGACTTTTAATTAATTTTAATTTATTTTATTTAAATAATCGTTTTGAAAGAATGTTTTGGAAAAGAGACGGAGATAGTTTACAAAATATTATGGTATTTTGTATAGATATCATAAGTTTTATGGTTTGACGAGAATCGTAAAGAATCTAGGAAGTTACTACACTTGGGAATACAAGTAGATCCACTTTAAAAAAAATAAATTAATGGTAAATAAACCAGATAGTAGTTTGGGTAAAACTATAAATTAATGCTCGAAGAAGAAATTTTCGCACGAGGCCGAAAGTCAATGGTGGTAACTGAATGAGAGTAATAATCAAATATTATAGTCCCTGGGCCCATGCCGATTTCGTGTGATGATTAGCACATATTTTATACTTTGTGAGGCACCTGTCCTTGACGAGTCCGAAAACTTTTGTTTTGCGATTTTTCTCTATTCGGTTTTCGGAGCTTGCCGAACAAAAAAACGGCCAATTTGAGAAAACTCGCAAAACAAAAGTTTTCGGGCTCGTCAAGGACAGGCGCCTCACGAAGTATAAAATATGAGGTAATCATCACATGAAATCGGTTTGGGCCTATTAATACTGAGTTGCAATAATGCTACTTTTTATATCATTTTCATCTATTTTAGTGAAAACATCAATAGTTCTGTAATTTTTTATTGAAAATTATTTGATCCAGTCTTTTTTGAAAAACCTAAAATATTGATATAAACTTTTATTTTTTATTAAAACAATTTTGACTTATTCAACGGTTTTTTTCAGCCATTGGGTATTTGATTACTTATTTATTCAATTTTAAATTGCAGTATTTCAGCGCATGGCCATTATCAAGCATCTTTTGACTATGTTAAAAATATAACTAAAATATGCTAATACGAGATATATACAAAAATTGTAAAAAATATGTAATAATATATAAAAAATATTCAAAAAATATTTATTTTCTTTTTTATGTTTATAAATATTATTTTTTACTACTAACCTGAGAAATTGCAATTATTTACTTAATTTTTCTAATAACCTTAATTTTCTTCCCCTAGGTCATTAATAATTGTAAAAAAATACTTAGGTAAATAATGACAAATTACTTCGGTCTGAAAGACCTAAGTATTACATTCATGAGCTAAAAGTGAAATTCTTACCCCCACTTTTTTGGTATTTCTCGACGTTTTCAGACCTACTGATTCTAAAACGGCAAAAAACTGTATGTTTGTCTGCCGGCCGTCCGGCCGTCCCAATCGACGAAATCTAGAACACGGCTGAAGGGATTTGAAAAATTTTGAATTCTAAATATAGGTACACTCTATTATAAGAGCTGAAAGGACGATGTGTTCGATAACTATACCGAAAGTGAGTCAACAAAATCGTCAAGTATGTCAAAACAAGGGAATATGATTTTTAGTGTTCCGTTTTTTATACGGAATACTAATGGTGAGAGTAAACAAGTTTTTCACATTATATCGATTATCTCGTAAACTATAAATGCTATAGACTTGAAATTTAAGGTGCATATAAAACTAATCTGTCCACATAAAATGACGGATACAAATAAAACTAAAGTGGTTTTCGCTTGGTTTACAGGGGTACGATGTGAGACCTTTGAGAAAATACATTTTTTATAGATTCAAGTAGGGTATCATATGAAAGAGCTTCATTTCAGTATTCCTTAAAAGTTTATTTTGGAATTTGGAACCTCACCTTTTTTTGTATAATTCTGAAAAAAGACGTTTTTTTCGTGTTTTCGTACCTCGATTAGCTCCGAACCTAACTGATCGAAAATTTTCAAATGAATTTTGCGGTTCACAGTTTTTGAGTTATGGACAAAAAAGTGCAAAATTCAAACCGTCCCCTCCCCCCCCTACGTTTCGGCACTGATTGACAGAAAAATTTGTAAAAATTTACAGAGCTAGGAAATTTGGTAAATTTTGTATAAAAATTATACCAAAGTCTCAAATAATTATATTTCTGTGTGTTTAGGGGACCGGGGTAAAGAAGGTACAAAAAAATCTCTTTTGACCCAAGCGAGTGGGGTGTCATTTGAAATAGCACCTAATTTAAAATTCGTTGAAATTTTTTTTAGAATTTTCCGGTGCACAGTTTTTGAGTTATGGACAAAAAAGTGCAAAATTCAGACCGTTCCTCCCCCAACGTTTCGACACTGATTGACAGAAAAATTTGAAAAAAATCGCAAAGCTAGGAAGTTTGGTAAATTTTGTACGAAAACTATAGCGAAGTCTCAAATAATTATATTTCTGTGTGTTTAGGGTAGTGTCTGCAATCTTGGTATCCGGGTACTCGGATACCCGGGTATTTAGGCAGATTTTTCGGGTGTTTAATATCCGGATATTTTGGTCAAATACCCGAACAACAAAAGGTCCATTTTGTTCTCAATAAAATTTTCAAAATAAAATTCAACTCATTCATTTTTTGCAAATTTGAATTATTTCTTATGCTAGTTGTTGACAAATGATTCTATTCTAACCATACAAATTGCAATATGTCCATAAACATTAAACTATAAACATTAAACCAACCACATCCGTAAACATTAAACTGCCCTCTAGTTAATTATTATTGTTTGGATTACGAAAACAACAGAAAAACGACGAAGAACACATAACAAAATTTATGGAATTTTAGTTCTTATTAAAATTAAAATTAGGTCATAAAAAATTAAGGATCTTCATTGGTTATTTGTTTATATTTAGTTTAAAATAGAAACGGTAAATATATTATGATAAGTTTTTATTTAAGATTTAAGCTAATAATTAAAATAAGTGTCATCGAAAGTTTGGGACCAGTTCAAGAAAATGTCATCAGATAAATCTCGGTGCCACGTAGTTGGATGCGCACGAATAATTTCAACTAAATGGGGAAATACGTCAGCAATGAAAAATCAAATCGGATAATGATGCGGCTAATTATAATATTGAAAATTTACAGCTTCAAAAATGTATTGCTGTCTACACAAGATCTACCATAGATAACAGTGATACTACAGTTGATAAAGAGCTGAAAATGTTGTATGTAAATAAAGGAAACCGAAAAAATGATAGAAAATTTAAATCAATCGTTATTGACCGTGAAGCCAACATCCACTTTATCGGAGCGGGTTTTTGCTATTGCAGGAATTTTAAAAAAAATACGAAATCGGATGAGTACAGCTACCCTAAATGCTTTAATATTTTTGAAATATTATTTCACAATTAAAAAATGATCAATTTTTAGTTTACTACTGTGAGGTTTTTTTTATTGTTTTTCATCTTTTAATTTTTTTATAACTACCCGGGTTATCCGGGTAATCCGGGTAATTTGGAAAATACTAATCGAGTAACCGGGTAATTTGAAATCGGGTAATTTGCAATCATTAGTTTAGGGGACGGGGGTAGAGAGGGTAAAAAAAACCTTTTTTGACCCAAGCGAGTGGGGTGTCATTTGGAAGAACACCTAATTTAGAAAACATTGCAATTTTTTTAGAACTATGCGATGCACATTTTTTGCATTATTGTCAAAAAAGTGCAAAATTCAGATCGTTTCGCTTCCTTCGTTTCGACGATGATTGACAGAAAAATTTGAAAAAATTCACAGAGACAGGAAAGTTTGTAAATTTTGAATGAACATCATAGCGAAGTCTCACATAACTATATTTCTGTGTGTTTAAGGGATGGGTGTGGGGAGAGTAAAAAAACCATATTTGACCCAAGCGAGTGGGGTGTCATATGAAGGAGCACTTCATTTAAGAAACATTACAATTTTTTTTAGAACTAACACAGTTTTTGTGTTATTGAAAAAAAATATTTTTAGTATGTAGGCTCTCCACCCCCCTAAATTTCAACACTTGATTGACCGAAAAAATAATCAAATTTAAACAATTTACAAGCTGGTTTAATTGAATCTTTCTTGAGTTACCATAAACATCTATGGATGAGATTTAACCTAAAGTAACATTTTTTGTCTCATTTTTTATCAATGTAGATTTGATTGTAATTTACTATTGACATTTACGATTAAACATTTATTTTGTTATGCGTCTATGGTCTGGAAATATAAAGACATTACAACACAACTTTTTGTCAATAATTTTTGATATTGTGTTCTTTTACATTCACGGAACCCTTGACGAGCGAATTTTATTCGCACTTGTCTGACTTTTTTGCTTAAAACACGTTTATTTTAAGTGATAATGCATAGAAACAAAGAAAATGGAGAAATCTGGATGGTCGGGATTGGTATGTGGGACAAAAACTAGATTATTGCATTATAAGTTTGTCAAAAAAATGTTGTCAAGTGTGTCAAAAGAAAGATTTTTATTTATTTTTTTACCCAAGTTTTTGGAAAAAAATAAAATTAATGATTTGTTTGACATGAAATTTTATTATTATTATTGAGAATTATGGCATTATAAGTTTGTCAAAAAAATGATGTCAAGTGTGTCAAAAGAAAGATTTTTATTTATGTTTTTACCCAATTTTTTGGGAAAGTAAAATTAATTATTTGTACGACATGAAATTTTATTATCATTATTGAAAATTATAAGTTAGTCAAAAAAATAATGTTAAATGTGTCAAAAGAATGATTTTCATTTATTTTTTTAGAAAAAAATAAAATTAGTTATTTGTATGAAATGTTATGTATAATGAACATGAAATAATTATTATTGAGAATTTTATTACATTATAAGTTTGTCAAAAAAATATTGTCGAGTGCGTCAAAAAAATGATTTCATTTATTTTTTTAGATAATTTTTTGGAAAAAAAAATTTAGCTGTTTGTTTACGTAAATATAATTGAACATGGAAATTTTTGAATTTGGTATAGTTTTTTAAATATTTTTCGGATTTTGGAAAAGTTTCAATTTTTGATTTTGAAAGAATTTTTGGAATATTTTTAGAATTTTGAAAAATTTAAAATTTTTGATTTTATTTTAATTTTTATAATTAAGGAAAAAGTTTCAATTTTTGATATTGTTATAATTTTTATTGTTATTTTTTTTTAACTGACGACCGAGCGACTTCTGGAATAAAAAGTCAAACTTTCTTTTAAGGGTCAACGGCCTCCTCGGAGGGTGGATGAACCCAAAAGATAGAACGGGCACTCTGTTGTCCTGGAGGTGGGAAACTATCCCCAAAGAAGGATGAGTCTTTCGAGACCAACGTCATCAGGATGGAGAAGGATACGGAAAACCACTCCATTAAAGACATAAAAGGTGTTCCAAGAAAAGGTGTAGGAGAAGAAGAAAAAATAACATGAGTTTTTTGAATACTAAATACAATACCGGAATAGTTTTTCGATCGGATTTCCGGGGAGAAGAGTACAAAGACTTTACGTGATCAGGAAAGGAGAAGTGATAACAAAGTTAGGTATGGAACGTGGAATGTGAGAAGTATACTTAAGGAAGAAAAAAAAGCTAGAAAACTTGAAATTCTAGTCATTCAAGTGTACATGCCTAGAAGTGACTATGATGACGAAGAGGTGGAAAGGCTTTATGACCGGATTGAAGAGATTTTGAATGAGGAAAGGAAGGGTTGCTGTCACATTGTGATGGGGGACTGGAATGCAAGTGTGGGGTCAGAAGAGGTCGAGGTAGTAGTTGGAAAATTTGGTTTGGGTTTGAGAAATGAAAGAGGAGATAGGATGATTGAATTTTGTAAAGAAAAGAAGTTAGTAGTTACCAACACGCGGTTTAAGCATCATAAACGAAGGTTGTATATTTGGAAATCACCTGGTGATCTCTATAGAAAACAAATAGATTTTATAATGATTGACGAGCGATATAGGAATGGAGTGAAGAAGGCAAACACTTTACCTTGTGCAGATATACACAGTGATCATATGCTGTTACTAGCAGTTTTAGGAATAAAACTTAAAAGATTAAAGAAAGCAGCAAAAATCAGGAAATTGGATTTAGAGAGATTAAAGGGAAGAGATAGAAGAAAGAAAATAGGTTTGGATATGGAAAGAGAAGAGATGTTTGAATTTTTATAATTGAATGAGAAGTTTGAAAACAACAATAGTAGAGGATAGTGAGAGACAAGATGGAAAAGAATAATGCAAAGTATAAAAACAGTGTGTGAAATTAGTGTAGAATACAAGAAAATAGTTCGACCAAAGAAACCGCGGATTACACAGGGTATGATAGATAAAATGGAGAAAAGACGAAAGTTTAAAAAGTTAAATACTGAAGAAGGACGAATAAAGTATAGAAGAATGAACACAGAATTGAGGAAGGAAACTGAGAGTAAGAGAGGCGCGGTTTAATAATGAGTGTAAAGAAATTAAAGAAATGGTTACATCTATTCATTAGAAGAGAAGAGCATATACAAAAGAGTAGCTTTACGGGTTGGTACCAGCAGAACAGACTGGTTTGAGATTGGAATAGGAGTGAAACAAAGATATTGTTTATCTCCTACTCTTTTTAACATTTAGATGGACGAAATGGTGCAGGAATACTAGAGGAGCGATAAAGAAGTGAGTATAGGAGGAAGGAAAGTTGCGTGCGATCAATTTGCAGAGGACATGGTGATCTTTGCAGAAAATGTAGAAGAACTAAACAGAATGTTGAAATATCTAAAGGATATGCAAGTGTGTATGGGCTTAAAAGTAATTTGCGAAAGTCGAAGGTAATTAAAATAGGAAAGAAAGAAATGTTAAACATCATTGTAGGTGAAGAAAGGCTAGAACAGGTGGAAAGGTTCAAATATCTGGGTACTGAGGTGACGGAAGACTGGAGTGGTATAAGAGAAATAAAAGCAAGGAATGGTATGGCACAGCTGGCTTTCAGAGCGAAGAGGATACTGTTAAACAGTAAAGTAGACATGGTATTGAAGAAAAGAACGATAAAGTGCTTTGTGTGGAGCGTTCTCTTTTACGGATGTGAAACATGGTCCTTATCAAAAAAGGAAATTAGTAAGTTAGACAGTTTTGAAATGTGAATTTGGAAATGAGTTCTTAAGATCAAGTGGATAGACAAGGTGAGAAATGAGGAAGTTCTAAGAAGAGTGGGAGAGGAACGTAGTCTAGTAAAGACAATAGAGGAAAGAAAAAGGAATTGGATCGGACACGTACTAAGAAGGCAATGTTTGTTAAAATATGATTTGGAAGGATCTGTGGAGGGACAAATAAAAAGGGGAAGAAGAAAGAGCAAAATGATGGAAGTATCAAAACGGGTTACGGAGGGTACTGTAGCCCGCGTTGCGCGAGCTAACAGTATTTTCACTCGTTCAGAGGTCTAAGTGCGATCTGGTGCTCCGACTAGTGTCAGTTGTGGGCGTGGGAAATAATCCTAGACTTGAACAAATGTTTGTAGATCGCTGGGAACAGGATAGGAAATGGAAAATGCAGTGAAGCGCGACAACACCCTGAAACAAAAATATCTCCTCTACATCATCCTCTAAAAGACAAAAAAAAAATTAATTATTCATTAGACAACATTAAGTTATTGTTTTATTCAACACAGCATAAAGGTTCATATAATTTTATATATATTCAAAACAAAACAAAAAAAATATAGTTATATATGATTTTTACGTTATAAAAATTTATAAGTACTTTCTAGTTCTTTTCAAGAAAAAAAAACAAATATAAAAACTTACACCAATTCGGTCATCCAAAAGCGCTTGTGGAACCCAATTGAATTATCAAAACTGAAAACAATTATTAATTATAAAAGAAGAGAATGTAAAAATAAAAGAAAATCCAAATGAAAATATTCTAATTTAAACACGAAAATAAAGATAAACAAAAATTATAAAATTAAATTGATTTTAATTGTACATAGTTGATCTTGAATATAGTTGAGTATTTAATTATTGTTTTTGGCAGTTTAGTATCCTCCGATCATCATGTTCAAAAGACAAATAAAATTAACTGGAATTACTTCTACGTATGTGATTTAATAACGTTGCTGACGTAATAATTATTTTATCCTTGTACCGTTTACTTTTATTTGAATATACAATATTTCTAGTGGAAATTGAGGCGTTGTATTTCTTTTTAGAAGCACCACTTTATTACAGAAATATACTTGTATAATTGAAAGTGATCAGCAGGAAATTTAGTTAATTTCACAAAAATAATAATAATATATAAATTATACGAACGGATTAATCAATATTTAAATATTTCCTTGGTTTCTTCAATTATGAGAAGTATTTGTATTTGTTTTAATTCACAAAATAATACCGATTGGGTATTTTAGCAAGTTCAACGTTACAAACAGAAATCTATTTTTTTCATTTAAATTGATAAGAACATGTATGATATGTATTTAAAATTATTTTCAATTTAATCTTACGGCAATAGTTCCGTTAAGTAATTTAAATCGTTTTCAAACAAAAATGCAATTTAAAGATCACTTTAAAGAATTTTCACGTTAACTGTATATATGTACAAACTTTATAACGTTTTCAACTTTAAACAATTATGTTTAATGTTTAATTAATATTTGAAACATATGAAACATTAAACTATAGGATTTTTTTTCAATTTAATATTTTTATGATTTTTCACAGAAAACCGATATTTTTATTTAATAATTAAATGAACTCTAACACACTTCAAAGTTTAATCAATGCAATAATTTTGCAAAAAGAAACAATTTGTTTAACAAACACTTTTATAATTATCTCGGTTAAAAAAAAAATGAGTAATCCTACTTGATCGAAATTTAGAAATCAATTGAATTTGCATTCAAAAATAAGAGTTTTATTAATTTTTGGATTTGTAATAATAGGGTTGTCTGATGAATGTAATTTTTAATTTCCCTAATTGTAAGCCAACAATATGGGTTACAAATCGTGGTGCTGCCCCACGACCCATGAGAAGTCTCATAGCTGGGCAAAAATTAACAAGACAAGATGTAAAACAAAACAAACTATAAAGCACTCTAGAGACTGTGTATGTCTTTGAGATGGTAAACTCCCAAACTACGTCCTTTATCATCTACGCAACGGTATGCCACATTGCTGACCTTTTCTTTGAGGATCGCTTTGATAAATTTAGGGGCGAGTTTAGCAGAGATCCGCTTTGCAGCGTCACTCTGAACAAAATTTCGTACATATACAGCCTGACCTAATGAAAACAATCGGTTATTACTGCGCAAGTTATACGCTTTTGCATGCTGCCGAGAAGATTGCTTAATTTGTTGAATTATGTCGTTCCTAATAATTTCAGAATGGGAATCGGGGTCTATGATTTCCACTTCTGGTTCACCAACACATTGAATTTCTCGTAGAAGTGCGTGCTGATTGCCATGATTTATCATATGACGTCCAAAAAGAGCATAATATGGATTGGTCCCAATGGAATCATGTAACGCTGTACGCAAAGCACTGCCGATTTCATCTAAATGAACATCCCAGTCACGGTGATCAGACGCTAAGTACGAGCGTATTGCAGCTATCAATGTTCGGTTTACACGTTCGGAGGAATTCGGATGAGGACTATATTTAGGTGTCAAGATATGGGATATTTGCAATTTTGAGAGAAACGTTTCGAAGTGTTGAGATATAAATTGTGTCCCATTATCCGAAACTATAGTTTCAGGAACACCAAACAAACAAAAAATCCGTTTTTTCAACATATCGATAGCAATTTGTGTCGTCGCCGATCTCACTGGTTCTAAGATGACAAATTTCGAAAAATGATCTATTGCGACCATGACATATTGATATCCTGATCGAGTTCTTGGGTATGGGCCAATGAAATCTATAAATATACGCTGCCATGGAGCACTAGGGCAATGAAAACTTCCCATAGGCGGTCGCGTGGAATAGTTTGGAGCTTTGCAGCTTTTACAAGCGTGGCACTGGTTAACATATTCTTTAACCGTCTTATACATGTTAGGCCAATAATATAAGCGCCGCAAGCGTTCTAAAGTTTTTTCAATACCCGCGTGGCCAGCCAATGGAGAGTCATGATTTAATTTTAGTACTGTAGGTATCAAAATCGCCGGTATATATAACCTAAACAAAGGATGATCAGTATGATTGGACCTATTTAATCTAATGTAAACTTTACCATCTCGAACCACCAAGTTACTTTTTCCTTCCAGAAGTTTAACCTTCTCAATGAGATTTACATATTCGGAAGATTGGAAAGCCATATCATTTAAAGAGATGGATTCCAATTTCAAATCATTAGCGTCATCCGATGAAAACATTCTGGAGAGAGCGTCTGGTACTAAATTTTTCTTTCCTTCCCGATGAATGACTGTGAATCGAAAACTTTGGAGCTTTAAACTCCAGCGGGCGAGACGGCCGGTTAGATCTTTCTGCCTATTCAACCACTGAAGACTAGCGTGGTCCGTTATTATTACGAATTCGTAACCTTCTACATAGGGTCTCAACTTTTTGACACTTAGTACAGCCGCAAAACATTCTAATTCTGTTACGTTATAATTACGTTGGGAGCGATTTAACTTTCTGGAAAAGAAAGCAATGGGTCAAACCCATCGTCGTCTTTCTGGAATAAAACGCTTCCTACACCACTTTTCGAAGCATCACATTGGATGTAGAATGTTTTTTTGAAATCTGGATGTACTAAGACCGGTGCCGAAGTAAGTTTGTTCTTTATTTCATCAAATGCATTCTGGCAAGATGGAGACCATTGAAATTTATTTTTACCAAGCAAATCGGTTAGCGGAGAGGCAGTAGAGGCATAGTTAGGGATAAATCGGGAATACCACCCTGACATGCCAAGAAATCTCCGAACATGACGAGGTGTTTTAGGAGTAGGAAAAGACACAACTGCATCTACCTTTCCTGGATCGACCTGTAAACGCCCACCACCAACAATATATCCCAAGTAGCGTGTGTATGTGAGACAAAATTTGCTTTTTTCTACATTTATGGTTAGCTGAGCTTGCCTTAAACGTAGAGCTACTTCAGATAGAAGTTTTAAATGTTCATCAAAAGTAGCTGAGATAACTAACAAATCGTCTAAGTACACGAATACTTGATCATGAAGTTGATGGGGTATTACCTTGTCCATAAGTTTACACATCGTCTGTGGTGCGTTGCACAGTCCAAACGGCATAACCGTGAACTGATACAACGGCCGTCCAGGAACTGTGAATGCAGTCTTGTCTCGGGATTCAGGATTAAGAGGGATCTGCCAGAATGCATCTTTCAGATCTATCGCACTAATATAAAAGGTGTCTTTTAGGCGGCTTAGAAGGCCATCAATAATCGGTAAGCCGTATGCATCTTTAATGGTAACATCATTCAATTTTCGCGCATCCAAACAAAACCTTTTTTTACCGTTAGCTTTACTCACCATCGTAACAGGATTGTTCCAAGAACTGGAACTTTCTTCGATGACATTTAAAGCCAACATTCTATCAATCTCGTCATACAATTCTTTTTGTACAATGGGAGATACGGGATAAAATCGTTGCTTAATGGGTTTTGCATGTCCGACGTCAATTGAATGACTAAGTAAATGCGTCTTTCCTAGACCTTCGACAGCAAACGATGGAAAAGAATTAACAACTACACGAAGTTTATTGGATTCCTCAAGTTTGAGCTGGTGACATTCAGGAAGTGGAGTAGGCACAACTGTGTTAAGTGTGAGGTCTGCTACGATTTGTGGACGAATATTAAATAGCTTCCAGAAATCGATCCCTAAATAAAGTTTTTGTTTCAAACCTGGTGCTAAAAATATTCTCATCATGCACGTTTTCCCATTATAAGACACAAAAGCTCGTATGTGACCAATAATCCTCTGTGATTCGCCAGAAGCCGTAGATAGTAAGGAGGGTAGGTTGTAAAAACGAACGCCTGAGTTCTTTAAAAATTCTTCAGAAGATTTTCCTAAAACCGTTATACTGGCACCACTATCCAATAAACCACGGCAAGCGACGCCGGCTATAGTGACATCGGTATAAGGACGGTCGTCTAAACCTTCGGAAATGTACGCTGAGGAAACGGTTTTATTAATAAGACGTCGTAGTTTAAAATATCTTAAGTTTCGTGACAATTTACGTGACAATTGGCCTGGTTGAATATAGTTTTTGGAAACGGGGTTGGAAGAATTAGAAATAATAGGATTTAAAATTTCGTCTTTTGGTGACTTTCTGATAGTATGCGATAAAACTCTGGATCCGTATTCGAAGCAGTTTCTTCCATCATCGATTTCTGGTTGGGAAATTGTGGCATTTTCGGGTAGGGTTGAATCCCAACTTTCACCTCCCTCTTTACGTTTCCCGTACATTTTGCACAGTATTCAAATACGATATCGGGTTGACCACAACCTCTACAAAATACATGCTGTAGTTCCTTGGAACAACGATAGTAAAAATGTCCATTTTGACCACAGTTCCAACATTTAACTTTATCGTAGAGCTGCTTTGGAAACAAAAGTGAGGCGTATTTGTTAACAGGGTGAACAGTTGAATTATATTGTGGGTTGAAGGCAGCGATAATAGGCTGATCGTTATAAGGTTGTTGTTCAATTGGTTGGGACTGAGTAACTTGGTAGGGAATGTTATCATCGATTTGACCTACCATTTCATGAACTTGATGGCTACGAGACTCAACAGTGCGGTTAAAAGGAGCAGGTCTTGATCCGTAATTTATTTGCCGTTCAGGCACGAAGGATAATTGACGCCACGTGTCTTCAATCGACACACATTCATCAAAAAGCTCTGATGACGTTTGAAACCTCTTCCCAGCAAGCTTCTCTTTTAAGCCATTTCGCATGTTACCATGTAAGATTAGCATTAATTCGAAATCATTGAGCGGAGCCGATAACGAAAGGGTCAGCTCCGTTATTGAGGTAAAGAAGTCCTGAAAGGTTTCCTGAGACTGTTGTTTTCGACCACAAATCGCTTGTCTAACATCAAAATCATTCCTTGAGTCTTGAAATTGCTTTCTCATGGCAGTTCGTAGTTCTGACCACGACCCAGGATGATTGGTTTCTTTATAAGACCAATACCAATTGAGCGCTTTTCCTTTTAGTAAATATTGAATATCTGTCAATAACTTGTATTCTGGTACGTTATAGGATGATGCATTGGTTTCTATTCTATACAGAAACCTATCCACATTAAGCCCAGTTTTAGAACCATCAAAATAAATATTCCACTTGTGGATTATCGAAGGTTGACTTGAATGTTCAGAAACTAGATTTGGATAGTTACTATAACTTTTATGCTGATGCGGGTTATGGTGATTTGGACTTGAGGTAGCAAGAGCTACATCTACGGGAGCAGAGGTATTTATATTTTCTGAATTTAACCGAGATATGCCTGCTATTAATTGTTGTAATATGTTTTGATTTGTTAATAATTCCTCGAATTGGGCTGAATTAATATTATTTATTTGATTCGGAGGTTGAAGTTTAGATGCTTGAGTAGAATGTGTAGGTAAATTAGAATTCATACTGTAAACAGTGTCTAAGTTTGGTTTTGAATGAACGGGGTGCTTCAGAA
This sequence comes from Diogma glabrata, assembly GCA_963693315.1. NCBI lineage: Eukaryota > Metazoa > Arthropoda > Insecta > Diptera > Cylindrotomidae > Diogma > Diogma glabrata. Next base: position 130,840,182 of record OY856187.1, on the reverse strand, counting down.
TAGGCGGAGGTACGCTTTTTAGATAATTTAATTTATTAACAGAAGAAGTTGGAGGTTGAATATCCAACGGACCTTCGCTAAAACGAACCGGATTAGAAGCTAGAACTAAATCAGAGTTGTAGACAACGTTTGTATTAAATTCATTTAATGGAGTAAAATGGTTCGGAAGTGTTTGCTGAGACATCGTTGGACAAGCAGAAGACTGAACATAAGACTGATTGGATGCAGATGTGTGAAAAGTTTGCTTAGGAATGGCACCTAAGGTTTTATTCTGTTCACATTCGAACATTCTATCACCATCATTCACAAAGGTTTTAGCAACGCTAATGTCAAGATCATTCAGTTTTTGAATAGATATATCTAATTCCGATTCATTAACAACTACTTCGTCCAACGCACATACGACCTCATCGCAAAGTTTGTTAATTGGAGGATATTCATCAACAACAGCCGCTGAAACTGAAATACGCATCAATCGTGCTCGAAAATGTTGTACTCGCGATTTCATTGCTGAGTGAATTAATCCTAAATGTTCGGACCGTGATTTTAGGGCTTCCTCAAGAGATTCTTTTATTTCGATAATTTTCTTTGCGCACAATGCCACTTCTCTCTTTGGATTTGAACGTGCAGCAGCATGAGCAATTGTTGGAGGAGTTTCGTTTCCAGCTGCCTCTTCTGTCAGGTAATGCTTAAGCATTGATACCTGAACCGATTGCAGGCCTTTAATATTCCTCAACTCACATTCTACCTTTAACTCGTCAGGTTCTAGTAGTGTAGGATCCATCTCGATCATAAAAATTCAATGAATTTTTACAAAAAAAAAAAAAAAATATACTTTTATAAAAAAATTAATGTGAACTTCAGTTAAACGTAGGTGTGATATGGTCAAATAACACGAAGTACCTATTCTTAATCAGGGTACTTAATTCTTTAAGCTATATAAAAAAAAAACCAACCTTCAATCACCAAATGTAAAATGTAACTTGTATGTGACTAGAATATAGTAAATATAAATGTTTAAATATAATATATGTATAGAAATATGATTGAATAAAATATAATGTAAATAATTTACCTATAATAATAAAATCGCAGTAATAATTCAATGTATTTTAATCGAATATAAAATCGAATAGAATAGGATTGTTAATAATAAGTAAGTACGAAGATAAATAAAAATATAGTAATATATAATAAGTTATTAAATCACAATGTTGATATTATGAATTACAAAACAAAATCAATATACACAAGCACATATACACAATATATACAATTTTAATATGTATTTTAGAAAAATATACAATTAAAAATATTAATATTTCAATATAAATAATTTTCAACCGAATATAAAAAAAAAACAAATTTGAAATTTGAAATGAATGAGAAGAGGATGATGTAGATAAGACACATGTTCAAGATGATGTCCACGTCTTCACTGCCAGGAGAAGGGATCTAAAAAAAAAGGATTGGGAAAGGAAGGGAACTTTGTGATAGATATTCTTTGTTTGCTTTAGGCTATTGATAGTGTCAAAACAATTCATATTTTTACAACTGGACCACATCAATCTGCAGCAAACAATAAATATTCTTAATGAAAAGAAATCAACAGCATTTTAATTCACAATGACAATCAGAAAAGAAATGAATGATTTCATTCTTAACATCAATAATGTGGAAAGTAAAAGTGATTTAATAACCGCTGTTCGCTGTTGAAACTTCATAAAATTAAGGAAAAAAAATTCAATTTTTAATGTAAAATATAAATTCAAAACACAAAATACAAATTCAAAACTTTTTGTAATTTAAGCTGCTAGTAATAGAAGATTCATTACTCAACTAACCAATTTTTTCAATGGTACTTGTTTTGTCCAAACAAAGTCAATTGGATCATTCAGAAATGTAAAACAAAGAAATAGAATCTTGATTGGTGCTAACAACACTAGGAATCAAAACACTCAAGGTGGAAACTAATGTAAGCATTCAAACTCAAAACGAAAATAAACAACCATTAACAAAATCAAAACACTGCATAAGTGGATATTTTGATAAACGGCCTATAATTTTCTAATCTACTTCTATTGATTACAATATACAAATAGGATTAACCATATGGACATAGAAAGAATGAAAACCAAAATAAAATTTTGGATAAAAAAAATTATTTTTTAAAAAAAAAATTTGAATTTTGAAATCTTGTATTTTTTTTATTTAAATCGCGTAAGTACCGTTATTTGGGCGCCAACTGTAGCCCGCGTTGCGCGAGCTAACAGTATTTTCACTCGTTCAGAGGTCTAAGTGCGATCTGGTGCTCCGACTAGTGTCAGTTGTGGGCGTGGGAAATAATCCTAGACTTGAACAAATGTTTGTAGATCGCTGGGAACAGGATAGGAAATGGAAAATGCAGTGAAGCGCGACAACACCCTGAAACAAAAATATCTCCTCTACATCATCCTCTAAAAGACAAAAAAAAAATTAATTATTCATTAGACAACATTAAGTTATTGTTTTATTCAACACAGCATAAAGGTTCATATAATTTTATATATATTCAAAACAAAACAAAAAAAATATAGTTATATATGATTTTTACGTTATTAAAATTTATAAGTACTTTCTAGTTCTTTTCAAGAAAAAAAAACAAATATAAAAACTTACACCAATTCGGTCATCCAAAAGCGCTTGTGGAACCCAATTGAATTATCAAAACTGAAAACAATTATTAATTATAAAAGAAGAGAATGTAAAAATAAAAGAAAATCCAAATGAAAATATTCTAATTTAAACACGAAAATAAAGATAAACAAAAATTATAAAATTAAATTGATTTTAATTGTACATAGTTGATCTTGAATATAGTTGAGTATTTAATTATTGTTTTTGGCAGTTTAGTATCCTCCGATCATCATGTTCAAAAGACAAATAAAATTAACTGGAATTACTTCTACGTATGTGATTTAATAACGTTGCTGACGTAATAATTATTTTATCCTTGTACCGTTTACTTTTATTTGAATATACAATATTTCTAGTGGAAATTGAGGCGTTGTATTTCTTTTTAGAAGCACCACTTTATTACAGAAATATACTTGTATAATTGAAAGTGATCAGCAGGAAATTTAGTTAATTTCACAAAAATAATAATAATATATAAATTATACGAACGGATTAATCAATATTTAAATATTTCCTTGGTTTCTTCAATTATGAGAAGTATTTGTATTTGTTTTAATTCACAAAATAATACCGATTGGGTATTTTAGCAAGTTCAACGTTACAAACAGAAATCTATTTTTTTCATTTAAATTGATAAGAACATGTATGATATGTATTTAAAATTATTTTCAATTTAATCTTACGGCAATAGTTCCGTTAAGTAATTTAAATCGTTTTCAAACAAAAATGCAATTTAAAGATCACTTTAAAGAATTTTCACGTTAACTGTATATATGTACAAACTTTATAACGTTTTCAACTTTAAACAATTATGTTTAATGTTTAATTAATATTTGAAACATATGAAACATTAAACTATAGGATTTTTTTTCAATTTAATATTTTTATGATTTTTCACAGAAAACCGATATTTTTATTTAATAATTAAATGAACTCTAACACACTTCAAAGTTTAATCAATGCAATAATCCTACTTGATCGAAATTTAGAAATCAATTGAATTTGCATTCAAAAATAAGAGTTTTATTAATTTTTGGATTTGTAATAATAGGGTTGTCTGATGAATGTAATTTTTAATTTCCCTAATTGTAAGCCAACAATATGGGTTACAGTACGGAATGATGAAAGAGACGGCTCAGGAGACAGACCATTGGCGGATAAAACAGGGACCTGCACAAGCAGAACACTAATGATGATCATAATTTTTGCAATATTTTTAGAGTTCTGGAAAAAGTTTGAATTTTTGAATTTTTAAGAATTTTTGGAATATTATTAGAATTTAGATAAAGTTTAAATATTTGATATTATTCTAATTTTTGGAATATTTTTAGAATTTTGGAAAAAGTTTCAATTTTTGATTTTGTTATAAGTTATGCAATATTTTTAGAGTTTTTGAAAAAAGTTTTAATCTTTGATTTTGTCATAATTTTTGAAATATTTTTAGAATGTTGTTTGAAAAAGTTTGAATTTTTGATTTTATCTTATTTTTACAATATTTTTGGAATTTTGAAAGAAATATTAATTTGCGATTTAGAATTCTCGATACGCTAAATGGAGAGGTTTTTGAGTAGTTTGCTGATTGTATAATTTTTTCACTAAATTATGTTAATTTATGATCTGTTATAATTTTCCAACAACCTATTGATGTTTCGTGTTAGTTTTGTAATACATATCTAAACAGAGATAAAAAATACATGTACTTTAACAAAAAGTTATGTTTGATATACATCGCTGCCCAAAACTAAAAACCATGTCCTCAATAAAGTTTTTTGCCGAAAACTATATCAAAATCCTTAACCCAGACCGAAGTCTTGATATCTCAGGCCTTGAAATTTCAGCCCCATCATATTTTTCTTTTCGTTTTAATTAAATGAACAGAAACGAAAGAAACAAACAAATAATAATTGCATTCCTTCTCTTGTTTTATTTTATTAGTACGAAACTGAACCTCCAATGAAAAATGGAAAATGATTAATATGGAAATTAAATTAAATCAAATATTATAACACAGCTGCACAAAAAAAAATCTTTTTCTATATGGGGGTCTGACAAACAGTTAGTACTATATGTTTTAGGGTCACTAAATCCGAAGATGATATCGGTTTGGCCCCAGTACGTCACGGTTAAGAGCCTTAAAAAACGGAACAACCTCCAAAAGCCACTAAAACGGTTAAAGCTGATAACTCTAAACGATTTGAACACTAAAACCTGGAACCACATCGATTTCTTAACTGATTCCCGTAACTCTTTAAACCCCTTATTCTATAATCTCATGACCACATAATCCTATAATCTCGTAAAACAGCTACAAAAACCATTTCAGTCTGAAAGTCTGAGGTTTGACTGCAGCAAGTTTTTTTTGAGGTTTTGTCAAAACCCTGACTTGCTGGAGTCAACCCTGAATTTTATTAAACACATAAAGCTCGCAGTGAAATATTACTTTAATATTAATTGATATATATATATATATATATATATATATATATATATATATATATATATATATATATATATATATATATATATATATATATATATATAAGTAATGCCTGATTGAAATAATTGTATGTATATAATATTTCTTTCTTTTTTTATTGACACTCAGTGAGACGACGTCTAATTCTTGTTTGTCATCATAAATTCTAGAATAAGCATTGCCTCTAATTATAAGAATGAATTATAATAATAATAGAAAAATCAAATAGCATTAGACAAACATTTTGTGCATGGTGAACGAGTCTATGCACATTTCGTGCACTTTTTTATTTTAATAATTTTTAAATTTTTTAAAACATTTTTTAACGATACAATTTAAATGAAAAAAAAATGGAATTCAAAAATTTAAAAATTTATTTAGGCTTACATAAAAAAATAAAATTAATTTTCCACAATTTTTTTAATATTATAAGCAATAAATTAAAATATCAGTAAACTGACATGAAAAATGATAAACAAAAAGCATTAAATAAATACAATAATTTTATTCAATCCCAAAAATTAACTATTCAAAGTGCCCGTTTGTTATTTGTGCATGTTTTCATTACCTTCACAAAAGAATTTCTTTTGCACATAATTTTAGATGAAAATAAAACAAAATTCGTCAATTTATTATTACGAAAGTTATATTATCTCATTGAAAACCAGCTATTTTAGAAAATTTTAAGCTACTTTTTTACTCTTCATTTTTTTATTCTTTGTTTATTATTCTTATCATTAAATAAATTTCGTTACGCTTAGTTTTTTATAACTCGTGAAACATGCAAATAACAATTATGTGAACGGCAGAAATTCATATGGAAGAAGATTTTGTCACAATTTTTCACAAACTTTACACGGTTCCATTTCAAGTTCGTGGAAAAGTCGAAAAAAAACTACATCGGTTTATGTGATAGTGTTGTTTAAATTCAGTCGTTGTTTATATATAAATAACAGCATGATGCCAATATAAAAAATGTGAAGGGGCTGAAATCTCACAGCTCTGAGATATCAAGACTTCGGTCTGAGTTAAGGATTTTGATACAGTTTTCGGTAAAAAACTTTTATGACAAAACTAACACGAAATGATGTTACGTTTAAATATAACAGATCATAAATTAACATAATTTAGTGAAAAGATTATACAATCAGCAAACTACTCAAAACCTCTCCATTTAGCGTTTCGAGAAAATATTTCAAAATCACAAATTCATATTTCTTTCAAAATTCTAAAAATATTGTAAAAAATAAATAAAATTAAAAATTTAAACTTTTTTCAAACAAAATTCTAAAAAATTATTACAAAATCAAAGATTAAAACTTTTTTCAAAAACTCTAAAAATATTGCGTAAATTATAACAAAATCAAAAATTGTAACTTTTTCCGAAATTATGAAAATTATAATAAAATCAAAAATTTTAAATTTTTCAAAATTCTAAAAATATTCCAAAAATTCTGACAAAATCAAAAATTGAAACTTTTTTCAAAATTCATAGTTTTGCCTTGTGGGCCATTCCGCAGAAATCGATACCAGAAAGAAAAAAAAATAACTTGCAAATATGTACTTACATAGAAAATTAACAGACTTTATATTTTAATTTAGCATTATTTAAAAGAATTTCTATAATATTTTTGCCGATTTTCGTAATATTTTGATCAAGCCAAATGATTTCAAAGTATAGCATGGAAAAAATTTACTAAAATAGCAACATGATTTTTAAGTCAATCATATTCAAAAACCCGTCATTCACATTTGCTGTCTATACTGCGACTCATTATTTTTTGTTGCAACAAAAAATTGAAAGCAATCAGGTAAGTAGTAATCATTTTATTGATGAAACTGTAACGCAGAAGTTTCTGTAACGCCCGTCACAAAATGCATAGAAAAGTTCATCCTACATGAAGCTGACTAGCTTTTATTTTGTATTGAACTTACAAAAGTAAGGTTATAGGATTAAACACTCCTTGAAAAATATTCGTGTGAGTTAAAATAGACTTTGCGTTAAAATATAGGCTGATTTATTTGTGTAATACCAGTCACACCTTACACCCGTTACAATTTTCTTTACTAATGTTATAATTTTTTAAGTGCACAATAGGAATATAATACGTTCTTATATGTGTTTCTCTATGTGTGTCTATGTGTTCCACCTATCTAATATCCCTGTGTGAAAAAATTGATAGCTTTTTCAGACGGATGCCCAGTTCAAAATAAATTTACTATTTCCAGTGTCTATTACAGTGAGGGACTGGAGGATAGGCTTTCTTGGCCACTAGTTATGGTAAGGGCGCTGTCGACGGCTGTGTGCAACTGCGACGGATAGACTTTGGCGGGCAATAAAATCTCGGTGATTTTTATCAACATATTCTGGTATTATTATGAATATTTGTCTTCAAATCCAAAAGGCCCGCGTTAAATATCATTTCGTCAATGAAAACGACATTCATGATCTTTAGTAAGTAGAGTACCGATTAGAGAAGTACTGAAGTAGAGTAGACGAGTAAAAGAACCGATGGAATAGTGGAATACTTTAAAAATGTTACCTTAACTGCAAAAACAGCACTATTTCAGATACTTGACTGGAAATTCCATTTCATATGGTCTTACAGGGAGTTCAAACTCCCAAAAATGTCTTTTGTTTAGAGACAAAAATAATCATAGAAGTCGAAAATAATAATGAAAGTCTCAAAATTTACTTAAGAATTTGTTTAATTTACACTCGTAACACCCGTCACAAATCTTGTAACACCCGTCACAAGCTTTTTTTGTAAAAGAAAAATGTAAAAAGTAATATATAAACAAAATACTTAGAGTATAGGAACGGACGATTCTTTAACTCACAACCTAGCTATTAATTTTGTGACAAAAATTTCTAGTTTAGCTAAACTCTAATGATTGGTCAACAAGATATCATATTTTGTAAGAGTACTCGTAACTCCCGTCACAGGGCTTAAATATATTATTACATGTAAACGCTTGAATAATTGCAAATGTGTTTTTGTTTTACTTTAAGAAATCATTGAAATGAATTGAATTATATTCAAAACACAGAGATTTTTGTTCTAATTTGGAGATTATATCAGTTTAAATGCGTACAAATGTAACACCTGTCACTGCGGAATGGCCGTTGTGAAACCATGAAAATTAGGTCTAATTTTGTTGAGACTTCTAAACAGGGCTGGAAACCATAAATTATTTGTAATGGTTTGGTTTTTGGTTTTCCTCAATGTCCAATTACGGTTTTGGCTTCGGTATTGGTTTTTCTAAATAATAAATCTTGGTTTTGGTTTCGGTTTTGGTTTATAGCTAAAAAATATTTGTTTGAGTATTCGTCAGAGAATTGATTAAAACTTACAACATTTGTCATCAATGCCAATGCCAATGCTCAGTAAAAAATGTTGAGCTAATTTAAGATACATTACATGCCCAGGGGAAAGCATTTCAAGATATGACAATGCGAACTTGCTACCGTGGTTTGTTTACTATTTTATTCATTGCTATTCAAATAAAAGAATTTAAAATAAATTTAAAACATGAACTTTAAATTTATATTTGAAATGTTTTATCTAACAACAATAATTTCCAAAGCCAAATTAATGAAATTTCAACAAAAATCACACTAAAAAACATAATCACTAAATTTTTTTAATGTCCAACTGATCGGGAAGTCATATTTTGGGTTGGAAAGTTACCGAAAAACAGTATAATAACTGTAAGACAGTAAAGTTACGACTGAAATAGCTTAGGAATTGATAGATACAGCTAATTGTTATATTAATTGAGAAATATTAAGATACGACATCTTTATAGAGTATTTTTTTAATGAAAAAAGAAAATATGTAAATGTTTTAATTATATGAAAAAAATATCCATCGACTATTATAAATATCTATCGTCTATTTTTCATGTTAGATTCGTAACTGATTTTTGACAGAAAAGTAAGCTACGACCTCTGTGTTTAGCACGGCAGTATTTCTTGTTGCATTTTATTGTTGTCTTAATTTTTTAACAATATTATTGAGCTTGACTAAATTTTTAGATTTGATTTTAGTTTCGTTTATTTTAAAATTTGGTTTTTGGTTCGGTTTCAGTTTGATGATTTTTAAAATTTGGTTCCGGTTATGGTTTTGGTTTTGATAATTTTTAAAACGTGGTTTTGGTTTTGGTTCTGGTTTTGATCTATTTTAGAATGTGGTTATGATTTCGGTTTTGGTTTTTCTGATTTGGTGTGGTTTTCTGGTTTTGCGATTTTGGTTTTCAAAAACCGGTTTCCAGCCCTGCTTCTAAACAATATAATTTTAAGAACTTTAATTTCAATTTAATCTTTGAAGATTTAGAAAATGTTGAATTTGATTCCATTTTTGTTTGTTCGAATGATAAAAACTGGATTGATATTAGTACTCTATTAGAGAATAAACCTTTACTAGGTAAACTGAATTTGACTAAATCTTTATCAAATTTTTATAAATTGATCTTTACCGTTTTAGAAACGCATGTTCCTATAAAGAAAAAGAAAGCAAATTTTCGTTTTCCCATTTAGTTTTCAAAAGTAGCAATGAAATTATATAAGAAAAAGATTAAATTTAACCTGGAATACAAAAAACATGGCCGGCCTAGTGATTTATCAAGCTTTAAAAATTTAAGATCTCGTCTGAAATTAAAAATGAAGCAAGACTACAGTAAATATATTAATCAAATTCAACAAGACATTTGTTCAAATTCCAAACATCTCTGGAAGCATGTCAACAATAAAAAGATATCTCTGTTCAGAACCTTGAAGGGATGAAGAAAGTAACAACAACAATAGAAAATACGTTCACTATTTATTAAAACGAATTATTGTAGACGGGTTAGATTTATTGATTTATGTATATATTAATTTACAATACTTTAAACACTTTATTTATGTAAAATACTTACACACATACAATCAATTACGAATGTACAACGGCATTTATTTACATAATCAATCTAATGAAAAACCATTTAAATATATATAAAAAATATGGAGGGGCTGAAATCTCAAGCTCTGAGATATCAAGACTTCGGTCTGGGTTAAGGATTTTGATATAGTTTTCGGCAACAAAACTTTTATGAGGACATGGTTTTTAGTTTTGGGCAGCGATGAATATCAAAAATAACTCTTTGTTAAAGTACAAGTATTCAGAGATAGACTCTGTTTAAAAATTTATTACAAAACTAACACGAAACATCAATACGTTGCCGGATAATTGTAATCAAAATTCCAAAAATATTGTTAAATTAAATAAAATCAAACTTTTTCAAAATTCCAAAAATATTCTAAAAATTAGAATGAAATCAAATATTTAAACTTTTTCTAAATTCTGATGATATGCCAAAAATTCTTAAAAATTCGAACTTTTCCAAAATTCTAAAAATATTGCAAAAGTTATTACAAAATCAAAAATTAAAACTTTTTTCAAAATTCCAAAAATTATAATAATATCAAAAATTAAAAATTTTTCAAAATTCTAAAAATATTTCAAAAATTCTTACAAAATCAAAAATTAAAACTTTTGCCGAAATTCTGAAAATATTGCAAAAATTATTACAAAATCAAAAATACAAACTTTTTCAAAATTCCAAAAATATTTCAAAAACTACAACAAATTCAAAAATTTCCATGTCCAATTTCATTTTAAATTACATTTACGTCATAAAAACAGCTACATTTTTTCCCAAAATATTGGCTAAAAAATTAAATGAAATCATTTTTTGACACACTTGACATTATTTTTTGACAAACTTATAATGCCATAATTCTCTATAATAATAATAAAATATCATGTCATACGAACTATTAATTTTATTTTTTTCTAAAAAAATTGGGTAAAAAATAAATAAAAACCTTTCTTTTGACACACTTGACAACATTTTTTGACAAACTTATAAAGCCATAATTCTCAATAATAATAATAAAATTTCATTTCAAACAAACAATTTATTTTTTTTCCAAAAAATTGGGTAAAAAACTAAATAAAAATCTTTTGACACACTTGACAACATTTTGTTGACAAACTTATAATGCCATAATTCTCAATAATAATAATAAAATTTCATTTTAAACAAACAATTTTATTTCCAAAAAATTGGGAAAAAAAAAATAAAAATCTTTCTTTTGACACACTTGACAACACTTTTTTGACAAACTTATAATGCCATAATTCTCAATAATAATAATAAAACTTCATTTCAAACAAACAATTAATTTTATATTTTTTTTCCAAAAAATTAGGTAAAAAAATAAATAAAAATCTTTCTTTTGACACACTTGACAACTTTTTTTTGACAAACTTATAATGCAATAATCTAGTTTTTGATCTCACATACCAATCCCGACCATCAAGATTTCTCCAAATTCAATGTTCCTACTCGTAATCACTTAAAATGAACGTTTTTTAAGCCAAAAATATGCAAATTTCCTTGTTTTGACACACATAATGATTTTTTTGACACACTTCCGGTACAGTTATCGAACACAGCGTCCTTTCGGACCTGTCCCTTGAGTATACCTATTTTTAGAAAAAAAAATTTTTGAAATCCCTCCAGCGGTTTTCTCTGCAGCGTAGGTAATGACGGCCGGCCGGCCGGCAGACAGACATACATTTTTTTTTTTTTGCTTTTTTAGAATCAGGAGGTCCTAAAACGTCGAGAAATGTCAAAAAAAGTGGGGGTAAGAATTTCACTTTGAGCTCATGAATGTAATACTTAGGTCTTTCAGACCGAAGTAATTTAGTATTGTATCAGACTTCAATTAAGAATCAATAAACAATTAAAATTGTCAGTTCATTGTTTCATATACCTATATTACAAAATATTAGTTTGGGTTACTCGGAATAATCCTAGTGAAAGTGAAGGTTTCCAGAATCATCATCCTAACATCATAACATGGTCCTTCGAGCTGGGATAGCAAGGAAATTTTGGAGTTCAAGAAGGATTTTCCGAAGACTGTACAAATAAATAGGAAAGCCACGCTATTTCAATAAGCCCGCCATCCACATTTCGTACTACGATAAACCGATAAGTATAACATTTATTTTGTTTAAACTATATACTAAACTATATAAATTCGATCGATAAGGAACAATAATTAAACTTATAAGTTTTTAAAGATAAATAATGTTTCTAAATCTGTGAAATCGAAAATTCTTGAAAAAAAAAGTAGCGGGACAAAGGTAGTCAAAACTGTTAGCTCTGTTATTTTCAATACATTAATGAACATTTAGATGATTTCGATTTATAATATTTAAAATAAATATTATTGTGATTTATACGTTAATTAAAAAAGAAGTTCTGTGGTGTTTTAAATGTTGTAAATATATGTGATAGTAATACATTTAATTGTGTAAAACTTTATATATTATATATTTTTTGTTTGTTTGCAATAACGTGTCGTTTTTTAAATAATGAATGGGTTAAAGAAAAGACGTAGTGTGCTGAAGGGTCAAATGACTAGATTGACGGATTTTGTGAATAATAAAATCAATGAAGCTACGTTGGAAGAATTAGAGTTGCGTGCGGAACGCTGTGAGATGTATATGGGAGATTTCGTGAAAATAGAAGATGCCATTTTTGCTATTGATGACAAGGAAGAATCTGGTGTGCCAGAATTCGAAGAATATTATTATCATGCACATTCGAAAATCAAGGCGAAAATTCGGGATATCCAAATGCAAAATCAACAACCAAATCTCGTTGCAAATGATACATTAAACAATACGCTAGCTTCAACATCTGCCATAGAAAAGCTACCGCGACTTAAGATTCCGACCTTTGATGGAAGCTATGCTGATTGGCAATCATTCTACGACCTTTATACACAAGCTGTTCATAACAATTCTTCGGTATCAGCAGCTCAAAAGTTTCAGATTCTAAAAGGTGTGTTGCAAGGGGATGCTTTACGTACAATTAAGCATTTTTCGGTAACCGATGCAAACTATATCCAGGCATTTCAGATGTTGAAGGAGACGTTTGACAAGCCAATTATGATTATCCAATCATACATATCTACATTCGTTGATCAACAACACATTAAAGAAGCAAATGAATCAAATTTTGAACGACTAGTTCAAACATATGAGGAAGTTACTCGAGGACTTAAGGCTCTAGGTTCATATGCTGAATCAAGAGATCATTGGATTATAAATATTGGATTGAGCAAATTAGATGTCGAGTCACAAAAGTTATGGAGTTCCATAGTAGTTGAGAAATCCGAGCCAACGCTCACTGACTTCTACACATTCTTAAAAAAAAGAAGAGATAGTCTTAAAGCATTTAGTTGCACCATAAAATCGCGGTCTAGAAATCAACGACCATCAGAACGTGTTAGTTCAATGCATGCTGAGAGTCAAGACTCATGCGAAGCTTGTGAGGGCCCATCGCATCATCTAAGTAGTTGCAATGCCTTTAAGGAAATGTCAGTAGAAGATCGGCGAAAATTGGTTGGGAAAATGCAGAGGTGTTTCAATTGTCTATCGAAAGGTCATCGGGTATACAGATGCAAATCGCGGTCTGTCTGTCACGATTGCGAACGAAGACACCATCATCTTCTTCATCTAGCTGAACCACAAACACCTGATCCCATAAAACCCCAACAACAATCAACGTCACAAGAAGATGGGGAAAGTAGTGTTTCATTAAATATTTCTGAAAATGGTCATATTTCTCATAAATGCATTGCTGTGTTACCCACCGCACTGGTGAATATCAAGGATAGTTTGGGAAGTCAACAACTTTGTCGTGCCTTATTGGACTCAGGATCCCAGAGATCCTTTATTTCAGAGTCCTGCGCTCAGAGACTAAGGTTGCGCCGTAGGAACGCACGAATTGTTGTGACAGGTCTAGGATCCAATGCAGCAGCGACAACAAGAGGCATTGTCGATCTTGAAATCAGCTCTCGTCTCCAATCAACTCAGAAGATCAACCTGCAAGCACTTGTCATATCAAAGGTAACTTCAAAGCTACCTTCGCGGAGAGTTGATGTAACAAATTGGAGCCAAATTAACGAGTTGCCGCTGGCAGATCCTGAATTCAACGTACCGGGAGAAATTGACGTGTTGATAGGCATTGATCAATTCTTCAATGTTTTGAAATCTGAACAATTAAAATTTGAAGACTTGGCAATTGCTCATAACTCCATATTTGGGTGGATATTGGCGGGATCTGTTCAACAAGAGGCATTAACCAGATCCGTCATTAATTTACATATTGGAGACGATGTGGACAAGTTATTGAAGCAGTTCTGGGAAATTGAAGAAGTTTCTAGTATTGATGCACAAACTAGTGCAGAAGAGTTCTGTGAAGAACATTTTAAACAAAATTATTCTAGGGCTGCTGATGGAAGGTTTATTGTTCGTCTTCCATTTACAACTGATGCTATAAATCTAGATGCATCTAAAGATAGAGCTGTAAAGAGGATGACATCAGTGGAAAGACGTTTTCAGAAGGATCCGAACTTTCATTCACAGTATTTGGAGTTTATGCGCGATTACGAAAGGCTCGGGCACATGGAGAAAATTCCTGAACATGAAGCAGATGGAAACAATCGCCATCGCTTTTATCTACCACATCATGGAATCATCCAAAATTCGGGAATGAAGAAAAAGCTTCGCGTAGTTTTCGATGCGTCAGCCAAGAGCCTTCATGGGACTTCTTTAAACGACCGGTTATCAGTCGGGCCAACGATTCAACAGGGGCTTATTCCTGTTTTACTCCGATTTCGATTTCATCGCTTTGTTTTTACCTGTGATATTGAGAAAATGTATCGGCAGATATTAATTCACAAGAACGATACTGATTACCAACGCATAGTATGGCGCGAAGATCAATCAACACCAATGATGACTTATCGACTCTTAACTGTCACTTATGGTACATCATGTACTCCATTTCTCGCAGTTCGTGTTTTACAACAAGTTGCTGAGGACAATGAAGATATTTATCCAGAAGCCGCTGAAGTTATACGACGAGACTTCTACGTAGACGATCTGATGACTGGCGCTGCTGATATAGAAGAAGCAACAAAACTTCAAGAAGCCGTCATTCAATGTCTTAAAACTGCAGGTCTCAGCCTAAGAAAATGGTCTTCGAACTCTTCAAGGGTTTTGGAAAATATCACAGAAGAGGATCGTGAATTAAAGACCATTAGTCTATTAGATGATCACAGTGTAAAGGTTTTGGGAATCCAATGGGATCCATCTGCTGATCAGTTTAAATTTCAATGTTCAATGGATGAAACACCAATTCTTACAAAGCGAGGATTTTTATCAGAAGCGTCTAGGTTGTTTGACCCATTAGGTTGGCTCGCACCATGCACCATCATTATTAAAACAATGTTCCAAAAACTTTGGTTACATGATCTGAATTGGGATGATGGTCTGCCAACTGACTTTGTTAACAGTTGGTGCAACCTTCGAAATGAAATGTTGAATGTAGACCAGATAGAAATACCAAGATGGTTACCAACCTCAACGTCCAGAATAGAGCTGCATGGGTTCTCTGATGCCTCTGAAATGGCATATGCTGCAGTGATTTATGCCAAAACCTATCATAACGGAGCCTGGATCACGAATTTGTTGATGTCTAAAACTAAGGTTGCCCCCATTCAGCAACTTTCAATCCCACGTCTGGAGTTGTGTGGAGCCAATCTTTTGATTAAATTGATGCTTTATGTACAAAAGTATCTTACTACGAATGATGTTACGATAACCTATTGGACCGACTCTACTATTGTGCTGCATTGGATTTCATCATTACCACGACGTTGGAAAACTTATGTGGCAAATCGAGTGTCGAACATCCTCCAGCACTCTAAGGGTAACCAATGGCATCATGTTAAATCTAGTGATAATCCCGCCGATTTAGCGTCGCGCGGTGTTGTTCCTTCGAGTTTATCGCGATCGCGTTTGTGGTGGCATGGGCCTGTGTGGATGCAGTATGATGAATCTCAATGGCCAGCTGAAGCTGTTATAAAGATCAAAGACGATGTTGAGCGAGCTGAGGAGAGAAAACTAGTCGTGCATGTTTTCCAAACTACCACCGAAGATTCTGTCGTAGCACTACTCGTGAATGCGGTGTCTTCATATCCAAAGATTATACGAGTCTGGGCATATGTACGGCGATTTATTATGATCTGCCAAAAACGGTTCAAACGGGATGTCTCAATGCTTCTTACTGTTGAAGAAATCGTAAAAGCTGAAAAGGATCTAATACGACAATATCAATGCATGGATTTTGCAGAAGAAATACAATGTCTGAAAAAAAAGAAGATCGTCCGCTCAGCCAGCAAAATTAAATCACTCTCGCCTTATCTTGATGATGACCTCATTATTTGTGTTGGAGGGCGTATTCAGAATGCTGAGGTTTCTATGGCTACGAAACATCCCATAATTCTCTCTGGTAAAAGCAAATTAGCTGAACGAATTGCTACAAATGAACATTTAAGGAATTTGCATGCTGGACAAACTTTGCTGGTCTGCACATTGCGGCAACGGTTTTGGATCATAGGGTGTAAGGATTTGGCGAGAAGAACAGTACGAAGCTGCATGAGATGTTTCAGGTTTAGCCAAAACTTATGTCACCAACGAATGGGTAACCTTCCTAGCGCACGAGTTACATACTCTCGTCCATTTCTAAGGGTTGGTGTTGATTATGGCGGCCCAATTCTTGTTAAACCAGCAAAGGGACGACATAAGGCACATAAAGGTTATATATCTATTTTTGTGTGCCTTAGTACCAAAGCTGTACACATAGAGTTGGTTAATGATGCATCAACCGATTCCTTTCTTGCTGCAGTGCATCGATTTTGTGCAAGAAGAGGGGTGTGCAGCGCGTTCTATAGCGACAATGGGAGCAATTTTATCGGAGCTAATAACAAAATGAAAGAATGGTTCCTAATGTTAAATAAAAACACTAATCATATTTATTCATCTCTTTTAAGGGAGCAAATACAATGGTTTTTTAATCCTCCAGCAGCGCCGCACTTTGGAGGGTTATGGGAAGCAGCCGTCAAGTCGACTAAGTTTCACTTAAGACGTGTTCTTGGCGAGTCTATTCTTACTTACGAAGAGATGAGCACATTACTTGCACAGATTGAAGCTATCTTAAATTCACGTCCCATCTGCGGTACGAGCTCGTCCGATGAAGAATTTCTCACCCCAGCGCATTTCCTGATTGGTCAACCATTCACAATGATCCCTCAGCCAAGTTTGGTCGATGTCAAGATGTCGCATTTAACGAGATGGCAAATGACACAGAAGCTAATCCAGCACTTCTGGTCGAGATGGCACATTGAGTACCTAACAAGCCTTCAAAGCTGCAACAAGTGGTTGAAAGAAGAGAAAAATTTGATGATCGGAGATTTAGTTTTGGTCAAGGATGAAAACTCACCTCCAGCAAAATGGCATATTGGCAGGATTGAGAAGACTTACCCTGGAAAGGATGGACTAGTCCGTGTGGTGTCAGTGAAAATAGCCGGAGGGTCATTTGAACGCCCTATACATAAGTTGTCGAAATTACCAATAGCTGTTGAAGCCGAGGGTTCAAGGCGGGCGGAATGTTCAGAACCTTGAAGGGATGAAGAAAGTAACAACAACAATAGAAAATACGTTCACTATTTATTAAAACGAATTATTGTAGACGGGTTAGATTTATTGATTTATGTATATATTAATTTACAATACTTTAAACACTTTATTTATGTAAAATACTTACACACATACAATCAATTACGAATTTACAACGGCATTTATTTACATAATCAATCTAATGAAAAACCATTTAAATATATATAAAAATTTAGTATTGTATCAGACTTCAATTAAGAATCAATAAACAATTAAAATTGTCAGTTCATTGTTTCATATACCTATATTACAAAATATTAGTTTGGGTTACTCGGAATAATCCTAGTGAAAGTGAAGGTTTCCAGAATCATCATCCTAACATCATAACAATCTCCATCTCAATATCCTCCGACCATGGTATACAACGGTACTAACTTCCAAACTGAACCTGACATTGCAAATGGATTTGCAGATTTTTTTCAATAGAACTTTACAGACAATATTATTACCAAAATTCCGTTTTCAAATTATTCTACATCTGAATTTTCGAACCTCGAAATATCAGCAAATGATGTTTACGAGTCGCTTATAAATTTGGATTTAAACAAAAATCCTGGTCCTGACAATATTCCATTAATATTTCTGAGAAGATGTGCTTCATACTTAACATATCCGTTAACAGTCCTTTTTAATTCCTCGTTGTATCAAGGTTGTTTCCCCGAGTGGTGGAAACATGGATACATCACACCTATCTAAAGATTTTTAGTTCGATTAAAATTCTAATTGTTCATCTTTCATCTTTCTCGAACTTCAGTGGTTAAAATTTTTTGATGATAAAAATTATTCGAAAAATTAATGAACAATTAGAATTTTAGGATGACTAAAAATCTTTAAGATTAAATATCTCAAGAACAAGAATTTTAGCCTCTTTGTAAATTTGATATATTTTAGAGTAAAGATAGAACTATTTTCAGAAAAAAATTAATTAAATCCCAATTGATCTTTGACCCTAGCGCCATCTTTAAAAAAGTTTTTTTAATATTTTTATTTGAAAACTAATTATAAAAACAGTAAATTAATTTTTTTTCAAACGACTAATTAATCATCTATCAAACAAAAAAAAGTTTGATGAAATCGGTATAGCCGTTCTTGAGCAATTTAATTTCAAAGTTACATCGGATTGGCAGAATTTTCCTTTTTCATGCATGTTGGGGTGCCCCCTATGCTCAAACTATGCACTTTAAAAAAATTTTAAAATAAGTAGTTTTTTTATTTTGTCCATACTACTTTTATGCCAAGTTTCAGGAAAATCAAATATGGTCAAGCTTTCACAACTCTGTCCAGAACACCTTTTTTATCTTTAAGCGCTTTTTTTTGGAAAAATTCTCTTATTTGATTTTTTCTCTTTTACTCTTAAATAATAATAACATAAAATAGAATAAAATAGAATAAGATAAATAAAAAAAATAAACAAAAATAAAATAAAATAAAGCAAAATAAAATAAAAAATAAAATAAAATAAAGTAGAATAAAATAAAGAAAATGAAATAAAATAAATTGAATTAAATAAAACCAAATTAAATAAAATTAAATTGGATTAAATAAGTAAAATTAATTAAACAAAAACTAAATAAAATAAAATAAGATATAATAAAATTCAATAACATAAAATTTAATAAAATATAATAAAACAAAATAGAATAGAATAAAATGAAATGAAATAAAATAGAATAAGAACCATTACATAAATTAAAATGGAATAAATAAATAATAAGATCAAATAAAATTATATCAGATTTATTATTAAAATTAAGCATACATGTATTGGGATTATCTCCTGTTATGTACCGTAGTAAAATAAAATAAAATAAAATAAAATTCTAAATATATATATATAATTCAAAAATTTTTTTTTCAAAATTCTAAAAATATTCCAAAAATTAGAAAAAAATCAAATATTTAGACTTTTTCTAAATTCTAATAACATTCCAAACATTCTTAAAAATTTACAAATTTAAACTTTTTCCAAAATTCTAAAAATATTGCAAAGATTATAACAATATCAAAAATTGAAACTTTTTCCTTAATTATAATAAAATCAAAAATTTAAAATTTTTCGGAATTCTAAAAATATTCCAAAAATTCTTAGAAAATCAAAAATTGAAACTTTTCTAAAATATTTCAAAAACTATAACAAATTCAAAAATTTCCATGTTCAATTATATTTACGTAATTAAACAGCTAAATTTTTTTCCAAAAAATTATCTAAAAAAATAAATTAAATCATTTTTTTGACACACTTGACAATATTTTTTTGACAAACTAATAATGCAATAAAATTCTCAATAATAATAATTTCATGTTCATTATATATTTCATTTCATACACATAACTAATTTTATTTTTTTCTAAAAAAATAAATGAAAATCATTCTTTTGATACACATGACATTATTTTTTTGACAAACTTATAATTCTCAATAATAATAATAAAATTTCATGTCGTACAAATAATTAATTTTATTTTCCCAAAAAATTGGGTAAAAAAATAAATAAAAATCTTTCTTTTGACACACTTGACAACATTTTTTTGGAAAACTTATAATGCCACAATTCTCAATAATAATAATAAAATTTCATGTTAAACAAATAATTAATTTTAATTTTTTCCAAAAAATTGGGTAAAAAAATAAATAAAAATCTTTCTTTTGACACACTTGACAACATTTTTTTGACAAACATAATGCCATAATACTCAATAATAATAATAAAATTTCATGTCCTACAAATAATTAATTTTATTTTTTTTTCAAAAAATCAGGTAAACAAATAAAGAAAATCTTTCTTTTGACATACTTGACAACATTTTTTTGACAAACTTATAATGGAATAATCTAGACTTTGGTCTCACATACCAATCCCGACCATCAAGGTTTCTCCAAATTCAATGTTCCTACTCGTAATCACTTAAAATGAAAGATTTTTAAGCAAAAAATATGCAAATTTCCTTGTTTTGACACACTTGACGATTTTTTAACACACTTCCGGTACAGTTACCGAACACTTCATCCTTTCGGCTTTTTCCATTGAGTAATCCTATTTAAAAAAAAAAATGTTTGAAATCCGTCCAGCGGTTTTCTAGATTTCGTAAGTTGTGACGGCCGGCCGGCCGGCAGGCAGACATTCATTTTTTTTTTTTGCTTTTTTAGAATTAGTAGGTCCTACAACGTCGAGAAATGCCAAAAAAAGTGGGGGTAAGATTTTCACTTTTGGCTCATGAATGCAATACTTAGGTCTTTTAGACCGAAGTAATTTTCTTCACTTCAATAAGAAATATTAGACGGATTAACATTTGTAAACCTTGAATGTATTTGGAACCAGTGAGAGAGTTCAAATATTTAGTGCAACAATCTTTTGGTTGTGCAATGTGAAGCATGATTTACTTTGTGTCGGGTTTTCGCAATGAACATATAAACATATTCCTGGTTTCAGTAATTTGATCTACCTAAAAGTGCATATATCCGTTAAATATTTGGGAAATTTGCCGGAAACCATTAGATCTAGAATATCTCTCTTAATGGGTAGCACTTTGTTTAAAATGCATATTTCTGAAACATATTTTACTATCGGTTTACCGGTTTAGTTCGATTTCGAAATTTTGATCTACACTGAAATAATAAATTACGTCATTATAACTATCACTATAACCTCCTTTGTTTTCTTCAAAAACCGCATTTGTTATTGCGAGGTTATTGCGATAAAAAACATTCGGTTGGCACAAAAGCGGTTGTAGTGACCGATTTTTTTCTTTCAGTGTAGTATCGACAGTCCAAGGTTAGTTATTAGGTAAGCTGAAAACACCTGCACGCGCACATTACAACAATTAACAAATTATTTCCGTTGGGGGGATCTTTAATGTTGAACCAAGTATGTCAACAGTCGTTGATTGAGTCTTCTAATGTTTTTGATTGGATGAAAACAAATTTTCCACTTCCATATTCACCATAGATAATAAAAAATTTTAAAGCGGATAATATTTTAAAATCTGAATCTACTCTTTTGGTTCATAAGGCTTATGAGGTATTTCATCATCTTTGAAACAAGGTAAATGATGAAATTGACTGATTATTTTGTGTTTTAATTAGCGTAAAAAGTCGTCTGAGAAAATTCGAATTTTGCATCGTTTGTAAGGTCACTTTGAATCCTTTTGTTCGAACTCAGCATTATCTTCTTCCACGCATTGATGATTTGTTTGCTAGTTTGGAAATGTCAATCATATATGATGCATGATTGATTTATCTGGAGCTTACCAGCAGGTAGAAGTTTCTGAGAAAGCTAAGGAATTTTTAACTATCAATACTCAAAAAGATCTTTATCAATTTACACATTTGCCCTTTGGAGTTAAAAGCGACCCATCCATCTTTCAATCTATTATATTGATCAAATTTTATTAGGTTTTGAGAAACCGTATGTTATCTGTACGACATTTTAATTGACGTTAAAAATTTGAAAGATTGCAGAAAAATTTTGTCGGATGTTTTGAATCGACTAAATACTTACAACGTGAAAATGTTGACAAATGTAAGTTTTTTCAATAATCTGTTGATTTTTGGGTTACATTATATCTGCGTCAGGTATCAAGGCTATAGCGCGAAAATAAATTAGATGCTATTTTGAAACCGCCTCCCCTAAAAAACATTCCAGAACTACGATATCCTAAACTATATCAAAATCCTTAACCCAGACCGAAGTTTTGATATCTCAGAGCTGCGAGGTTTCAGACCGTCCATATTTTAAAATTTTCTCATTAGTTCGAAAAAAGATCGGTCGAAAATTCTATGGATTGCAAAAAATTTCATAATTTGCATCATAAGTTTTTAGATTCAGTTCTTATATTCTTGATGGGAGATTTTCCTTCGGAGTGATGTTATATCACAACAAATTTACTAAATTAAATCCATATTCAACAAAACACAAAAACTGTTCTCAAAACCCATGACATTCTTGTTAAATTTGGTTTAACATATTTGCAAGCCCAAATGACGCAATATTTCCATACATCAGATCTGGTTTAATTTATTTTTTGTATTTTAATTTACACCGCAATTAAATTATTATTAATTTAAAAATAAAATTATATTAAAATTGTATTGAAACGAAAAAAAAATGTAAACAATATTGAGTTAATTATAATATGTGTGTAGGTGTTTAATGGGTTGATTTAATGAACACAATAAACAAAAGTTGAATATTTTAAATTTAATTTTGCTTTTTAAATTATATTTAATTTGATTAACAACAAGCATGATTTGAGGTAAAATTTAATAGTGTTCAATCACGATACTTATTCCAAGTTTCTTTCTTTTCAAACATATTTTAATTTTCAAAATAAATAACTACAATTTTATAATTATAATTAAATTAACTTTTTTTTTTTCATTTTGGAAATTTCAATATATAAAAAATTTCAACTACATATAATAAATCAGGATGATCGTAAACCACAAAATTTATATAAATAAAAATTTAATTATTTATCGTAACATTTAAAAAATTTCAAAAAAAAAAAAAACAAAGCAAAAAGAGCAAAAGTTAAAAATCGAGGTTAAACTTTCAATTAATAATTAAATTTTCTTTTAAAATTTAGTTTCTTGATCACGATCAGTTTGATCACATGACTTCTTATTTATTTTTTTTTTATATAAATAAAAACACCATTTTTTGTTGTTGTTTTCGTTTATCGTTAAAATTATCACGATTATGATAAATGTTGCCAAAAATATTCGGTCAAATATTTAAAAAAAAAAAAACAAAAAATTAAAAATTATAAATATAATATGTGGAAAATTTTAATTAAGTCCGTTACTAAGAGAAAACATAAAATGCAGATAAATCACTAATTTTTTTTTTTGTATAAGAGACAGTTAAAAATTTAATGTAGGTGTTTTGTTTTTGAATTCTTGTTTGTTCTGGAAAATTGTATAAAATGTATTTTATTCTTAAGTTAATGTGATTTAATCATTAATTACATCTTCAGTTAATGGATTAATTTTTTAACAAATTATAGCCTTGTGTAAATTTTTTTCTATTATTTGCAAAAAAGAAAACAAAAACAATGTTCTAAGTTCAAGAAAAACATTAAAATACAAAATGTAATTAATCAACTGCAACTCATTTGAGTCTTAAAGATAAATGTTTTGTCTAATATTACGTAAAGTAAATATAAAATGTTTGCTTCTATTAGCATTTAATTAATTAGGATTCTAATTATTTATTCAAAAATTGAAAAAAAATTATTATTTTAATTTTAATTACATTAATGCTTCTTCGATTGATCGTAAATTGATGTTTTCATGCATTAGAATTAATTTTCGTATCAATTTGGATGCGGCCAATGATCAATGATATATTGTGATGGTAAATAAAAACAGCAAAAATTATGATTGGGGTTTTGTCTCTTTTTGTTTTATTAAAATAGGTTTTCAAATAGTGCCTAAATTTTGAAAAATAAATTCAATTATGTTGAAACAATCCAAGGTCACACAATTTTAAAATAGCCCTTCGCATAAATTGAACCTGTCAAGCATGTAAAAAAAGTGTTTTGGTTCCAAAATTTTGTCATTTTTGTGTGTAAAAAAAGAATAGTATATTGTATAACTGTTGCGAACGCGTTTTGCAAACAAGAGTTCAGCTACAATTATACCAGAGTTTGGAAAAGCAGCTCACGCTAGTTATAGACAGAGGATTTTGTAACAAGAGAACAAAAAATTGGTTATATAATTTATTTGACAAATTTAAGAAATTTATATCTGTGGTTTAAATCTCACCGGCTTCCTAGATCGATGAACCAAAAAAAACAGAAGTTAAGATAAGTTTATTAAAAGTTTTTACCTAACAGAACGTTGGTTGCTCCTACTTTCAATATAATGTCAAATCTGCAACAAAAGTCGACTATTGTTAGACAGTAAATTATGCCAACAGAATTACAAGAGAAAAAAATTAACCTTGCAAGGAAACGGAAACTAGGAGCTATTGCACACGTTAAGCAAGTAAATACACACGGTAAATTCTGGTCAAGACCGTTATAATGAATAGTAATCCGAAACGTCTGTTGCAGGTCAAATAGGACAATTTGATCAGCCGTTTATTTCGAAAAATACGCTAAAGGCGTTTGTGTTTGCGTGTTTATTTAATATAAACTATTTAATCCTAAGATATTGATATAACACAAAAAATAGGTGCTGTTAAATTTCGTATATTGTATCAGTAGAACAAAATGATAAACAAAAGTGAAGAATGTTCAGGAGATAAACTCAAGGTTAACCGTTATATTACCAACGTTTTGGACCAAGGGTCCAGCTGCTTGGTTTATTCAAGCTGAATCTTAATTTAGTTTACGAAATATTAAACAAAATGTGATCATGTCGTAGCTCCTTTACCCCAAAAGTCGCCATGTCTGTTCACGATGTTTTTCAGAATACTCCCAAACCGAATCTTCATCAAACTCTCAAGAGAATGTTAATCGAAATGCATTCATTAAGCGAAGAAAGATGAATTGAGACACTTTTGTCAGATACGGAGATAGCTTGTAAGCCTTCGGAATTTTATTGTTCTCTTGAAGTTTTAGCGAGTCCATCCAACGATTTTCCTCACGAACTCTTAATGTGTAACGACTTACAAAATTCTATTAAACAGACATTTTCTTTTAAACTCTAAATCAAACAGACCTCACAATATGCATGCTATGTATATATCCTACATTCGTTCAGTACTATCAAACAATTTAAGATTCGTTTCATAAATATCATCTGTCTGGTTATGACGTTCCACTGTAATGCATTTTTTTATTAGGCTTTCTGTGTTAAGCAATATCGCTACATCTGCGCTCATGCGTGAACATAAAAGGGTAACCAAGGACATCACGTTATCCTTGCATGAACAATACGTTTACTATGCTCTTTGTCGACTGAAGTCAAGAAAGCGTCCCCACAAATCTGCCAGAAGCCTGCTGGCAGTAGCCAGCTGGCCACTGATTTTCATATCTTGGATGCCTTAGATACCTCCTAAAACCATTACAATACACCTGACCTTTCTATTACTAACCCGCCTTCTACCAAACTCGGTTCAGCCCAACCACGTCATACCTGGACTACACTAAACCGAATAAAAACTAAGCACGCAAGTTGTGATTGACTCTTTCTACAACTGGGGTATTTCAGAGTCCCCTAAATGTGACTGTGGAGCTCCACAACAAACCATAAAACACGTTGCAACTGTGTGTCCAATTCGACGTTTTTACTAAGTTTTATTTAATTTAAATTGTTGTGTCACGAAAAAACCATACGCTAAATAGATATTTTTATTATTTTTTCTTTTGTCATTGTGAGTTGAATATATAGTTTTTCTTGTTTTAAACAAAAATCAAAATAAAAAAATTTGATTATGCGCAGAAGCGTTGATGCTGAATTATTTCTAGAGTACTTCATATTATGAGTTTTGGCTGATACATGAACTTAACATCTGTTAAACCGAATTTAAGAAATCTGATAACGATTCTTTTTGGATTAAAACTGACGTTAATCAATTGATGATAAGGTGACCGCTTTTGTCTACAGAAAACAGAACTTAAGAAATATTTATTAAAAGTTATTAACTAACAAAATGTTGGCCTTACTTTCAATATTATGTCAAATCTGACAGTTCAAAAATAAATTCAAATCTGCTGCACTAATTATTATTATTTCTTTTTGATAATTAACTGTTCAACATAAGTCGACTAGGCTTAGACCGTAAATTTTGCTCGCATTGTGTTTATAGATAGTAAAAGTCTCGGAGGATCAATTAATCGGATAATTTCATAAAGCAAGTTTAGTACATTTAGCATGAATTGGAACACAGTCTTAGTTACATATTTTAATACAAATTTTTAGAAGATGGCGTGCGTAAGCTTAGATTTAATTTTTATATAAATAATTTGATGAGTAAGATTTAGTTTTTCGCGTGCAATAAATATTGGTAGGTGAAATCTACTATTTGGAAGAATGAAAAATATTTTTAGGTGCATTTGTAACATATAGATATTGTCGTTATTTATTTTAGAACAAATTTAAAATTTAAAACAGTTTTGAAATTTTAATAATAGAAATTTGTTACATAAATTATATAATCAACAATATATTCATTAAATTTTTGCTAATTATTGAATATAACTGGCGCAATTTGCTTTGCCAAACGCGAGTTTCCAAACTAAAGTCTTGTTTGGAAATCGGGCTAGGACTAGTTATACAATATACTATTATCATAAATTTTGTTGAGAAAACAGATAAAAGTTGTAAGTAAATTATAATAAAGAAATTTGAATTTTAACAGTCGTCCTCGTTCCATTTTTTGCTTTGCACAGCATTTACAAATTTTGGTTTAGTATGTACCAGTTATAAGTTTGCTGACAACATTTTTGGAGTTCATCATTTTCATTTAGCAAATTAAGTCACTTTTGATTGTTTATTGATATCCTTGCTAGATTGACAATGTTATTGGAAAATAACGTTACTTAAAAATTCCAAACGAAAAGTCAGATATAGGGAGAGCAAACCGAATCGCTTTGCTTTAAATCTAACTACTCTAGAAACTTCTAGAGTTCACTTTATATATTAATACTAACAAACACAGAGAAATTAAATCAACAAAAAAAAATAATTTGCTATAAGATTATCAAATCAGATTACACTTTGAGTGGTGTTTTGACTTTAAAAATAATCCCGTTTTCTCAACAAATCACCAAAAAAGCTCAGTCATACGCTTAGCATATTATGAATTTAATTTTGTCACAACTACGCAATCTTGATTTTTTTTTTGTTCTTAAAGTCGATGAACCAAACAAAAAATTATTCTTATAATTATATAATTTTTTTTTTATAATTTTGTATTGCATTAAATACTAAACACACACAATTTTGACTAGAACGACAGGAATTCGCCCCACGCATTTTTTTTAATTTCGTTTCGGTGGCTATATGTATTTTTAATTTTAATTTTATATTTTTTTATTAATTTAATACTTAAATTATTATTCTCTAAATTTTTTTGTTTTTGGTTAATGATATGAAACTATATTTATGCGACATGACATTTTTAAAGAACATAATTTTTTATTTTTGTGTTTTTATAAAATGCCGTGAGGACAGTGTAATTTGAGAAAACGGAAAAGGGTTTGATGTACAAAACAAAAAATTAAACATAAATGAATACATGCTGTGCGTTCATGCACATATTCATGCTGTGCAATTTTCGGTTACTTTTTCTACAGAAAATATTGGCAAAGAGAAGAGAAATTCGACAAAAAAAAACGATTTTACCGCCATTACTGGAATTACTTTACAAAATTCCATTCTCTTATGTCTATTCTACAAATAAAACAATTAAAACTGATTACGGAATAAGGTGAAAATTAAATAAAAAAAAATTGTGTGCAGAAAATGACCGACTGAATAAATTATAAAAAAAATTGCCTCTTCGTTTTATCCAGATGAACAAAAAGCGACAAATATTTTAATTTTATGTGGTGACAAAGTTATATAATTGAAGACAAAAAAAAATGTATTTATTTAATGGAATACTTGAAAACAAACCCAGGATAACATATTATTAATCAGCAAGTTAAACAGAAAAAAATAATGTTTTGGAATATATTTATTATACTCTATGACCGATAATTGACTTTTCTGAACACATATGACAAAAAAAATCTAGTTAAACGTCCAACCAATTTTATGTTTTAAATTTTTTGAAATAGTTAACACATAAAGAATTTTTTTTAATTTGAAAAATTTCGTAAGAATTTAGATTTAATATGTCACAAATATGAAAAAAAATTCGTAATAAATCTCAAAATAATATTATGACAGAAAGTCTGTAGATAAAATTTTTAAGTATCAAAGTCACAAAGTAGAGTGAAATTAGTTAATATTAAATTTATAATAATTTTTGAGCTGGTAGCTAATTATGTTAGGAATTAACTAGCGAACACACAGTTTCAAAACAAACAGTTTTGAAGTAAGACTATTTCTTTGATTTTGATATTTCCTACTCCATACACTTTCTTTTCTTCTTTCTTAATCTCTATCGCCCTGTGTCATTTTTGTGTTTTCCTTTTCTATCATGCTATCATTCTATCATTCTATCATTCTATCATTCTATCATTCTATCATTCTATCATGCTATCATTCTATCATTCTATCATTCTATCATTCTATCATTCTATCATTCTATCATTCAATCATTCTATCATTCTATCATGCTATCATTCTATCATTCTATCATGCTATCATTCTGTCAATCTATCATTCTATCATTCTATCATTCTATCATTCTATCATTCTATCATTCTATCATTCTATCATTCTATCATTCTATCATTTTATCATTCTATCATTCTATCATTCTATCATTCTATCATTCTATCATTCTATCATTCTATCATTCTATCATTCTATCATTCTATCATTTTATCATTCTATCATTCTATCATTCTATCATTCTATCATTCTATCATTCTATCATTCTATCATTCTATCATCCTATCATTCTATCATTCTATCATTCTATCATTCTATCATTCTATCATTCTATCATTCTATCATTCTATTATTCTATCATTCTATCATTCTATCATTCTATCATTCTATCATTCTATCATTCTTTCATTCGTTAATTCTTTATTTCTTTCATTTTATCATTCTTTCATTCTATCATTCTATCATGCTATCATTCTTTGATTCTATGATTCTATGATTCTATGATTTTATGATTCTATGATTCTATGATTCTATGATTCTATGATTCTATGATTCTATGATTCTATGATTCTATGATTCTATGATTCTATGATTCTATGATTCTATGATTCTATGATTCTATGATTCTATGATTCTATGATTCTATGATTCTATGAGTCTATGATTCTATGATTCTATGATTCTACTATTCTAGGATTCTATGATTCTATGATTCTATGATTCTATGATTCTATGATTCTATGATTCTATGATTCTATGATTCTATGATTCTATGATTCTATGATTCTATGATTCTATGATTCTATGATTCTATGATTCTATGATTCTATGATTCTATGATTCTATGATTCTATGATTCTATGATTCTATGATTCTATGATTCTATGATTCTATGATTCTATGATTCTATGATTCTATGATTCTATGATTCTATGATTCTATGATTCTATGATTCTATGATTCTATGATTCTATGATTCTATGATTCTATGATTCTATGATTCTATGATTCTATGATTCTATGATTCTATGATTCTATGATTCTATGATTCTATGATTCTATGATTCTATGATTCTATGATTCTATGATTCTATGATTCTATGATTCTATGATTCTATGATTCTATGATTCTATGATTCTATGATTCTATGATTCTATGATTCTATGATTCTATGATTCTATGATTCTATGATTCTATGATTCTATGATTCTATGATTCTATGATTCTATGATTCTATGATTCTATGATTCTATGATTCTATGATTCTATGATTCTATGATTCTATGATTCTATGATTCTATGAGTCTATGATTCTATGATTCTATGATTCTATGATTCTATGATTCTATGATTCTATGACTCTATGATTCTATGATTCTATGATTCTATGATTCTATGATTCTATGATTCTATGATTCTAAGATTCTATGATTCTATGATTCTATGATTCTATGATTCTATGATTCTATGATTCTATGATTCTATGATTCTATGATTCTATGATTCTATGATTCTATGATTCTATGATTCTATGATTCTATGATTCTATGATTCTATGATTCTATGAGTCTATGATTCTATGATTCTATGATTCTATGATTCTATGATTCTATGATTCTGTGATTCTTTGATTCTATTATCCCATGATTCTATGATTCAATGATTCTATGATTATATGATTTTATTATTTTATAATTCTATGATTCTTTGAATCTTTCTATCTATCTTTCTTTCTATCCTCCTGTTTTTCTATCTTTCTGTCTTTTTTTTCTCTTACTATCTGTTAGGAGTGCGGCCAAAATAGTAAGTTGTTGTGTGTTTTAAAGTAACTGTTCGAACGTGAAGTATTTGCTACAAATATAACTTTAAGGGTTTACCTATGTAGACATATGGTGTTGTTGGAACTCAATTTCTTATAGTTATTGAGAGGAGAGAACGAATAATTTGATTTTTGTTTTTTTCAACAAACCACCCAAATAAAATCTGAATTAATTGTCAGTGCCAAATCGTAATAGTCGTTAACTCTATTTGAATTGGGTCACACATTTCATACAATAAAATTATATCCAATCAACATTGTAACATAAAACTTATAAAAACCAAATAATTAATTAAATCCAACATTTTAATTATATCAACAAAAATATTGTATTTTAATTCTTATATACAAAACTTAATTATATAAACACAATCAGACATAGCGCATAACAAAAAAAAATCGAGTATGTAGAAACTATAAATAAAAATCAATTGACTACAACAAAGTATAACATGAAAATCAACACAAAATTAAAATTAATTAATTTTTCCATTTAAATTTTTTTTTTATTATATTTATTAATTTATTTATTAATATAAATTTTTTATTTCTTTTTATAGCTAATAAGTAAAACGATATAAATATAACAATTACTAATAACAGCAATAATTGTATATAATTTATAATTATAATTTATGCTGGTAAATTTGTACACTCGTACAATATAAGAAATATGAACTGTTTGATAAGAAGTTTATATTTCTTGAAAGAACAAATATAAGATTTATTCAAAAGATTTTTAATATTTTTTTTTTCGTTCGTTTGGTTTTAATTATATGACGGAGACATGGCAAATAAACAAAAAAAAATATCAATAATAAATTTATTATTGAAATTAATGAAATAAACAGTTGAGACTTTAAATATGACAAAAATATGTGTATCAATTAAGAAAATATATTAGAGTTTTATTACATTTATGTGACAAGTTGTAAAACATAATATTTTGATTGATTTCATATGATTTAGGTTATTTTATAATTTTAACAATGATATGTGTTGATTTACAAATCGACTCTGTTTTTCATGCCCATTAAGGATTAAGTAATGCCAATGAACTTTTAAGTTTAACTGACCTGACAAAATTTGAAAACTATGTGTAGAATTTTTACTGTGTACATTATGCAAACAAATAAATTTCCAACAAAACACATAGACAGGTTTAAAATCATTTTTTGAATCATTTCCCACCAAGCGATTTGTCTTAAACTTAATATATAAGTAAAGTTCCCCGAATAAATAACGATTTTGATATTTTGCCATCGACAAAATAAATAATATAACAAATAATTCATATAAACGTTCAAATATGGTGGCGATCTCTGTTAACTAATAGAATAACTAAGATGTCTTCAAATCTTTTAGAGCTGTGCAAAACAATTAACATAATTCTAATCAACAAGCTTTAGAAGCTTTGGTATAACCCAACAAAATTTATTTAGAGATTTATTGATATATTTTGGTCTCAACAAATTAGTTATTACAACAGGTACTAAAATTATGTTGATTATATAATTTATTTAACAAATTTAAGACTAAGCTTTCTTTTCAAAATTATTACTAATACTAGGTAGATTGCAGTTCGCTGCTAAATTCTTCTAAATTGCTAAATCTAAATTTGATTTAAAAAATTGACCGATTTGAATTTGAATTGTTCGAAATAGACCAACATGTATCATAAAATTTTTATTTAGTCAAACAAATAGTTTAAATTAATAATATTATAACATAAAATTTTTTATAAATATGAACATAGCAATCCGGCTGTAACATTCCGACTATAAAAAACGCCATCTATTAACAGTATAATATATTCTTCGAACTTTTAAATAAAGACCTTTTTGAATTTAAAAATGTAAATATAGACCTTATAAACCCATTCGCAACAAATATTTTCGGATGCGAAAACTATTATTTCGAAGAATAAAAATATATTTTAGGTCTATGTGTAACATATATATTTTTTGGTCATTTTATTTCAGAATAAATTTGGATATTTTTTGTGCATGTATTACAAAAAAACTATTTTGTATTCATGCAATTTCTATGCTCGCGCTAGTAAAAATTTCAGATTTGAGCAATTCCACGTCATCGCAACAGAACTTGTTCTAGCATGTGACCTGACCCCCTCTGATTTCGATAAAATTTCATATACAGATAGCCAATGAAAAAATAAAAATGTCGTTTCTTTCCAAAAATTAAATTTCGCTCTAGGGTTGACACAGGGCGGCGGCAAAGTTTTAGGGGTTTTCGAAACATGAGTATCTTTGAATATCGATTGCTAACGATTGACTAAACCGATTTAAGTCATTTACAGCTCATTGGAAAGGTAATTAATAGGACTTATAAAAAAAATTATTTAAAATTTTTTAATAATTTTTTAAAAGTGTGTTAAACTTAAAAAAAATCTCAAAGATGGCGTTGTTGGGGGTACTCTTACTTTTAACACTTTTTTTTCCAGAAAAAAAAAGTTTAATTAGTTCGCAATCTAAAACGAAAGTTTCCCAAGTATTTTATTTCTCGTTTTAAAAATAAATTGTTTACAAAATTTTCATTTCCGTTTTTTTTCAATTTTTTTTTAACCAATGCAGTGAATCATCTATTTAACATAACCCACCGGAATTCTGGTTTTATAATAATTTAATAACCATTTAATTATTTTAAGGATACAAATTAAGTATTTGAGGGTGTGAATGCTTTTTACATAATTTATCTTTTCATCCATTTATACCTGTCTGCAATTAATTTTAAGGTAATGGATAAATCAAGTACCGTACTTTGTTACTGTTAATGATAATACCTGTTATAAAATGAGAGCGCAGTAATGAAAATAATAGTCTTTAGAGATATTTTGACCGTATAGCATCATTACTTAATTCATTTGTCAATCTTGTTAAAAAAATACTTGTGTGGTGTTAGCAAAGAAACTTCAAAGTGTTTTAATAGTTAAAATAAGTTTTTTTTAAATATGAGTAAATATCATTGTTTAAAACCATTTGGTATCGGCAAGTGTTCAAAAACTTTAAAAAATGTTACACCTGAAGTTCAGAATAAATTACGTTCGATAAACTTTGTGTTTAATTTACGTACGCAAAAGCGAATTTGTTCGTCTTGTAGAATTCGTCTCTTAATTATCAGTTCCACTGGAGGTATTGAAACTGAAAATACAGGTGATACAGAATCAATTGCGAGTGATGAAATATTGGAGGAACAGCCCAGTCAATTAGCGGACCAAGCGTTAAACGAGATATTATTTCATCACCAACAATAGTCAATATGGAACGTGATGAGCTAGTTAACCGGATAAATGAACATATTGTGCCATTTGTATCTAATCAAATTTCACATATTAATCGAAAGCGGTTATGTCGCAGTTTTGAGTATGGAAAGGACAAATCAGAGCAACTGCGTAGAATTATACAAAATGTTTTAATTGAGGAAAATCTTGATTCTTCTGATGAAATAAAAGTGCAATTAAAATATTATGGAGAACCTAAAGTTGTCCTTTAAAAATGGCGATTATATGGAGAAATGAAAAATATTAACTGGATATGAAAGTGCAAGAAATACAAAACTTATTTGGAACAGAAGCAACACATCACTTAATTGAAAAAAGCAAGAAGGATCAAATAAACCAATCCACAGCACTGTCATCATTTCCAAATGCCGATAAAAAACTACCAGAAGAAACTATTAATGAAGTGAAAAATTTTTATACGAATGATTCCATTAGCAGATTGATGCCAGGTAAACGTGACTGTAAAACGTGTTATTTTATCCTACCATGATATATTGGCCTATGTCACATTTGAAAATGTAATATAACTTATTGTATAGTGATCTATTCCTTAAAAATATTTTTAAAAAATTTGCGTCCACAAACACCTCAGAACACATCTTGTTGTGAGATCTTGGTCTTTAAATGTTTTTATATCTTGTTGTGATACATATTGTAATTTCTAATAACATATTTTATTTAAAAAAATTCCTAACAAAATATTCTTTGTGGTTTCCACAACACCCTATTTAATTCTTAGTACGGCCTTAGACCCGTGATATATGGTTGCACCCTTCCTGACTGCCTTATCGATTTCTTCTTTACCTGCATCATCTGTATGGCCTTGTTCTCAGTAAACTTTTAGTATACTGTCATCACAAAGCTCCTTAAGCTTACTGACGCTGCTTCTGACTAGTTTAGATGACCATTGCATCTAAACTAGTCAGAAACTGCGGCAGTGCTAATGCTTTAACAACTGCTTGATGTTCCACAAGATGGAAATGTTTAGTTCTAAAAATTTATTTTCTATTTTCTTTTCTGCTCTATTATTGCATCATTGCTCTAATTGTATTTAATAGGTTTACTACGCCTACTTTTTTTGCTCAAAATCAAAGTTTATTTTCTTCTGAAGTGAAACTAAACTATTCCGTTTTTTATTACTCCAGCCAGGGATTTCAAATGGAAAGTTCTATTCGATGTTTGGTGTCACTGATCTTTCCTGCACCCGTGACTAACAAGCTAAATCTAAGGATTGCTTTTCAGCTATGTTATTGATCTAGAAAAGCAATGGAATTAGTTCTAAAAGCATCTCCAATAAAGCAGAAAATCATGTGCTCATTGCCTCCATTATTCATATAACTGCGAGCTTATGTTTCTTTTCTAGTTTCTTTTCTTAGACGTTCCATACGTGATAAGTATTGCAAAAAATTTGCATATCATAAGAGCTCTGGTGATTTTACCTTACCTTCTTGTTGCTACTCTACAGAAGCTTACTCTCTGGTATAACTCCTAAATATTTTCTTACTTTACTTACTTTACTTACAATTGCCGATTCACTAATGATGAATGAACTCAATTTAGAGTTACGCTTCTTGGTAAACTTGATTAACATGTTTTTTTTTGAAAATTTAGTTTCTGTTCACAGATATATATCCTACAGTGTCATCCGCATAAAAAGCCTTTATTATTTAATATGGCCAGAATTTTATCTACCACTAAACTCCACCTGAAGGACAATAAGACCACACTCTGTGGACATCTTCTGGTACTAGAAGCTCTAATTTTATGGTGCCTTGTGTTTGTTTTAATTATTACAGTCAATCCAAAAATAATGCACACACTGTAAAAAAAATATTTTCTTTATACTCTCCGTATAAATTCGGCTATCTTATGACCAACGAAAATCTGATCAGAGAAATTTTCCCTCAAAATCTAAAACAAACATATTTCACATAATCACACATACATACTATCAAACAACTTAAGATCATTTTAGAAATAATATCTGATCGTATACAATGTTTAACTATATAAATAAATTAATATTTTAGTTTATCTTTCATTCTAACTCAATTAACGAATCTTAGATTTCGGTGTATATTCGATTGTTGGTTTAATTTCCTTTTTTTATGAGAACCAAATGTATTTTGTTAATTGAACAGATAACGAAATAGAGTATATTGAACCTGCGTAGATGCGTTGATGTTGGGTGATATGAGATGTTGTCGCAATATTACAAATTGATTCAATTTTGAAGGACCTCTTTGTTATGAGTTGATGGGGTGAGACGGTTTTTTGAGTTTGAAGATTTTCTCTGTCTTTTTCATTTGTTTTTTACGGCAAATTTTGAATGTATGGAATAATTTTTGTTGTTGAATTGAATAAGAAAACCAATGCGAACGAGATAAAAAGACCAAGACGTTAAGTTTTAATTTTAGAAAAGAATCCTTTTAGGTTTTTGGGCATTTGAAAAGTTCCTATTTAACTTCACGAGTAATAAATTAATTAATTAATTACAATAATAAAAAAATTTTTAAATTACACAAAAAGTTTTTGATAAGAATATGTTTGGCTTAGTGCAGGTTAAAGTTAGACAGTTCTAATAGTGATCTGATATATTGTAAAATTTTTACAAGAAGTGCAAGAAAAAGTTAAGGACAAAAGAACAAAAAGTAATGCACTTACGGCGTAAATTGTAATGGAAGTATTCAAGTTATTGTTTAAATGCTGGAAGGATTATTGATTTTGCCATGGATCAGTTGTAACAGTGTGTAAATAGTACAGTATTGTGGCCAACTAAGGCCATAAACAAACGGAATTGTTCATGCTATTGCTACCTTTTTAAAGGTGGAATGGAATGATTACCAGTTGATCAAACTCGATTTCTGGATAGTTTGTTTATCACAATTGGACACTGTAACTAATACATGAAGAAATTAACATACAACAGATGTAAAGTTGGAAGTCATCAATAATTAAGTTAAGTTTTTCAGTTGGTATACCTGTTTATAAAAATCTTATCTTCAAAGCCCAAATTTGAAAACTCAACAACCGAATGTGATATAATCGTGACCGTGATAAATGCGTTTCCAACCGTGCCACGTATTTGCGATCACTGTGGTATATGGTAATTATTTGTATATAAAGTGTCATCAGACACAAGGAAAGACTAGTCAACTCCTTCTCGTTCATACAAGGTTGTTATTCAATAGTAGGATGGCTAGAATATAACAGTAATAGTGATCACTAGAGCAAATTTCTTTTTTTCTTTTGGGTCAATGACAGGCATATCTCTATCAACAAGAGTATATAGAGAGAATTTATTAAAAAAAACCGCTTCAGCGGTTGTTACAAAGTAGTTCTATCTGAAGTTACTCCACTGGAATCAACCGATTTGATATTGTCGATATAATTTCTTATCGATTTTTCTCTCCAAGACACACAATCAATTCAAAGGTTGTTTCTTTTCATTTATTTCCTCGCGCTTTTTTTCGTAGCTATTTTCATATATATATTGATAAAACAAATATAAGGCATTCAGTTTGTGAATGCTATTAAAAGTAAAGATTTGATTTTATTTTTTTTGTAGAAAATTTATTTCACAACAAGTATTATGACATTATTATATTACTTTTAAATTAAATTTTTTTCAAATATTTTTTTTTCAAATTTTATAGTTCAGTTAAATTGTTTTAGCAAAATTTAATAGGGAAATTTAAAAAAGTTTATAGTGAGATATAAAATTCCATGCTGGGAAGTCACGGTATATTTTTGAGACAGTTTTACCGGAAAAATAAAGTGCATATAATTGATTTTTTTTGTGCCTTTTTCATTAATATCATCAATTCAATAAATTTTATGGTCGAGTTTCACTTGAAGACTTAATTCAATCGATTAGTTTTATATGGGTGATCTGCCTATAGTTTTTCCAATTTATCAACTATATTAGTTGATTATCGGTTAATTGAAAAACCGGTGAGTTGATGGTTGTTAATGTTTTGCTTAAAAACACTTCCCCTAGGCCACTCAACACACTGTATATAATTGATTGACTCAGGATTAATGGAGAGTTGAATCTTTTGCAATCATGGGGTACGTGAAACAATTAAAATTTACTAAAGGTAATAATCATAATAGGATTGGTGTGTGTTTTGATCTTGTTTTCTTCGTATTTCAGGGTTTTCAGTGTCCATGGTCTTTACTTATTTAAATCTGTTCTCTGGTTCATGTTGTTTGCGTGCAATTCTGCATTCGTTCTGGGCTGGAAAATACATTCTCGAATTCGTAAGATTGAAGCTAGTCAGAATTGAACCTCGCCTGACACGTAGTTCCCCTAATGTTTCTGATATATGATCAGTATTCATTACATGGTTTAGTAAAATAAAAATAGTTATTATAACCGCATCAAACGAATACCAGTTAAATTCATATATTTGGAGATGACCGACAAATGGTCGAAAGTTATTCATTTGGACCCCCATGGAGGAATCATTTTTTGTTGATTTGTAAATTTCTTTGTTTAATTTCTTATATGTGGGTGTTATGCCACGGTAGCCATGGTAAAATAGCCATGGTATGTCAATTGGAATCAAAACTTATGGTCCAGAAGGACAAGTCAGTACCGACGACTGCAGTGCAGATTTCCAGACTTCCAAATTCGCAGTAACTGTAGTGATAGAGTAGTGGTGAACTAGATACTACTGTATCATCTAATGCTTAAAATGCAAAAAATATAGAAGGCATACCTAGAAGTAATAAATAAATAAAATGCTAAAGTTAGGACCACAACCAAGGAGAAATTACCACTAGAACTTAAACACGCTTCAAACTCCAACCTATCTTCACGAACACGCTGCAACAGCCATGGGTAACGTTCGAACTATGACCCAAAAGACTTTCAAGTGTGTCGTGATCTGGATGAAGTAACCACAGCAAAAGAAACTTGTGACGTAATTCGTAGCCAATTTCCCACAGTTAGAACTGTTCCAAATAGCTCCATTAAAATTAGCATTTAAAAGTCTAATATTTTGGGCAGTGAAATCTTAAATCACTGCCGTTCGTGTCCAAATAAATTGAGTAAGATACAGACTACGTGAACACTTCACCACATGCTTTTTGAAATACCTAGACTATATTCACGTAGCCAGATACAGTAAAAGCAAAATGGCCGGAACAGGAACTTGTTTGAAATGCAAAACCAAAGACCAAATAACTAAGAGCTGTACT
Organism: Diogma glabrata; assembly: GCA_963693315.1. NCBI lineage: Eukaryota > Metazoa > Arthropoda > Insecta > Diptera > Cylindrotomidae > Diogma > Diogma glabrata. Next base: position 130,800,830 of record OY856187.1, on the reverse strand, counting down.
AAGCAACCGAGATGTGCTAAAAGCTATGTAAAAACATTCCAAAAGCACAGATAAATTATTTTAATGCCAAACATCTAGAAAGAAACATGTTGCTATTTATAGTCGACTGCATACAAGTGCAAGTTAATGGCTTATTCAGTCAGAGCTGCACTAAACAGTGCAGTGACCAATATTTTGGTGGAATAAGCAGATACTGATTAATTTATGGGACAGTTCGGAATGATTTCATGAAGAAGCAAAAGCAGCTGCAAAATGCAATAAAAACCAGTAAAAGTAATTCTTTAGCTACTAATAGAGAATATTAACAAAAACTTTTACGGTAGCGACCACTAGATCATGCAGGCCAAAATAAAAGGTTTAACTGCAAGTGCACCCGCATGTATTCAAAGTGTATGGGTAGAGTTGTGTTTCATCTCATTAATTGACATTACATTATTTCACTTCTTCGAATGCTGCATGTAGATATTGGTTAAGTCCTACTTGTAACCACACATAAAGTAACTCAAACAATTCTAAGAGTAACACTCAACAGTGTGCCTGTTTTGAACGGAATTTCAAATATTGTATTGAAAACCCTCAATTCAAACAAACCATTGTTCCTTAGCAATACTTTCACAACTTTTCACAAGAATTGTCCCGGCAACATGGAAGCGATAAAGGCTTGAGGTAATCCCTCTCCAAGGTAACAAACTTCCTGGGTTGACCTCAGGAGTCCTATGTTATAAGACCCAAAAAACAGGGATTGTCGGATACGAATACAATATCGCTATAGTTGCCGTAGCTAAACAACAAGCAGACAGGGTTAGAATTTCAACTAGACAGTCGAGAAATTGAAACAATGATTTAACGCAGCGGGACTGACTGATTGGTGTGAAATTTAGGATATAACTTTACTGAAAATTATAGTCAGTTGATAAGATTTTGGCCGACATTTGAAAGGCAGATGGTTTCCCGGCAAGAGTCCGTGTAGTCTTTTTGAATGTCCAGATACTCTCAAACATCTTTTGGTTTTAAACAACACTTAAAAATATCTGATTATGATGAGATTTGGATACAAGCTTAATTAATTTTCTGGGTTTGACTTTTTTAATTAGATGTGTTCTTTTTAGTGATCAATTTCCTATAAATTAAAACAAACAAAAAAATTTTATTACGTAAGGTCGCCATGAAATAAAGTGTTTAACGGATTAAAATAAACAAAGCTTGCAGATATTGTAGTGAACTCTTCCAAGGACTACCAATGCCTTTATATTAATTTTGATATTTAAACTGAAAAAAAAATTGTTAGAGAAAAAAATAGATATAACTTCAGGATCAAACAAGGTTTTGTTTAATTGCTTGGATTGCTTTTGAAAAGAACAGATAGATAGATTGTTTTAACGATAATTCAATATAACACAACATTAATTCCTTTTTAATCTTTCAAAATATAACAACATTAATTACTTAATTTTTTTATTTTTTTCGGTATCCATTTACTCTACATCCAATTACAATCACGACGTCTCTAATCGTACAATACAAGTTATCAGATAAAAGAAATGTATCATTTTATCTAACCTCCCACCTCGTTTCAATTACGTTCAATCTGTATAGATTTCATAAATTAAAAACAAGAGAAAAAAACTTACTAATTTGAATCTCGTGTTACGGTAGGCGAAGCGGTCAATGGGTTATCCCCATATATACATTTTTTTTTTATTTTAATAACTTTAACTAAAACTATCTACATTCTACATATATCGAGATAAAAAAAAAAAAAACAAACTGAACATTAATTCCTTTTAATTTTATTTCTTAAACTTTATCTCCGGCACACAAACCAAAACAAAAATAAGAAGAACCAGAAGGAGTGAACAAGAAAATTTTTGACTAAAGTTTAACTTTTTTTTTTATTATTTAATTTTCTGCTTTAATTTTTTATTTTTTTAACGTAAACAAGATAAAGTTGTTTTATTCTACAAAAGAAATAATTATAGACGTACATACATACAACAAGAAAGAAAAAAGCTCGATTTAAAACAGAAAAAAAAATCGTCAAACGAAACGATTTGGAATGTTATTGAGTTTTGTGGAATGAAGAGAAAAAACAGTTTTTTTTTCTTTGAATTAAAAGAAAACAAAAGAAAACAAACGTAGAGGAAACAATAAAATTTATTGGATCTTGTTCGTTTTAATATTCAATTGGTGTGAAATGTGAGTATTATTTTTTTTTGTTTTTATTAGTTTAGTTATGGATTTCTGATTTTAGATTATAAATTTTACGTTTAGGTGGAATATTTGTATAAAACGATTGTTATCAGTTGGAAATGTTAATTAAATTTTTTTTATTACTGTGAATGTTTGACATGTGTCATTATGGCGTTTGTTTTAGTATGAAATGATTTATAATTTTTTTTGAATTGGTAACAAGTGATGTATGCTGTTTCGGCTTGCAAAACTGAAACTGCAACTTTTTTAATAAGTTATTGTATATCAACTTCTTATGAACTCTCTGACGTACTTCGTTTTAGACTATTTGAATAGGATCTACGAAGAATCATAATTGTAAAAGGAGCTAAACGAGCAATTTTTTTCTCTTAGCAATCTACAGTAGCGCTATGCGATTACTTTTGATAAAATTATTCAAAAAACCGGGATTGCCCTACAGCGAATACGATCACTTTATTATTATGAATTATTATAAATTCAAAATACTCAAAAAAACCAACAGGCTTTATTTGTCTATAAAAAAGCCGTAAAAATATTTGGTCTCTGTTTCGGCGCCAAATTATTAAGAATACAACTTTTACCAAAAGATTGACATATAAAAAAGGATGTACCGCAATCGGCTTTTCATCAGACGAGTCACGGATTCACAATCTAAGAAAATTCAAAACAAAAATTTGTATCACCACATATGAACAATAGAAATAAAATAAAAAAAAATCATATTTAAAACCATCAAAGAGAAAGTTTATTGGCTTTAGTCCAATAGCCCAATTTTGAAATGAATCCAGATCTTCCATTTTCAAATGAACCAGGATCATATACCAAAGTTTCATGAAGATCCCAAGCATTTTTGTCACGAACCCAATAACAACAATAGCTCAATTTGCACTCCGCAAGAAAACGAGCCAAAGATCTGCCACAAACTCGTTTCTAAATGCCAGTTCAAGAATCAAACCATCGTCCTTCTTCCATCGTCTGACTTGAATCAATGGTTTACCAATTAGCATCCTCGACTAGCAAAAAACATGTTTTTAACGATCATCACAATGGTGTTTTGTCAACTCTAAGACTTTTCTCTCATATTTTTTCTCGACAAACACCTTAAAATGTATTTCATACTTCATTTGAGTTGACATTGAATAAGGAGGTTTATAGATCTACAAATATGACAGACAAATCCTATGCTTGTGGAAATTATGATACGGAGAAAGATTTCGTTGAAGTATCCAATTTGCCATTGTTATTTAAAAACCAAAAATTTTTGATAAAACTTTAAATCGATTGCATAATATGTATTTCAACAATCTAGGGACCCCTACGTGATTAAATCACATATCAAACATGAAAGAGCCGCTTTATTGATTTCGTTTGAAAACTTTTTTGTATAACTTATATGCACCTGAACCTGTTTTTGGGGAAAATGCGATTATTATATTGTAACGACTCTTCGTTGGTTCTTTTAGATTATTGAACAAACACGACAGTAAAAGACAGATCTTTAGTTAACAGAATCTCAAACTTTATTTGTCATCAAATTACAGCAGTTTCCGTTTTTCCTTACAATAAATTCCAGGGTCTCCAATTTATGTACACTAAACTTCACCGCTTTTCCACAATTTGAATCAATAGAGTCGGAATCGTAAAATCTGTATTTACTATTCCACTAAGTTCAGATTCTTTCTCTATTAGTACCCAGGCTCAGATACCACCGATTATTCCTTAAACTTGCGAATATTTGTAAAACACTTTCAATTGCAAAAGTAAAACTGACTATCTGATATTTTTGTTTGCTTATTTATATCGAAAAATAAATAAATCGAAACTTCTATAATCCACTAGAAATCAATACTACGTAGTTCGTACATCTGAAATAGGCCACACCTGTTTTCATTTATACTTGCATTTGTATTAGCGAACTCAAATTTAATTTATGCAAAATGTATTAGGTAACTCCTTTTAATTCATTAATGTAAACATTTGTATAACAAATTTAATTTACATCAATTTATGCAATACAATTTGCAATACAAGTAAAAGATTGAAAAAGGAGTTAACTTTTAATTAATGAATGAGTAAATAAAATTAACCCATTCTGGACGAAGTTTATTACATTGCCCTCCATTTAGCTTTGTTCGTCCCGAACAATATCAGAGATCGCATTGGTGCTGTTACCTTGGTACGGTGCCAACCTTTGCAGATGTATCACTTTCATCTTGGTACGGGGTCCCTTTTGTATGCGGTAGATGACATCATTAATTCGTTTGATTATTTTATATGGGCCTTCCCAATCTGGCTGCAGCTTGGGTGATCTTCCCTTAGTTCTTCTGGGGTTGTATAGCCATACCAATTCTCCTTCTTGAAAACCGCCACTATTTGCATTTATGTCGTACCTGGTTTTCATTTTGTCACTGGCAATCTTAATGTGGTCTCGAACCTGCTGATGGATTTTATTCATCTTCTCCCTTAGTTGTCCCACATAATCTGTTTTCGTGGATACCAGACCTCCAGGGATGCCAAACTCGATGTCACTAGGAAGATGTAGTTCTCTTCCGAACATGATATTCGCTGGCGTTTCACTTGTCGTATCGTGCACTGCGCTACGATAGGCCATCAAGAATAACGGAAGATCCTTGTCCCAATTTCTTTGGTTGGCTTCTACTACCTTTGACAAATGTTCTTCCATGGTTCGGTTGAATCGTTCTACCATGCCATCCGATTGTGGGTTCATAGGTGTAGTTCGTGTTTTTCTAATGCCGAGTGTTCTGCATAGCTCTTCCATCAGTTGAGATTCGAAATTCCTTCCCTGGTCGGTATGCAACTCGAGCGGTGTTCCATATCTGCAAACCCATTCATTGACTAATGTTTCCGCGACCGTAACTGCTTCTTGGTTCGGTATTGCATAGGCTTCCGGCCATTTTGTAAAGTAATCAATGACCACCATGATGTATTTGTTACCTTTTGTCGTTTCCGGAAATGGCCCCGCGATGTCTATAGCAATTCTCTCCATTGGGGCACCCAAATTGTACTGTTGCATCTCTCCTCGAGTTCTAGTTTTTGGTCCTTTGCTCGCTGCACAAGTATCGCATCGCCGACACCATTGCTCCACGTCGGTACGATACCTTACCCAATAAAACCTCTCCCTTACTTTAGCCAGGGTTTTATTGACTCCCAGGTGTCCTCCAGAAATACTTCCATGCAGCTTTCCCAGTACCTCTTCCACTCGACTTGATGGCAACACCTGTTGTTCTAACACTTTCTTTCCATCAGCAGACTCCCATTTTCTTTTAAGTATCCCGTTGTCCATAAATAGTGAGTCCCATTGCGCCCAGTAGCATTTCACTTCCGTACTTAAAGGTGATACCTCTTTCCACTCTGGCCGCCTTCCCTCGGTTTTCCATTTCAATACTGGAGCCGTAGCTGGATCTTCTAGCTGCTCTCTTTTAATTGCCTCGGTACACCAATCGTCAGGAGTTTGGAACTTAATTTGCTTCACTGTCATTGCCTCTTTTCCTTCAGTCCTGCTACATGACTTGCGCTCCTCAACACAGGGTCTTCTTGAAAGATCTTCAGCGTTACCATGTATCCTTCTCTTCCGGTGTTCAACGCGGCAATCTCCTTCCTTTTTGACATTTGCCTCCTTTCTCTCAGTCCTGCTATATGACTTGCGCTCCTCAACACAGGGTCTTCTTGAAAGATCTTCAGCGTTACCGTGTATCCTTCTCTTCTGGTGTTCAACGCGGCAATCTCCTTCCTTTTTGACATCCACTTGCTTGTTTGAAAGGTTCATCAATCGGCCTGGAACTACTCCTTCTTTTGCTGCTACTCGTGTTTTGCATTCTTGTCTGATGTGCCCTAACTGCCCACAATTCCAGCATCTTACTCTGCTAGATCTTCTTCGTTGATTTCGTTCAGGCTTATCTTCCAACTTTTTGACATGCATGATCACTTCATCAAGCGCTGCTTTTAGTGGCTCTTCAGAAACTTCCATCTTACGTACTCTATCTAAGGCAAGCGCTCTTTTTCCAGCTTCCATTTGCAGGGCCAATGCTAAGACTTCCGTAGGTAGTTTCTTCCCGCTTAGATACAGCTGATTTCTCATTTGCACATCTCGAAGAGCATTGATAAATGTATCAGCTGCCAGTTCGTCTCGATGTTCAGCGTTATAATTCGGATATGATAGATTAACCAGTCTCACAATGTCAGCCTCTAATTCTTGCAAGGTTTCGCTGACTCCTTGTTTTCGTGTCTTGAGCTGCATGCGATGGAGAGCTTGCATATGACTTTCCCCGTATCTTACTTCTAAGGCCTCCATAATCTTGCTGTAATCACGTTCTGTCGCTGATAGTGTCTGCAAAATTTCAGCAGCAGGTCCCTTCAATGCCAATATAAGCGCGTTTGCTTTTTGCTGGTGATCAACCCCAGTTGTTGCTATCTCAAATTGCATCTTAAATATCTGATACGATGTAGATCCATCAAATGCGGGTGTTTTCACTCTAGCTGGGGCTGAAGTAATTGATGGATTGCTCATGTTACCTGACTTCAATTGTGCTATTTCTTGACGGAATTCACTCGAAAGATTGCGTAATTTCTCTTCATGTTCTTCGGTAACTTTCCGCAGCTCCCTTTCCATGTTGTTGATTTTACCCTCTGCACTGGATATACGTGACTCGATTACTTCACGTAGACTTTCTTGCTTTGCCATCATATCAGCAAATTGTTGTCGCTGCTCTACTTTTTGTTCTGCTGCCTGTTTCTCTTGTCGAGCCATCATATCAGCAAGTTGTTGTTGTTGCTCTACTTTTTGTTCTGCTGCCAGTTTCTCTTGTCGGGCCATCAGATTGTTTCCTTGTTTGGCTATCATATCAGCAAGTTGTTGTTGTTGCTGTGCCATCATTTCTTTCATCAACATCATCATCGGATCAATTGCTGGGGCATTCTGGACAGGAGCTTCCTCCGGCTCTACCTCTATGACCTCTGTGCTTTGGCCTGCTTCTTCTAAAACTTTACGCAGCCGAAATGCAAGTTCTGCCTTCGTTCCGTGGATTGGAGCATTCCTTTTCTTCAACTCATCCTTCAGCTGGGTCTGGCTGAGATCACTAATATTTACTGTCTTGACCATTGTTTCAATAATCCCACTTCTGACACCACTGTAACGACTCTTCGTTGGTTCTTTTAGATTATTGAACAAACACGACAGTAAAAGACAGATCTTTAGTTAACAGAATCTCAAACTTTATTTGTCATCAAATTACAGCAGTTTCCGTTTTTCCTTACAATAAATTCCAGGGTCTCCAATTTATGTACACTAAACTTCACCGCTTTTCCACAATTTGAATCAATAGAGTCGGAATCGTAAAATCTGTATTTACTATTCCACTAAGTTCAGATTCTTTCTCTATTAGTACCCAGGCTCAGATACCACCGATTATTCCTTAAACTTGCGAATATTTGTAAAACACTTTCAATTGCAAAAGTAAAACTGACTATCTGATATTTTTGTTTGCTTATTTATATCGAAAAATAAATAAATCGAAACTTCTATAATCCACTAGAAATCAATACTACGTAGTCCGTACATCTGAAATAGGCCACACCTGTTGTCATTTATACTTGCATTTGTATTAGCGAACTCAAATTTAATTTATGCAAAATGTATTAGGTAACTCCTTTTAATTCATTAATGTAAACATTTGTATAACAAATTTAATTTACATCAATTTATGCAATACAATTTGCAATACAAGTAAAAGATTGAAAAAGGAGTTAACTTTTAATTAATGAATGAGTAAATAAAATTAACCCATTCTGGACGAAGTTTATTACAATATGCAAGGCACCTCCAATTCCATAAACAGATTTCATCCAGAAATTTTACCGCTTTACGAAAACATATATAATAACAATTCAGGGATAGAGCTTTGAAAGTTGTTTGGAATATCACCAGTAATGATAGATGAAATTCAACAGTAGCAAAACAGTGGTCAGATATTATGGTACCGGTAGATTAGGGCATCTATTGGTAACATAATAACGGTAGCACAACGTTATGGTATTCTTTTTCATTGCTGGGACTTCACCACAACTCTTGAGCCAAAATGTTCTGAATATATAATGAGCAAATATTTATCAAATATTTCAATTAATGGCTAACTGGTGTTAAACAAACTCTTTAACCGGAAGTGACAAACCGGAAATTTGTATGCAGAAATATTGAAAGCGATACTAAAACATTTTATACCCCGTTTCAATACGGTTGACATCCAGGATTTATTGAAGATTCAAACTTAAAGGTGTTCGGAAGACCCTAGCCATCTAGTGCAATTTAGAAATAAATACAGCAGCAAAATGTTCGGTATCACTAAATCATGACATCACCTTCACCTATCGAATCGAAAAATTATTACATATAAATTTTTGTCCAACATACTGATATCATCGATTTTTATAATAAATCATCGAATATCGAAAATTCGATGATCCAAACATTTTACTGCCACGAATGCACCTACCATAATTAAACAATTGAAAATTTTGGTGAAATACATTTAAAGACAAAACACCAATTACAGTACCGGTACCAGGCGGTGAACCACTGCAGTAAAGATCCTCGGGTAGTCCACAAGTAAGTGCAAAAGGAGGAAAATTAACATGAATGCTTCAAATGTTAAATGTAAGACCGAAGTAAAAGTTGTTCCCCAATCGGACATCCGAGTAGAGGGTAGGGCACTGTACAGCTGTTTAGGTAGAAAAAAACAGGTGATGGCTAAAGAGAGTAGATTTACTTTAATATGGCAGGAGACAAATACAGAAATGGAATTAACAAAGTACAAGGGTTAACAGAAGCTGACATACACAGCGATTAGTTACAACATGTATGGCTAAGTTGTATGGCTTTACAACAGCTAAACACTATTATTGCGATTATTATTAAAACTAAAATAACAATCAATATGCTATTTGTGAGTTGATTTGAATTTGTAATGGTGTTAATCACTTCATTGTGGTTACTTAGCCCTTGATTCTTTGAGTCTTTAATAATTGTGGGCGTTGGTTCTTCAATTTTTGAATATGGAGAGCCCATCACTAAACATTACTTATGTTTGTTTTATTTGTATAAATTTATATTGAAAGTTTCTTTTTTTTCACAAAGTAACCACTTCACAAATTATTATATTCACTGTATTATACGAAGTCACGGTCGCCATGATGAGATCTTTTTAGTTACCAATTAATTAAAACACTTTAGATATAGTTTATTAGATTTTATTTAAATTAATTAATTATATTTATTTAGAAAGGTGTGTACACTTCGTTGTCTAATTAATTACTATATCTATTCTAATAATGTATACTTTTATTTCGAATGGATTTATGAGGTAAGCATTTATATTTGACACCGCACATGCCAAATATATTATTTGTTTTCCGGTGCTCGCTTGCACACGCCAAGCATATTTTGCTTACCGTTGCATTTCATTATTAAAGAAATATACCTTGTACTTTTCTTTAATAATGAAATATAGTGAGCTCATAAAGACTCACTACACTAGCAACTGAACCGAAAACGAAAATAAAGAGAGTAAAGGAAAATAATAATATCAAGAAATGAATTTAGAGAATCCTTCAGCTGGATAGCGAAAAGCTCAGTAGTAAAATGGAATGACAAAACGGAAAAAGACTATATAGAAAACTTAACACATAACTGAGAATAGAAACAGACAGACCCAGAAAAGATGAACAAGAGTGAACAAAAATGGAAAACCTAGAAAAGACAAGAATGGTCAATGTGGTAAAGAAGTGGAGGATTTGTGAGGATGGAAACAAACAAAAACTGTGATAAGAGAAGTGGAAAGAAAGGAGTACGTAGACAAGGATAATAAAGGAGAAATCATACTGAGGGATGAGGTATTAGCTGAAATTAAAGGAATGAAGATTGGAAAGGCATCAGGATTTGATGGGATACCGGTGAAGGTGTGAAAGTTCTTGGTTGAGAATGAAAATGGTTTAAAGAGCATTTCGTAATAGTGTTGTATAATTTACTTCCTTTTTCCTTAGCTAATCCAAATAATTGAAACATGTCTTATTTAGACATCTCAAGCATCACTTAACGGAAATGTAAATGCCAATCAACTAAAAAATTCTGTTGTTACAGTGAGACATAACTTTCTTTACATGTTATTGTATACTTTTTTTGTAATTTTTCCATTGAAGCAACAATTAATTATTGTGACACATTTTGAAATTTACCGATGAAGTAAAATTACTTCGGAAGTGAAAACACAACTAGATTTTTTGAATGGTACTGTTGCTGGTGGAATTATTTTGGTGAATAACAACAAATGGAAAACAATTTTATGTTTAATCATCAATTAATCTGGAAGAATTGCTATTGTGTGTAATGGCGCAGCAGAAATAATTTTCTGTATAAACAATTAATTTTGGGAAATTATTTTGGTGTATAGGGAGCGTGACTATTTTGGAACTTTGGTGGGTTGGATCTTGAACAATTAAGGGAGAGTGAAACATTTTAATTTTTTTTAAATTTAATAAATATATTTGATGTGGTGTATCTGATTGACTTGGTTGCTCTGACTTTTGGGGTCGTCAAAGACCCTGTTCTTTGTTAATTTTAGTCCGTCTTCTCTCGAAGCTGTTGCGTAGAATTCAACAGTTGTAGTGGGCAGAGGAAAGACATAATCGAATTCACAGACTGTGCTATTAAAAATTTAAAGTTTCATGGCACGCCATTCCTCTTATGTTTCTGATAGTAATCTTGGAAAAACTTTGGCAAGATAAAAAAGTGCAGGATAGATAGAAATCTGATAAACAATTTATATGAAATTCAGAAAGTGACGATGACAGTCGGAGATAGGAGGATATATTGGGTTAAGATCAGCAAAGGAGTGAAGCCGGGTTGTTGTCTCTCTAAATCTTTTCAATCTATATGCAGAGGAGATAACAACAATACCGTATACGTTTTGCCAGGGATACTAAGAGCAGTTTTTTCTTTTGAGTCTGAATCCAAAGAAATTTGCCAAAAGGCATCATTTATATCTAAACTTGACCTAAAATGTGTTTGATCTAGCCTACTAGTAAACCTTTTATTAATGGTAGAGGATAATCGTCCTTTTTTGTTATACTAAATTAAGTCGGGCTTCTAGACATGATTGTGTCTTTCCGTTCCATTTCCTAACAATTGCCATTGCTGAGCTTCAACCACTATTGCTTTCTTCAATAATGTTAAGTTCAACCATCCGATCAATGTTTCGATTAATTATTGGTGCAACATCTTCAACATCAATGGTGTGACACAAAATATTAGTTTGTCCTAAACCTTGGGTTCTAAAATACGGAAATAACCGAATCACTTCGTCCAACCTATTAATTTAATTGGATGGTGAATGGCGATAGTTCTGATATAAAATTTGGATGCAAACCAAATATTACCCAAAAGTCATAGCCGAAATATAAATTTTAGTTAAGGTTCGGGATAACAAAAAATTTTATTTCCAGTATTCTATTATTATAGGATATGAGAATGTTTACAAAATACCTGTTGCGGATATCCACTTGCCGTCCTGGCCGATGTTTTCATTGGATTGAGAACCAGTTTATGAGTTTAAATAAAACTTAGATTATCTTTACCCAAATCATTCACATTCGCTTTACTATCTGATAATCCTTGTATGGCTATACTATTTGAATATATATTAGCAAAAGGTTTATTATCGGTAACAAACTCCTCTTAAGTTTAAAAATGGTTTCAGAAAGTAATTTATGGAGCGTACATACACGGATAAAAATAAAGCTATGATTGCAGGTTATAAGTTTTGTATAACATAATTATAAATGTTTATTCCCGATAACCACTTTTTATAATATTATTGTAATATTCATGACTTTATGGCATCAATTTTTATGAATATTTATTCGTGGAATATAAAACGTTGGCATAAAGTTTTGAAAAAAACAAAACAATGATTACTATTCATAAACAATGAATAAAAAATTTATAATTTTTCATGCCTGATAATCAGTTTATATTTAAAAATGTGCATGTAACAGAACTAGGAGAACTGGGTAGCGAAATCCGAAATTCGACGTCCACGCCGTGCTGCCTGGGTAATGCTGACAGAATTAGGTTGGTGTATTGGAGACAAGCAGAGTAAAAACTGCTTAGTCAATGACGCTACATCACGGCGAATTGGCGCTCTACAACCAATGCGACTCAAGCGTCTGTTCTCCATGTCAGGGGCGGCATGGAGCGGGCGTCTGTCTTGAATCAAGCGGCTCGCTATATAAACGTGTAAAAAGGTTGTTTCTGGTGACCTTAATATGCAGAACGGACCCATTCACGACAATTTGGGTTGGGCCTAAGGTTAACACCCTAACCCCGGAAAAAAACTCATATGTTAAATTTGGTTATCAGAAAAAGAATAACAGACCCGGACAAAAAAACACAATTTTACCTGGACGTGAAAAAGGACCAGACTACCGAATCGGAACGTGGAACGTGCGCAGCCTGAGCGCTCCTGATGCTCTTATAAGTCTGGAAACAGAGGCTGAGAGGTATAGGATGGATATTATTGCTCTACAAGAAATTAGACAGCCAATAATCGGAAAACAAGATTGAGATAGTCACTCTCTATATTGTAGTGGTCATCCTTCCCGAAGAGAATTTGGTACTGGCTTTCTTGTTGGTGCACGCATACAAGAAGCCGTGATGAAATTCATCCCGGTCAGTGAGAGGATCTGCTACCTACGTGTACGTGGTACATATAACAATATTTCTCTTATTGCCGTGCATGCACCTACTGAAGCTAAGACCGTCGACGAGAAGGATAATTTCTACATAGCACTGGAAGAGGTTATGAAACAAACACCAACACGCGACTTCATTATGGTTCTTGGTGACTTTAATGGACAGGTTGGAAGAGATATCTCTTATGGAAATGTGGTGGGTCCCAACAGCCTGCATTTGAATTCGAATGATAATGGTGAGAGAATGACTGAGTTTGCACTATCAAATAATTTGAGAATTGCCAGTACGTTCTTTCCGCATCGATCGATTCATAAACAGACTTGGGTCTCACCGAATGGAAACACTCGAAATCAAATTGATCACGTTCTAGTAACAGCAGGTTTCTTTTCGAGCGTTCGGGATGTGCGATCCTTTAGAGGTGCATACATCGGAAGTGATCACTTCCTTGTATGTGCAACGATAAGGTTCCACCTCCCAAATCCAGGCATTCCAAAATTCAATCAACGGAAACGTTTTAACATCTCATCATTAAAGAATGCTGAAACAGAAGAGAGATATCAAATCCATATTGCCGAAACATTGGAGAAATCAGAAACCATTAATGGAGACGTCGATAAGTCATGGTATTTGCTCAAAGATGCTGTTTTAAGCGCTGCTGAGGGAATACTTGGACGACCACAGAACCACTCCCAGAAGCCATGGATGGATCAAGCATGCCTTGACGCTATTCAATACAAAAGAGATTGCTATCTGAAGTGTCTACAAGGACGCAACACCAGGTCCACGAAGGAAAACTATAAACTGGCAAGACAAGCCGTTACAAAGCTATGTAGACGAGCGAAGAGAGAATGGTGGAAGAGACAGTGTGAGGAGATTGAAAGCTTCAATAAGGAACATCAATCGCGTAACTTCTTTCAACAGGTTAAAACCTTAAAGAAGGGCCCTCAAACTAGATCAACTGCTATTCAAAATGAAGATGGGGAGCTACAAGTAGACCTTAAAAATATTTTAGATACTTGGGCCGCTTATTTTGACAATCTTCTCAACTTAAGTGACCAGCAACAAGTCGGACGACGAGCAAAGCTTATTCGTGCGTCAAAGGTACATGTAGACGAACCCACCAAAGAGGAATTCGATGCGGCGCTGTCAAAACTAAAATGCAATAAAGCACCTGGTATCGACGATATAACATCCGAAATGATTGTACATGGTGGCGAAACTCTATCCTTAAGATTGTTTGAACTTGTTCAAATGATCTGGCGGACTGAAACCATGCCACAGGACTGGAACACAGCTATGCTGATACCAATCCATAAAAAAGGTAATCGCCTACAATGTGCAAACTACAGAGGAATCGCTCTCCTCTGCACAGCATATAAGATCTTTTCCTACATTTTGCTATCCAAAATCAATCCTTTTGCTGAACAACTGTTTGGAGAATATCAGTGTGGCTTCCGGCGGGGCCGAGGTACCACCGATGCACTTTTCTCGATAAGGATGATTTTGGAAAAGTGTCGAGAGTTCAACATACCTGTGCACCAACTTTTCATTGATTTCAGGCAGGCCTACGACTCTCTCGAACGAGAGACTCTATGGTCTGCTCTGGTGTCGATGGGAATTCCTGGTAAACTGGTATCACTATGCAAAATGACAGTACAGAACTCTCAATGCTGTGTACGAGTAGAGAACGAAATATCAAAGTTTTTTAAAGTCGACTCCGGTTTAAGACAAGGTGATGCTATCTCTCCTATACTTTTTAATCTAGCCTTGGAATATGTGTGCCGTCAAAAGAAACTACCGACTAATAACAATATCTTGTCAATAAACTCAGTACAGATGATTGCTTACGCTGATGATGTTGTCATCCTCGGCCGAAGTGAAGCTGTTATGAGTGAGACTTTCAAGTCGCTTGAGAGTGGTGCTAGGAAAATTGGTCTGCAAATTAACTACAATAAAACCAAACATATGAATGTTTCAAGAGAGGCTGAGAAGAAAGATTTGATGTGCGGCGATGAACGAATTGAGGGAGTTAAATCTTTTAAATATTTGGGATCAATACTTGACTCAAACAACAGCATACTTACAGATATTAAAGCTCGAATCGCTGCAGGTAATCGAACTTTCTACTCAATTAAACCTCTCCTTGGATCACCGTATGTATCAACTAACACCAAGCTCAAGTTATACAAGACATTGATTAGACCGGTTGTGATGTATGGGTCACAAACGTGGACCCTTACACAAAATGACGAATCGCATTTATCTGTATTTGAGCGTAAGATCCTACGCTACATATTTGGTCCACTTAAGACAGACGATGGGGAGTATAGAACCCGGTATAACTTTGAGATCAGAGACCTTCTTGAGGGTCCTGATATAATAGGTTGTATCCGTTCTAATAGGATTGCTTGGTTTGGGCATGTTCTACGAGCCGATTCACAGTCTGGAATGATTAGAAAAATGTACGTTAGTACCCCAGGGAGTGGTAGACCGCGAGGTAGACCACGACTACAATGGGAGACTGACGTAATAAACGACCTTAAAAAAATCGGCTGCCATGGTAATTATGTCGCTGTTGCGAATGACCGTGGTGAATATTCAAAGCTGATTAACCTGACAACGCTCCTACATGGAGCATGAACGTCTTTTAAAAAAAAAACAGAACTAGGAAGTATGAAATTTTATGAATAGCAAGGTATAAAATATATTTTCACCAAATAATAATTTTTATTTGTAGGAATGGAGTATTCTTTATTAGTGCGAAATTTTAATATTAGTTTTTCGACAGTAAATATAATTAAAAAATTAATAAACAAAAAAAAATATTTTTTATAATTCACTAAAAAATTTTTGTGTTAGGTGAGTTGTATATATACAAACTTTGTGAAATTTCAATATGATAGATAAATATAAAAATATGTAATATGAACATAAGGTTTAGTACATATATGATTATAATATAACTTACGAGTATGACAAATCATATGATTATGAGGTTTTCGATATCTCGCGCCACTTCATCAAAATTCAAATGCTAGGAATGCAAATGCCTAGTTCGTAATTTATTTATTACTAAGCGCCATAAATTTATGAATTATAGGCATATTATTTTAAAATACTTTTAAATAGTTATATTTTGTTCCCTAGTAAGTATATAAAATGTTTACAACAAAGTTATTTCGTTGTTCCTAATTGGTCATACTACGTACCCGATACTCATAAAATTCTATGAATAATATTCATAATAAGCTTCTTAGTGATTTTTTGAAAAAGTATACTTTATAAGTATATAATACACCTGGCTTATTCACGGTTGAGAATTAACGTAATTTAAGCATGGAATATAACTTATTAGGCATAAAAAAAACCTCGATTTCTATCTGTGTAGAGGTTTTAAGAGTGGTAGCTCTGAGTTTGTGGTAGTTATTTTGGGGTGGACCGAGGCGGACCGGAATTGTTGTAGTTTACGGTGGTGTTTAGATTTTTGAGTTCTGTTGTTGAAGGAGATGGTATACAAAAATGACAGAACTCGTCACTCGCTTTTCCACCGCATAGTATACCTGTGACTAATGCAATTGTTACAATCTAGCTTTAGAATCTCTGAATGCTCCACATCCGTATCAAAATATACATCGCCAAGATTGGTGACAGTCAAAGTATGAATAGCGCAAACTTTGGCAATTCCAACAAGTGTAAGGTTTCATGCGTTTTCTCTTTCCATGTTGCTGGTAGACCTACATCGACCAAATTGAACGGCAACTATATGCAAAGGCTCCCAGATCACCGTGTGTATTTTTTTATAGATTCTACTAGGGAAACATGTTGACAGCGTGGCAGAAGGATTACTTTCTAATTCGTAAATGTTAAATCAATTGATTTAAATCAATATATAAAAATTGATAATTCTGGAATATAAACTTTAATGTTCCACACATCTTCATTTGGCAACACAAGTACTTACTAAGTCAGCCATAGACTGAACGAATTTACCAGCTAAATAAACACGCAACCCTGGGCGCATATTGTTTCGAAGAATTTCCAACAAGTCGACATCTGATAACGCCACTTTCAAGGATATGGTTATTTTTATTATGTCATAATAAAAATCTAGCAAGGGCCTTTTGGGTTTTAGGCTGACTAATTACATTCGGGAATCAGGTTTGCAATGTATAGTTAGCCAATAATGCTGTTCAACTATCCCTTTAATTAAAATGCTAACCTCGTTTACCAGTTGTTTTAGTAACACGCCATTTTTGACTGTTAAATGATCTATGCTCTTAATAAACACGTTTTGACAGCCATTCCTGGAAAAGAACCGTGAAATGAATTCCCCATCTATAAACTGGTGTACGGGTATTATTCCAAACACTTTCAAGGTTAATCCATAGAGGTTGATTCAGTGAGACACTGGTGATGGAGAAAAAAGGTCTTCGAGTATCTTGGATAGAGAATTGAGCACAGATATTGGTCTATAATTATTTAAATCTAACTTGTATTGTATGTATTGGCACTACTTAAGCTGTTTTTAGGTTTGATGGAAAAATAATGGAATGTTTATTTTAAATGCTGCAAGCGCCCTAGCGCTAACATATCAAATTGAATGACGTTCGTAAAAATAATAAATCTCTTAAAAAATTTCTGTTTGGTACCAGTACTTACCAATACTAACCTACGTTACAACTGATATTTTTTAATCCGATGTTATGTTAGCCAATGAATTTGGTGTATTATTATTTAAGAAGAACAAAAAACACCCTAAGCTTAGTCTAACAGAGCTGAATCAGAGTTTTGGAGGCGGCCGGAAAAACTCAATTGTTGCAAGTTTTGTATAGAAATGGGGGCGGTATGGCAAGATTTGTTTTAACTTATTTTTAAATTTCTTCCTTTATTTTTCTACTTTCGATTAACTTTTATCTCGTAATGGGCATTTGCCAGGAACTGGCCCAAAAAAACTCTAGGATGAAAAGACGTTGTTTTATCGTATTATCTCATTCTGTGAGATTTTTGGAGCATTTCCTGTTCAACGCCTATTATGAGACAAAAATTAATTAAAAGTAAAAAAACAACTAAAATTTAAAAAAAATTTTAACCTCTAAAATAAAGGTCAGATTAGAAGTATCCCCAAAAGTTTTAATCGTATCTACCGAAGAAAATTTTAACAAAATGCTATTTTTCTATTTTATGTTCAGCTGCACTTATTACCCTACAAAATTCACAAGTTTGTGGTCGAGGCAAACATTGAATTTCGTAGCCGTCACTGACGGCCATAGTGTGGGGTTGATAGTGGTTTTCTTTTCAGTGCATCTAACCTAGTTTATCGCAGCGTTTCATGGTTATTGATGGAGTTAACAACTTTAAAACAAACTCAACCAAGATTAAGTGTAAAACGTTTTTCTGAAATTATTTCACACAAAACTATATTTTCCCTCCAAATTCGACCTTAAAAAAATAGTTGAAAATATATTTTCACTCAAATCTTTTTTTTTTCATTTTTTCCATCGTATAATTTTCATTCATGCTTATATTTTCCATTCATAATAAAAACTGTGTTTTTCCTAGCACACGATGACATACATTACCACATACATTTTGTATTTATATTATGTACTCGTGTATATATAGTAAAATATATAATTTTTATATATAAATTCATACAACACACGATTTTATTTTATATTTTTTGTTTGTATTTTATTTCATTTTCATTTTTGTTTTTGATTTTCTTTTTCTCCTATTTTTTTTTCATATAAAAAAAAGGTTTTTCATATAATGGATGATGATGATGATGATGAAAATTGAATAATTTTTGTGATGATTCTCTATTTCATTTTAAAGTTTGTTTTGATGAACATGAAGTGTAATAAAATATATTACACATTTTTAATACAGTTGAATAGAATATGTCAATAAACAATATACAAACAAAAGTCAACAATTGAGTCATTATCCTGCTCATCGTCTACTTATCAGCTTTTACAAAACACACTGTAATAATATTATTCAACCGAAATATGTATACATAACACAAAAAATAAGTTACATAACCTACGACAATATTTTGTCGCGTGCCATACCACATTAGTATCGTCATCGTCATCATCTCTCTATTGCCATGCGGCGTCTTTAATTTTTTATTATTATTGTTTTTTTTTTGTAGTCTACAAAAATTCTTCTTTTTTTATTTCTTATATAAGAACACATTTTTTTTATTATTTGCTTTTCTAAATAGAAAGAATATAATAATAAGAAATACAATAAAAGTCAAATCGATGTAAGAAAAGATGAAATAAAAAAAGTGTAAAATAAACTTGCAAGAAACACAACGACAAGTAGAATTGGGTGAAAATATTATATTTTCCTGAGTTTGTTATTTTTTTCGTGTAGAAAATTATTAGGAGGAAAAACTCTTGTTCTTTAGGTGGATGGGGAGAAGAAAGGAAAATAATTTTGCTTTTTTGTCTGGAACTTTTGTTTTTTTTTTTTTATTTTCATTTGTGGGGTTTTTTAATGTAATCGGATAGGTTGTATTTGGTGTTATTTTAAGATTGCTGTTTTTATGAGTAAGAATTTTGATTTTATTTTATGTTTATGGTTAATGTAATTGTTAATGCTTTAAGAGGGATTATTTACTCAAGTTTTTATGTTGAACGTTCGGGTAGGATTTTTGACATGCAATTTAATGAACGACAAAGGGGTTGTAGCATAAGTTATATATGACAACATCCTTAAATATGACAACTGCAGTCGTTTGTCAACAATTGCATCAATTTTTTATTATTTCCAAAATAAAAAAGTGATCAAGGTCATACGGTTAACGGTAGTAAAAAAATTTATTCTCAAATTAAAAGACTAATAATGCTGTAGTTGATATTCGTCTCGAAATAGCATTAATAATGTTATAATTTACAATACAAAGCTACTAAAGGCAGCATTAAACGAAAGGCAAAGTTGGCATAAACCAATTGAAAAACAGTTTTACGCCGACTGGTAAAGTTTGATCCAATCAACTCTTACAACAAAATATTCTCTTATTAATTGAAAAGCCTGAAAATATCGAATAGTAAAATTATCGTCAATTGCTACAAATTCAAGATCTATTTTAGTTCAGCTGTCGTATATCTTTTTATACACTTTAATTAAACTGGAGATTTGACAATTGAGTTGGCTTGAATTTTGCCATCAATTTTTCAGCTACTTCACATTAGTCTCAAATTTAAATAACAAGTTTAAATAGTTAATACACTGAAAACAAAATATTAAATTTTTAATTAATTTTTCTTCATCTAAAAAAGCTTCGACATTTATATGAAAATCCATCCCATTTCCCGCGTTGGAATTTGGCACATACTGAGTATATCATTATAATCGAGGACATTTTTAACGTTTTTGTCATTTTTGTATAGAAAAATGTCATTTGAATAAATTAAAGTATTTCGTACATTTTGTTTTGTTCAAAGCTTTCCTATTAAATATTCTTGTTATATTCTATAATTCATCTATCAGTTAATGGGAGCTAATCAAAAGAAATTTGTACTGTAAGCACACAAGAAGCAAAAGAATTGTTGACATTTCCATACAAATTTGTATGGAAACTTAAGACCATCTTTAATTCGTTTTTGCGATCAAGAACTTTTTTGCATAATCCAAAGTTCAAAATTAAACGTATTGATCATAGTACAAAAAATTGATCAATTAAGTTTTTCAAAAAATGTGTTTTTAAGTTTTTTTAATTTATTTTTAAAATTTTAAGTATTTAACTTTTATTGAAGTTGTATGTCTCTAAATATTATAACATATATTTTGAAATATTTTGGACGCATGAAGGGATTATAGTTTAGTTGATATGTAAATTTTTGATTCAGTTTTTCTTTTCATTTTCATTCTGATTAATGGTTATGTTATTGTTTT
Organism: Diogma glabrata; assembly: GCA_963693315.1. Classification (NCBI taxonomy): domain Eukaryota; kingdom Metazoa; phylum Arthropoda; class Insecta; order Diptera; family Cylindrotomidae; genus Diogma; species Diogma glabrata. The sequence continues at coordinate 130,779,949 of OY856187.1, read as the reverse complement.
ATTTAATTTTAAATTAACTGATAAAGCCTATGTAGCGAACTATTATTAAAATAAAATATAACAATAAAACCAATTTTAATTTTCTAAAATTTCAATATTTATTAAATAAATGTCTGATAAAGGGTGCGAATTATATATTTAGAATCATAATAGCAATTAAAACCTTTTATTTTATAAAGTTTGGGAAGATTTTGTTTTTTTCCTATTTGAAATTCTTTCTGTGAATTGGATCAACTTTTCAAAGAAACTGTTAAACAATAGAATTATTGGTCCTTCGAACCGGATTGACTACCCCAAGTACTCTTTTTTTTTTACGATTACGCAAATTACTAGCAATAGCAGCAAAATATCACTAAAACCAAGGCGATATCTTTAGAGTGTTGGGCATAAACTCTACAGTCAATGGTACCACCCTCAATCTAAACTATGAAATATTCATTGATGATGTATGTTACAGATTAATCAACCAATGTTTAAAATTTTATCAATTAATTGCTTTTTTGCGTCACTCAATGTTAATTAATAATACATGTTTCTACCTACATAAATAATAAGAATTTTTGTTATGTAAAGCTTGGTCATTGCATTGTATGTGAATAGAATATGGCTATGCAATTTATAAAAAGTAGAATAGTTGTCTATAGTTGTAGAGAATATTTTCTCGTTTAATTAAGAATTGTTGAGATGATATATGGAAATGGTTGAATTGCATTTCATATTGGGATGATATGAAGAAATTTTTAATTTGTGTGCGATTAAAAGTATAATTAAAGGGCAACAATAGATGGAGAAGCTGGCCATATACACTTGATAAAATGTTCGATGCAGTTCGTTATGTAAATTTTAATCAAAAAAAATTGTGTTATTGTGTCACTATTGTTTTAATGTGGTTTAGTTAAGTGAATAATAATTATTGTTTAAATCAATTAGATAAAAACAAAAGGTATATTATAATTAATAAAATAATTTTTTCCTATAATCTTTTTTTACAGTTAGGTAAATAAACATTTTTTGGTATTTGGAACCTTCCGGATTAAAGATATCAAGAAAAATGATTTTTCTAGACAAAACTTTTGCAGGTAAAACGAATCAAATTTTTTGGAAATCTTAGCTATAGAAATTTAATTGTTTTTTCATTTCTCACCATCTTTTTAATGGTATTACCAGTGTGTTGATCTTAGCTTGTTGTGTTTGTTTTAAGAGTTTTGATCTGTGAATATGGTTACTGGTTTGAATTAATTTGAAACGAAACTTGAGTATAGGAACAATATAATGGATTTATTGCATATCGGATATGTAGATGGGACATGTTTTTTTATTATTAATTAGTTGGGCATGTTAAGCCAATATGAAATATTCATTTAGACTTTTTAATATCCAAAGCCTATGCTAAAACCACTTTACATTTTAGACAAGTGAAAAAATCTCGACAATGCTAACTATTATTATACAATTTCAAATCGTATGAAACATTCTAATACGTAATTTTTTGGAGAGGAGTTTTGTTGATGGTGATTGCATTTCCGTCAAATTGTGAATGGAAAAACATTCACATTTGAAAGGTTATATCAAAATTCTTGCCTTTATGACGTTGTACCTTTATATGTTTAACTGCAAGTTTAACGTTCGATGGCATCCCTTGCAGATCAAAAGAATAATAAAACTCTGTGAAAAATAACATTCTATTGAACGTTTTACCAGTTCCTCCTGACGTATATAAGAATATTTTCCCTCTAATTTTATTGACAGTTTGCATTATTTGATCGTCAGCCATTATGCTCAAGCGTTAGGTTAGGAATATTTGATTTTACATACGAGTTGTAATTTTATTCTCAAATATATGAGAACAATTGTTTCGTTCAGATGATTTTCTATTAAATTTGCATGTGTAATTCGCAAACTCATCATTTCGAAATAACGTGAAAAAAAGTTTACGTCGTAGTCAATGGGTGTTACTCTTTTGCAACTGTGTAAACAAATTTGTTTAATATATTACTTATTTTGTCAATCTTACAGGTAATTTATGGTAAAATTAGCAATTAGCAAACAAAAAAATTAATATGTATGTAGTGTTATAAAATTTTGAATACAGTAAATTAAAAACAAAAAATTGCCATGAATTTCAGTCAATTCAGAAAGAAAGAAAAGATTGTGGATAGCTAATTAATTTGACTCAAAAGAAAGTTGTTACATTTTTTTCAGTTTACATTTTACATTTTGGTCAGTTAATTTCCCCTTAAAACAATTAGATATAATATGCAAGCATTGTATGTATTTCCATTATCAAAGGCAACATCGAAAGGGAATCCAGTATGTTGCGGTTATAGAGTAACAGATATCAACATATTCACCATTAAGAGTAAGTAAATTTTTCCTCTATTATTCGAATAAAGCTTGTTCAAGAAGTGGTTTTGTATACAAGTGACATCAGCAACGGAAATATAAGCTATTTCGACAACACTGCATGAATTTAAAACCCGTTAACAAATATTCTACAAAATCTATCATTCGGTGGCAGTAATAAATTTTTATAATTTTCAACTATCGCCTGCACACTGGCACAATCCCTGCATAATATTGAATTAATGTTTAGGAGCATAAATCACCTATACTTTTACAATTTTTGTTATTTTAAGTATAGTAAAGGTTATTCAGAATTGATTGGCTAAGGAGGAAGAGGGTGAAGAGTAAGATCAAACATGAACTAACGATGGGAGCGAAACATTTCAATTTTTTTTTGGTTTAATATGTAATGAAGATATCTTTTGGGGTTGTCAGAGTTCAAATCCGTTCTCTGGTTAATGTTGTTTGCGAGCAATTTTGCAAATGAGCTGGAGAAATACTTTTTCGAATCCGCATGATTGAAGCTAGTCGTAAATAAACCTCACAAGGCACGCAGTTTCCATAATGTTTTTGATAGTTCTATAGTTGAAATAATAGAAGCAATAGTTTCCGTAAGTTTAACATATTTCATTTCCGTATAATCTCGGTAAAACTTCTAAAGCCCTGATATTGAAGCAATTTTTAGACTATGACAGCTGTGCTTCTATAAGCAATTTAAACAGTTACAAACTCAACCACTTCAATCCTAATGATAGTTATAACTTTTACAACCTTTTTCGGAAGCTTTATCTAGAGTCGTGTAGAATAGTTTCGGTAAAGCTTTTACTATTATATATAGAAGTATTTTAGAAGCTTGCACTTCACTGGTGGGGAGAGCTTCTCTGTGGAAGTTCTATCGAAACTTTATCGAATCAAAATTTGACTAGCTTCAACTTTAGCAAAGCTTTATTGCACCTTAAACTGAAGCTTTACTGCAGCTTAGCTCAAAATTGAGACGTAAGTTTGCTAGTTGAGCATAGCCAAATAGCTTAATCTCTAAGTAGTATTAGGTACTTCTAAGCTAAGTCTTTACAGAACAACGTTAGTCTTAAAATACTCATTTATTTCCTAACTGCTCATTAGCTGCTAACTGCTCATATTAAACAACTAACAAATAACTCTCACCTTAACCTGCAGTCGACGGTTGAACACAAAACCTACTAAAACAGTTGAAGATGGCACATGTTAACTTTGCAGCGGATATCAGAGTATTTGGAGATCATTTTTCAAGGCTCTTTCAATTGAATCGCAAATTTTGAAAAGGGCTTATCTCGGATATTTGAAATTTTACAGGAGATACAAAAAACAGAATTTCTTTTGAACAGTTTGAATTAAGAAATTATTTCTTTTCTCTATAGTTGTGTTGCATCAGTACATACTAAAATAGTTTCTTTGAATGAAAATGTGTCGGAGAAAACGGCTGTTATAGTTATATGAGATGTGTCCTTCTTGAAATTCATCCAATGACTTAGATGGTTTTAGTAATAAAGTGGAATTATGAAAGAATGTGTATTATTAAAACAACATTTTTATTATTTTATTATGGGTTTCTTTTTAATTTTAAATTTAACGGCTGCTCTACCTTTTACAACGCCTCTACCGATAATAATGTCGTTTGCAATTAATTCTGGTTAATTGTGTCAAAACAGTGTCAAAACTCAAGATTTGTATTATTCTACTCTATGGCAAAACTATGAACTATATGAGTAAATTGCTATTTTAGAATATGGTTTTTGCTTAACAGATTGTTAAGCCCCATTTCAACGTCATACTCCTTTTTCAACTATAAAAACTATATATGAAACCTTCTCGCCCATAAAACATCGGTCTACATGTGTATATAGAAAAAAAGCGAAAAAGTTCACTTTGAAAAAAATCCGAGTGGTGCCCTTTTCGAAATTTACGATTCAATTATTTTCTTAGCCTAACATTGCAGTCTTCCCAAACAAATGCAAACCATTATATTTACTTTTCATCTTTTCATCTTATTTAAGAAAGTTTTTTATACTCATACCGATTTGAGGTATTTATATCTTTAGGTTGGAGTTTATAAGATTTAGAGTGTACAAAATAGTTAACGGTATGAAACAGACAAACAGTCAACATACTAACAGCAAAAGAATCTTTATTTTTAAAAACGGAAACCTAAAATCAATGAAAATAATCATTGATATTTCTGCCCAGCCATTTTCCAAACGATCTAAAAACAAATAATTAAAATTTCAAACAAAACCAATAAATTTGAATCATTACTCAAAGCAACACAATAAATATAAAACAACTTAATTGAGTAATCTTTTTTTTCCAACAAAAAAATTATATAATTTACATAATTACACACAAATAAATTAGAATTTTCGGATTAATTTCACAACTCAAACAAATAATTATACGGATATGATTGAAGTTACTAATAATTCTATTCTTACGGACAAAACAAATTAAAACGGAAATAAAAAATTATACATAAATTTAACAAAACAGAAAAAAAACTATGAATATAATAATTATATCGTCTAATTATTGTTAATAAAATAATAAAAGAAAGAAAAACTAACAAAATTAACTCTGTATTATATTAAATTTAAATTAAAAAAAATAACGACGGTATTTCTTTTTATATCAAAAACTTAAGAAAACTTTTATATAATTAACAGTCATAAAAATTAAAATTTTTTATTATATTTAAGTAGATTTTTTTTATATTTTGCGCGCGCGTTTATCATGCAAAATGATCTCATAATTTGTCTTTATATGTTTATTTTAATGTTTTGTTATAAAAATCAACATAAATAAACAAAAACATTAAATTTTAATGTAGAACTCGTGAAAATTGGACACGTATTGCATTGCACATGGAAAAATATGGCAGTTTGAATGCGTGTGTGGTGTTTGTACCTAATAGAAATAACTTTAGAAAAACACAAACAAAACTGTTATTACACTACTTTTAATTTATACTGAGTTGTTTTTTTTACCTCATTCATCTATCTTTTATTGTTCAAGTTTATTACATTAAAAAACATTAATTGTATTTGTACTTCAAAATACCTAATAAATGTATTATAATAATAATAATAACACAGAAAAAAAATATAAATTATCTAAATTTATGTTTAACAAGGTGCGCCTGGTTTAATTTCTCTATATCGTATTCAAACTGATAATTATTTATAAAAACAGTTTTATTCAAAGAATTATCATTATTATTATTTCAATTCAAATT